>OZ010787.1:650715566-650778186 GCA_963932465.1 Maratus speciosus | reverse complement strand
TTTAGCTCTAGTTTGCAATAAAGTTATTATTGCAGAAGTAGACTATGAAAATAATAAACTGGGTATTTATTCTTTTACTAGCAGAAATTTATTATACTTATACTATGCTTATTTTATATAAAGGAATGAATAATTTGATTACTTAACCCCTTGGGGACGAGCGGCCGGTATTCGTGCCATGTAAGATGCTCAGAATCGGGTATTATTCTCACTAGTAAATTTTTATTGTAAATTTTGCCCTATTTAATCTGAGCATTTTCCCGACGCTCCTGAAAGCGTTAATCCGTTCGGGTTTGTTTTACTATAAATAATTCAACGTACCAATCTTTTTTTCGAGTACTATTTTGTCTTAATAATTACTTTTGTTACTATCTACATGTAGTAATGACAGTACATGTCTATCCATTTCTTATTACGACTTAATATATGTTTTGGCATTTAGTAATAATAATAAGAAGAATAATAGTTTTCTTAATTCTCTTTGCACCGTTGCCGATTTTTTTTTTTTTAACATATGCTACACTTTTTAAATTTAAAATCTAGGTTACTTTCCTGAACGAATCACGTGTCATAAATCGCAAAAAAATATTAGAAAGTTGTAATACCTGCTAAATGCTTTTGTAATACCATATTTTCCAAACGCCTTCAAACACTCTTCCTTAGCCTATTGTCATATGAATATGAAATGAATAGCAGGCAAAATAACTACATTCGTCAAATATCAGACAATGACACATTCGTTAAACTTCAATGAATCTTATGTAGGTACCTATTATTAAGATTAATAACGTAAAAGATTTTTTTTCTCAAAATTGAAAACAAACGGACCCGAAAGGGTAAAATATCATTTTTAAAAGGAATGCTTTTAGTGCCAGAAAAAATGATTATTTTTATAATCTTTCTTCAGTCATATTTTACAAGCCTTAGAAATGAAGCTTAGAAAGAATTATTTAAAGTTTTTTCTTGTTTATTCGTAAGGAAAGAAATTTTCACATAGACATATTTTTAATTATGTTAATACTTTTTTATGCTGTTTTGAAAATTAAAAAAATATATTATTTTAATCACTAATTTAAAAAAATCAGTTGATTAAAATGACGATTAAATGACTTGGTTCAATCGTCTGATTAAAATCGTTGACTCTCTACTTAAAACTACTTTTAAATTCAAAGAAGCTACTTACTGGCACATTTCTGAATTAATTTTTATTAATAAACGCATAAAAATAGCAGGTGTCTTATTCAGAAACTATAAAATCGATCAGTTTTTCATGTTTTTCAAACAGACATGGAATCTCAAGCAATTCTGTCAAATTTGTCGCTTTTGAAACGGTTCTTCGGGTGAGATATAAAAAGAAATTGCGTCACGTGAGAGCAATCATTGATAATTCAATATATAATACATTTATCGAAAAATTAAAAACGCTACTCGATCTGAAATCGAACCAGGGGATTGTATTAGTCTGTGGAAGGACCTGAGATTGACCTCTGGAAGGGGTGGGGAGTAAGGGTCACCATTTGTGTTTTTCTTATTTCTCCAAAAGGAATTTTGTCCCTGCACAAACGTTAGTATAATTGGGGGTTTAGTGATGATTCTTTTACTAAATAGAGGTCTTTACAGTGCACTGATTTGTCTAAAAAATAAGTTCAGTTATTGCAGTATATACTGAAAAAGAAATTCCCCGGTCAACAACGTGATAAATTTTGATTCATTTTTAAACATAAAATCATGATAGTTGCAGGGACGATTATTGAAGTAATGGTGTAATCAGATAAATTTTTCATTTCCAATAATTGATTTATATCATCAGTTATAAGTAATTCCTCGAAGGCAATTTTCTCCTTTCTTGCGCTGTAGCTTCGCGGAAATTTTGTTCAAAACACCAACTTTCACACACTTTTCTGAAAAATCTTTTGCCTTTAACAAAAACAAAAAAGACAGCCTTCTTCAGAAGAGCACCTGACAATTCGTTAGATTTGTGAAGAAAAATGAATTTGTGTCAAAAATAAATTGTCTGTTAAAATTAATCTGTTAAAAATTTGCAGAAAACTGAAAAAACGGTTTTATAACCTTAATTTAACTAATATTCTGACCATAAAATGGCCAATAATATGGTCAGAATAGTGGGTTGTGTCTGTAAAAACGATCAAATGACTGGGCAGAATGTTGTACATTTTTAACAGTGTAGCAAAATAGAACAATACGGTATTTTATGGAAGAAACGTTTACGAGTTTAAAAGTTCATTTTTTTTTTCAAGCGCGGCGTTTACGATTTTGTTAAAATACCAGCTGAGTTTCCTTAATTTAAAAATTCACAAAAATATTTAAAATCGGATTTAAATATTTTAAATAAAACTTCAGACATCTAAAGATATTAAAAACGAGGCATCCTACACTGCTCAGAAAACTTTGATTAAAGTTAGGTCAATGTGACGCTGTCGACAAAAGTAGTGTTCCGACGGATGCGACGTTTACAACGGGTGCGGCGATTACGATATTTTTAAGCTTATTCAGGCCAATTTGAGAAGTGCGGCGTTTCTTCCATAAAATACGGTAATTCGGTTCGTGAAATTATGAGAGAGATTGTTCCGGTTCGTAAAATTATGGTGAATACCATTTCGGTTCGTGCAATTATTAAAACATATTATTACAGCTTTATATATACAACTTATTGTGCTATCTGCAACTTTTTTATTTAGAATCTGGATCTTTTTATTTGGAATCTTTTTTTAAACTACTTTTATATATAAAAATGTGTCGATACTTTCATCTTTTATTCAACAATAACTCTGAAGTAGCTTTCCAGTTCATGGATTTTCTCCATTTCGAGCCTTTACTGAAAAAAAAAAAAAAAAAATGACAACAGCTTTAAAATTGTAAATAAAACAAATTGGGTAGATGTGCCAGTAATGGATACGTTTCAATGGTTTTGGTTTATAAAAAAATAACCAATAAAAATTTAGCTTTTATTATTTTTTTCATAACTCCTCCTTCTATGTTCTGGGTTATTGTTAACACTCTTAAACAGTGTCCATTATTGGACAGGAGGGTGTCCATTAATGGACTTTTGAGTGTTTTGATATATTTCTGTTATTTAAAATTAAATTTTGGTTCCTTTTGGGAAATGAGACTATAAGAATGATTAAATATTGTTAATGGTTTAATATAATGCAGAAAAAAAACTGGAATATACTAATTATGAATACTAATTATAACTATTGGCACATCTACCCTACATTATGTAAATAAAATATATATAGTAGAAATTAGTATATATGTTTTAAATTCCATTTATGTTCTTTTTAATTAATTAATCTAAAAAAATGCAGCGCCACCTTTTGGGCTATTCACACCAAAATGTAAACAGCATCAACTCATGTTAAGGACTAACCGAATCTGAGGTTTGATGGTAATCCGTGCATTAGTTCTTGAGATAGGGCTATTCCGGAAATCGCGAAAAATGCAACATAGCAGCGCTGCCTATTGAACGATTTACACCAAAAACTAATCTGCATCAATTTATATCATGGGCTAACTGAATATATATATATATATATATATATATATATATATATATTTATTTATTCCGTGCATTAGTTCTTGAGTTAGAGCGCCCACAAGATTTATGTCACAGACAGACAGACATTTTATAAAAAGATATTTTTTGGAATGTCTGAACCCTAAAACGTGTAAATCCGCCGAAAAACGGAATTCGAAAATTTTCACGAATCCAATACTATTTCCAATTTCTTGAATTCAGGGGATGGCCCAAGGGGGACCCCCCCCCCCCCCCCTCCGGAGCAATGGGACGTCCGGAAGATTTGAAATTTTGTGTTTTCAATGGTCAAAAAGTGCAATTTCCCCCCGGAATTCTTTAATATGATTCTATAATTTTCTATCAAATAATTCTGTCAAAGTTGGCGTTTTAATCCGAATCGAAAGACGCGACACTCAAGGAAGGTCGTCACGAAACAACAATCGCTTATAAGTTATAACTCAAGGTGTAATACATTTATTAAAAGTGAAAGATGCTATTCGATTCCAAATCACTTCAATCATCATGCCCGTAATTTTCGTGTCTTAACGTATAAAAGTGTCCATAAATATGTAAGAAATTTCCCATTGTTGAGCAGAGGAAAATTTAATAATTCAGAATTTAAAAATATTTTTGTGAACTATCTTAAAATGAATAATGTTTTTTAGACATTTTAATTGTATTTTATATATTTGCCTTAAACTAGGTAAAATTAAAAGATTTGAAAAACGTACATCTGAGTATACAGATATTTTTTACTGTACATTTTAGCTCACATACTACCAAAGCCTGAGCGCTAATGCTCCCACAGGTTCTGTATATACCTACGTATGTATGTACGTAACGAGGTAAATCTTGATAGAAATATCCGATTTGCTCCAAATTTTATATTTAGGTTCCTCCTGATAAGGTGCTTCCCTGATTAGTTTTGGGTGTTTATTCGTTTATTATAAAGGGAGGGGGAACGGGCGGCTAATCTCCTCCCCTTAATTTAGAAAAATGGGTTTTTCATGCAAAATTATCTGATGTGCTTCAAATTTAGTATACCGGTTTATTCTGATAAGGCGCTTCTCTGAGTTCTTTTTTCTAATTTAAACTATATTGGTTTGTATTATTACAGAAAAAAAGATGTTTTTTATGATTTTTATTTTTTACCGTTTTGCTCAAAAAGAGCGAGTTATTTTTTTTTATGAATAATAGACATAAATAAGAGTATAATGTACTATTAGTGTAAATAGCGTGTGAGCTCAATGCCACCAGTTTAACTGGGCGCTTTTCTTTTTATTATAACTATAAATAGTTACATACACAAATTCGCTGTAACATGTTTCCATTATGCATTTTTTTTTTTTTTTAATTTTGTAAAGAATGTTAAATTAACACCTATATATTATTTGTTATTATAGATTCTAAATATAATATTATAAACATTTTAAGCAGAAAACATTTAATTGCTACCTTAATATGTGTTTTCTAATTTGATTTAGTCTCTTAGAAAATAATTAACACGATTTTTTCTTTTTTTCAGTTTTGTAAATACGTATTTAAAGCATTTTTCGTTTATTCATCAGACAAAATACCCATAGAAACTTTGCAAATTATCTTCATCTTAGATTTCAATGCTTTTTTACCCCGTTTTAAAAATTTAGAATCAATTTAAGAAATTCAGCATTTAGATCAATCAATTACCTATTGAGTTATAAGGAATTTCGATAACGTTTTTCTACCGCTCTTGAGACTCTCTCTTCCTTCGCGCGGAAATTCGGTTTCAAGCGCCCACTTTGACATTATTTTCTGAAAGATCTATTGCATTTGCAAAAAAAAAAAAAAAAAAAAAAAAAATGGAAAAAATAGCTCAATTACATAGTTTCTGAACAACAACCCCTGCCAGCTGCATGCATTTTCGAACAAAAATAAATTAAAATTTATGTCAGAAAGTTGCCCCTTTGGATTTGAGAACACCCTTAAAAGAACAAACCGTTGTGACAATTTGATCACTGGGGGTCTTATATTCAGTTTTTTATAAAATTTAGTGTGTGTCTGTTTGTGGAGGGGGGGGGGGGGGGGCAGTTATATAAGATGTTAATGGACTCTTGTACATTTTCATGAGGAAGGTAATCGTAGATTTTTGTAACCCCCCACCCCCCCGCCAAGGAGAAGGGAAAGGGCCAAATTAAAAGAAACTCATCCAATTGGATGTTTATATACTTAGAAAACATCCTGATTTTATCCCGTTCCAAAATTTTATCGTTTAAAGCCGTAATAGATTCGGATTAGATTTTCCCCCCTTCTACACACACACAGCCGTACTCCAGAAGGATAAGGGAGACTATATATATATATATGTGTGTGTGTATACAGTAAAACCTCCCTAAAGCGACCACGTTCCGTTCCAATAAAAATGGGTCGCTCCGAGAGGTGGCCTCTTAATGGAGGTCCTGTTTAAATATAGATTTTAATTGTTGAAAAAAGGTAACAATTAACGTTACTAAAAATTTAATTTTCACATTAGGAAAAAATATAAAACTTTAAGTATCAAAACAAAAGTTAATTACATAAGTTAATTACTGTAGCGTTTGAAAAATGAATACATTGACCTTTGCTTTGATTTTACGGTTTTATAATTTATAACTTTTATTTCTTTTCGAAGTTCAGTAAATAAATGCAATTTTTTTGGACAAATAATGACGATATCATTAATTCATCTATTTCTTTGAGAGTTTCCTGACAGAATAGGGCAAGGGAGTTTATCGACTGTCATTCCTAATTTGTCATCAGAGTTAAATTCATTGCTTAAAAAGGCACAAAGGGGCTTAAACATTTAAAGATTACCGAATTAAAAAAAATCTAAACTTAGTTTAGATGTTTGAGGAATATTGCGCTCTCCTGAATTATTTTCTTAATAAAACCTTCTTCAAGCGACCTGGAAAAAACGGAATTTGTTTCATTTTCTTTAAAAAAAATTGCTCGCTCATGGAGGGAGTTCAATTGGGAGGGTCTCTGAATGGAGGTAAAATTAGTATTGAGCCTATGGGAATAAATTTCGTTCCATGAAAATATGGTCGTTCAGGGAGGTGGTCGATTAATGGAGGTGGTCGATTAATGGAGGTGGTCACACATGGAGGTTTCACTAAAATTAGTATTGAGCCTATGGGAATAAATTTCGTTCCATGAAAAAATAGTCGTTCAGGGAGGTGGTCGCTTAATGGAGGTGGTCACACAGGGAGGTTTCACTGTATATATAAGTACCTGATGTTTATATTCTGATTCTGCGTACCTTACAAAATTTTATCATCGAGGCAATGCAAGTTTTGAGATACCTTTTAAAGCCCCCCACCCCCCACCCCACCGCCTCTCCGTACCGAGGGAGCAAGACGCCAGATTTAAAAAATTCATCTCAATCTGGTGTTTATATTTTGAGGTTAACCCTATGTATTATTATCAGACTTATTTAATATGTGATTTGTAAAAAGGTGCGCTTTTTTCCGGATGCGTCCGGAGCGCTTTTTTCCGCCTACCTGTAATCTCAGTATATTTATGCAAGTTAGAGCTGATGGCAGCTAGACAAACTGTATTCATAAATTATATTCAGTTTTGTTAGTTCAGTTTTGTTAAAAATGAAAGAAAAAATATCTCAATGGAAAAGAGCTGAAAGTTATTTAACTTTAATTTGTACACTATCATTGTATTTCTGGATTTTAAAATGTTGACTTATTAATATGGACTTAGAAAACACATTTTATGGTTGAAACTTTAGAAGTCACAAGACGGATTCAACTGTTACTCGTACACTCAAATGATACTAAATGATGAAATAGGCAATAAAACTATTAATATGTCGACGCAAATGCAAAAGTTCCCTCAATCTATAAAAACATATTCTACCCCCCCCCCCCTCTCACCCCTTAAATTTAAGAACATAATATCAATGGAAAAGGAATTAAACTTTTGTTTTCATGGTCGGGATTTAGAACTAAAGTTGGCACACTGCTAAATTTCATACAGTCCCTTTTAATTTCCCCCTTTCAGTTTCTACCAAAGATGAGTAAAATATACTATAGTTTGACATAGAAAGGAATGCACCAAGTGGGTAAGTGGTTCCTGCAATGAGCCATAAATTTAGCCACGCAGCTCTTATTTCAGGAAACACGAGACATTTTTTAAAAGTCATGCTGAAAACGATAGCTGATTCTGGCTTTTGCAGGTGTTTGATTTGAACTAGGGCTAATAGATAAGACACTTATTCTATAGTCCTGCGTGTGAAGTATAATAGTATGAAGAAAAAACGATATTATTTTTTTCCTATTATTTTTTTTTTCCAATCTCATTAGATTTCATACGCGTTTTCTTTAAATAAGACATTATTTTCATGAGCCGCAGCATTTAGTTCTTTTGAGATTAATATCCAGAAATTACTGCCAGTGGATTAAAAAATCATTTTGCAAAATCGTATTAGAATGTCAAAGTTTGTAATTTCTGAATACTTTGCGATATCCCTCGTGATGATAATTGGCCGTCATAAACACAACCAACCAATCAACCTGAATACTTTGCGTATTATTTAAACTATTCATTAATAAATTTCACTTTCCAGTTCGTCATTAAATTATAATAAACTCATTAGTGTACAAAGAACATACAGAATTGGTGATGAAATATTTTATTAACAAATTATAGCAAATACAGTAAAGTCAGTCTAAGGCGGAAACGATCGTGAACAAGGAAATTTTCCGCAGTAGACAATATTCCGCCTTAGACAAATTTTACTCTATGTCTATGGATTCACGGGGACTTGAAAATCTTTCCGAATTAGACAGACTTCCGTCTTACACAGAGTCAGCCTTACAGAGGGTTTACTGTTAGATCAAACTGAATTTCTAACATAGCTTTTTAATGTAAAAATGCAAGACTTTTTAGCTCACAGGCTATCAAAGCCTGAGAGCTAATGTGCCCGCCCGTTCTGTATGTATGTATGTACGTATGAATGTATGTATGCATGTATGTACGTAACGCGATAACTCTTGATAGAAACATCCGATTTGCTTCAAAGTTTTTTTCTAGGTTCATTGTGATAAGGCGCTTCCCTGATTAGTTTTGGGAGTTCATTGGTTAAGGATAAAGGGGGGAAAACGGGGTTAGTCCAACCCCTTAATTCAGATAAATGGGTTTTTCATGCAGAATCATTCGATTTGCTCCGAATTTGATATACCGGTTTATTATGTTAAGGAACTTCCCTGATTAGTTTTGGGGGTTCATTGGTTAAGGATAAAGGGGGAAAGGGGGGGTTAGTCCACCCCCTTAAATCAGATAAATGGGTTTTTCATGCAGAAACATTCGATTTGCTCCGAATTTGGTATACCGGTTTATTATGTTAAGGAATTTCCCTCATTAGTTTTGGGGGTTCATTTGTTAAGGATAAAGGGGGAAAAGGGAGGTTAGTCCACCCCTTTTAATTCAGATAAATGGGTTTTTCATGCAGAATCATTCGATTTGCCCCGAATTTGGTATACCAGTTTATTATGTTAAGGAACTTCCCTGATTAGTTTTTGGAGTTCATTGGTTAAGAATAAAGGGGGGGAAAATGGGGTTAGTCCAACCCCTTAATTCAGATAAATGGGTTTTTCATGCAGAATCATTCGATTTGCTCCGTATTTGTTATACCGGTTTATTATGTTAAGAAACTTCCCTGATTAGTTTTGGGGGCTCATTGGTTAAGGATAAAGGGGAAAAAGAGGGGTTAGTCCACCCCCTTAATTCAGATAAATGGGTTTTTCATGTAGAATCATTCGATTTGCTCCGAATTTGGTATACCGGTTAAGGAACTTCCCTGATTAGTTTTGAGGGTTCATTGATTAAGGATAAAGGGGGAAAAGGGGGGTTAGTCCACCCCTTTTAATTCAGATAAATGGGTTTTTCATGCAGAATGATTCGATTTGCTCCGAATTTGGTATACCGGTTTATTATGTTAAGGAACTTCCCTGATTAGTTTTGGTGGTTCATTGGTTAAGAATAAAGGGGGGAAAAGGGGGGCTAGTCCACCCCCTTAATTTAGATAAATGGTTTTTTTTGCAGGATTATTCGATTTGCTCCAAATTTGGTATACCGGTTTATTATGATAAGGAGCTTTCCTGATTAGATTTGGAGGTTCACTGGTTAAGTATAAAGGGGGAAATGGGGGCTAATTCCCCTTCACTTATTTATTTTGAGGGGCATTATCTTTAAAATAAGTGTATGATATACAATTAGTGTGAATAGCCTGTGAGCTCAATGCCATCAGTTTAGCTGGGCACTTTTCTTTTTTATTTTCTTTTTTTATATTTTTTTTTACATAATACAAATACAAAGGTGCGTTTTAAATTTCTGTATAAAGAAATTATTTATGTTAATTTTTTTTTCAGGTCTTCTTTAAAATGAAGCCCTTAAATAAATATTATGCAAGTATTAGCGGTATGCTAATTAATAATTATGTAATTTGTTTCTTCTTCTTCTTCTTTAAAATCTTATAACTGCTATTGTACACAAAAATATGACAAGCACCTATTATGCAAAAAGTTAGCTGAAAGGTTAAATATTAATAAACAGAATAAACATTAATTTCGTAATTTTTTTTTTAATTTGTACGATTTTTTGAATAGCTTGTAAGACTTACTTATACAAAGCTGCTGTTATATGTCGTAAAAACTGAACCTATCTGTAACGGAATAATACCTTAGAAGGAACATTTCCTTGTAATTGACGACAAAAATGCTATGCAAGTATATCTGTTAAGACAGAATTTTTTAACGGTATCTTACGATTCCATCTTAACAGGTTTTTCGGGAGGATTCGAAGGAAAATATCACTACTAGGAAAAATAAGGAGAAAGTCAAAAATTTCCTCCGGGGGGGACATTCCCCCCCCGGGCCACCCCCCTGAAATCAACACTGGTTCCAACCCCTTGGAAAAAAGAAAGTTTAACATCTATGAAAATATTGACGCTCAAATAAAAGTTAGTTTTTATCGATCAAAAGAGAGATTTGGACTATCAAACTTATGAATTCTTTAGGATTTCAAAATAATTAATTTAAGGGGCTGTGCACAAACTGTGTCCAATAATAATGCTTTTTAGTTGTGTCCCTGCCCAAAAATAATGCTTTTTAGTTGTGTCCCTGCCCAAAAATAATGCTTTTTAGCTGTGAAAATATTGCTGTTGGAGCAGAATTCTTTATTGTGTAAACAATTACTTCGGATGCTCAAATCTATGGTATATTTTCATTATTTTAATAAAGTTATTTTTTTGTACTGCATGCAAACTGTGATTTTCGTCGTATGGAAATAAATAAAGCTGTATAACTCTGAAAGCATTGTCGCTCGCTCAAAAATTTTTGGCGCTTAAATACGCTCAAACCTATATGCTGTGTTTCGTTTTTCATTTTCTTAAAGTCGAGGGGCCGACTTCACGTGTAAACAGCCCTCCCGGGATTGTTTTTGAATATAACTGTTTTTGGTTTGTCGCTCAAGTGAAAATTTTTGCCGCTCAAACGTGCTCAAACGACTCTCAAACCTGTGTGTTTTTCAATTTTGAATCCTATAAAGTCGAGGGGCCAACTTCACGCTTTGTTGGCCGCCGTATATTATTTTATTCCTAACTTTTTCCAGATTGTCGCTCAAACGAAACATTTTGTCGCTCAAACGACGCTCAAACCTTATGCTGTTTTCGGTTTTTAATTTTCTCAAAGTCAAGGGGCTAACTTCACGGACCTGTTAGTACAGGCATTAGGTGCTCAAAAAGGACAAATAGGGGAAAGTTTTGGTGTAGTTTTTGCCTTTATGTTTTGTGAGTCGCTGAACACGAATCTGAAGTTTGCCAACAAAATTTATCCCGGGAAACACGTTTTTTTGGCAAAAAACAGGAAAAAAACGGGATTTTCTTTGTTTTTTTCCAAATAATTTCAAAATTATACATTTTACGTAAAAGTCCTCAGTACATAAATTAAAGAGGATAAAATTTCCTACATTTTATGTATTAAAAGTTTTTTTCTCTGATCTATGGTTTAGCCGTGACAACGCCACAAAAATGGGAGTGAAAATCAAAATATTCAGAGAAAACGGGAATTACGCCGCTGTACGTAGATTTAACATGAAAAGTGACCATTTTACACAAGAATTGACTATAAATTATACTGAAGATTATATGAATGACTACATTTTACAATGAAGTTGCTGATAATAAATAGGACGACTCATTATGAATCATTATTTAATTATAAATAAACATGTACATTAGTAAGTACATTTATTTAAAAAACAAAAAAATATAATTTCCGCTTTCTTTTACTTGAGGGGCCCTGCTTTTCACCGACATCTACAGCATAGAAAATAGACGTATAGAATTAGTGGGTGTTTTTATTACTACCAACAGTATAAAATAAATGTTTTTTTAATAAAAAATATTTGATACATTCTGGCATGACTTTTTCTTGACATTTTAGTTCAAGTACCATTTTTTTTTTTAAATCAAAGACAGCAGAATTTAAGTTAGCCACATAAATAAACTTTTGCATCATTATGCTACGGCAACAAGAATTAAAATGTAATTTAAATGTGAATTTGGTTCAAAATATTTTGTTTATAGAGGAAAATTACAATGAAGAGCACATGAAGTTTTGCAAGAGCGAAATGTTTAAATTTATGACCAAATTTGGACAAAAATTGCCAGTTGTATGTAGATATATCGGGACAAAATCATTTAAAATATATTACTTGGCTACAATTTCTGAGTGGTTACAAAATTGATCCAGACAAATTCTCCAAATTCAGATTTGATACAATGCAAAACATAATGTAGGCATTTTCTCATGATATCTTATGATTCCCTATCTTTACATAAGGTTCCTGTTAGGTTTCCTGTAAGGTTTGTGCAGAAATAAATATGAATATACAACAGAATATGCAACACAGCAATTTTCATTAATGCTGTCGAATGTTTGTCTCGTACCTTAAATTTTAGAAAAAGAAATTTCAGAATTTGTTATAATAATACAAAAATAGTTTTATCATTTTAGCTTCCATACCGTTAAGAAAGTATCATTAAAATTATCAAGAAGAACGTAAAATCATGCGCAAATCAGATTATGGAACATTTTTGAAAGCATTCGGGCAACTATAATAAAACTTCATAGTTTAATAACGTGAAAAACGGTGTCTAAGTAATAATTTGTGAAACATATAACACGTTTGAAAACAAAATTTCAACCAAAATCGAAAAAATAGCTGAAAATTTTGTAGATCCCTGTATATGAACTACAGATTTATCATATAATTCACAATATGCTAAAATTTAGAATTGTTAGTGAACGCATAGTCCAGTTGAAAATTCCTCGTTAGCAATTTCCGGCAATAAGCGGGTATATAGATGTCTTGTGCAGCCCTATATATGATTTATAGAATTTATACACGCTAAATAGTATGCAATTTTTAAAATTTAAAAAGTGTTCCACAACTGAAAATGCACTTCCATCAATTATTGTTCACAGAGAGAAAAATATAACTGATTTATTTTGTGTGCCCCTGTATATGAAAGATCAATCGCACATTATATTCAATAGTAAGCATCTTATAGAGCACCTCGGAGATATATATCAATTTAAATACTTTTGAAAAAGTGTAACATGAACAAAATACACCACAAACAATTTTTCTCCATAGACCGTAATGTAACATAATTCTTTTTAGTGTCCCTGTAAATGATCGATAAATACTACCCATATCATATTCTATAAGAAATCATCTTGTAGTGCACTTCATAGATATGTATATAAATTTCAAAGTGTTTGAAATTATGAAACATTATTGAAAAAAAAAAAAAAAAAAAAACACAAACGATTTTTCCCCATACGCCGTAATATAATGAAATACTTTTGAATGACCCTGTAACGAAATTATGACTGCTACATGCAACATTTTACAATACCTAACATTCAATAGTGAATATCAATAACATTTTTCAATTTCATGGCGGTGCGACTATATTGACGCCAAAAATATTTTTTTTTTTCACACCCATTTTTGCGGCATTGTCACGGCTAAACTATTGATCAGAGAAAAAAACTTTTGGTACGTAGAATGTAGGAAATTTTATCCTCTTTAATTTATGTATTGAAGACTTTTCCGTACAATGCATAATTTTGAAGTTATTTTGAAAAAACAAAGAAAATCCCGTTTTTTTTCCAGTTTTTTGCCAAAAAAAACGTGTTTCCCGGGATAAATTTTGTTGGCAAACTTCAGATTCGCATTCACCGACCCAAAAAACATAAAGGCACCGAATATCAAAACTACACCAAAACTTTCCCCTATTTTCTACCAAATGACTGGGCTATGTATCAGACGTCAGAGCCATCCACGCGCAGCAGAGAATAAACATATAAAGGCAATAAATCACACTTAATGCTTTAGGAAATTATTAGAACACCAATAAATATTACTTAAGGATTTACAAAATGATTATAATAACAATAAATCTCACTTATTGAATTGAGAAATTACTTTACTTCATTTCTGACTAATTTATTAACTCTAAATGATATTTGTAGATAACACAGATAGTAGAACCAGAGTGGACAATCTTAATATAATTTTAGGTAGCTGCAAGAACTTTATGGTATGAATTTTCAGTTACTTTACCGTGAAGTAATATAAATGCATAGTGTTTCTAAGATACATGCAATCAACGACCACGAATCCCAGCCGAGAAATTATTACGCAATAATTGTTAACCTTGTGATGAGGCATTTATTATTGCATAAAGTGTTGACAATGATTACTTGAGTTATGTTTACAGTTATTGGCTTTTAGTAAAAGTATGACTGTAAGTTCTATGTTTTGAGAATATAATTAACGAATATCTTTATATATTAAGTGATTTATATCAGGCATATTAGAAAACAAATTTTACCATTATTGATGACATGATTATAATGACAGGATATGAAATTCATTTTAATGATTTGGTATAAGAAACCGTTAGAAGAGATTTTATTTATTTATTTTATTATTATTATTTATACTTTTCAACCGAAAATGTGTTACAGATAGTGATTGATTTTCAAAATGAAAATAAATTAACTGGAGACTTATAAATTTACTTGCGCAAGATCGAAAGAGTTTGATTTTCTTGTAATTTATTTGTATATTTATTTTGAATGAGATGGGGATTAACGCTTAAAAAAGTCATTTCTAATCATTTATATAAAAATTAGAAAGCATAGGAATTAAGTAAAATTTAATATATATTAATCAATGGATATGTATAGAAAAGGATTATCCAATGAAGTAAAACGAGGATTTCACATGAAAACCTTCTGATTTCTGAGTAATGCTATTTCCGGATAGAAATCTTCGCTTTTCAGAATTTCTTTAAAATTCTTTTAGAAGAAATAGTTCAAAAATATGCATCATTTTATAAATCTTTGAAATTGGTAAAATCGCAGTTTTCGACCCCGTCTAATAAAAAATATTTTTAAGATAAAAAGTTTTTGCACAAGAATTTTTTAACTTTTTTCCTATGTTTTTTTTTTTTTTTTCACATACAAGGTATCCGGAAAAACAAAAATGGTGCGGAAAATAAAATTTGCCGACACTCGGCGAATGCGTCACTTGTATTGACATTAGTTAGCAGACTACTGTGTGGTCCTGTTTTCGACATCTAAATTGGTTCTCCCTTCCCCCCCGCATGTAAAAAAAAATCCCTCAAAAGAATTTTTACTTCATTGGTGTAAATCTGAAAATGGAGAAAAGTGAACCCCTCAAGTAATAAAACTGTCATTGCGAAGGAGTTGCCCCACCGGGTGCGAAAAAAGCAAAACACACACATACATATATATACACAAGGGGAGGAAGACAAAAACAATAATAATTTTTCGAACAGAGGACAAGACTGAAGAAATATTGAAGAATATTGAAGTATAAATATAGAGACAAATGAATTAACGCATTGTTTTAAAAAATGATAAACTAATTAGGATATAATAATTACTATATGATATTATTAATAATTACAGAAATAGTAATATTAATTACTAATAAAGTAAAGCCTTAGACACGGGGAAATTTTGTGTTAAATGCTGTTCTCAAACCGAAAAGAGCGACTTTATGACACAAGTTTTAATTCATTTTTCTTCGGAAACGAATGGAACTGGCAGGTGTTGTTATTCAGAAACTATGTAATCGAAAGAGGTTTTCCGTTTTTTTGCAATAGATCTATCAGAAAATACTGTCAAAGTTGGTGTTGTAAACCAGACTTCCGGAGGAAAGCAGAAAAACCAGTCAACGAAGGGAGAAAAACGCCTTGTCACGTGGGCAAAAACGCTTATAATTTATTTATCAAAAAATGTAAAAATGATTTTCTATTCCAAATCGCTTCCATAGTCAGATCAGCCAATTTTATACCTTTATGTTTAAAAATGTGTCCATCATTGTGCCAGAAAGTTTCACGCTTTTTGAGTAGTGAACTTGAGAACAACCTTAAGGGGCTACTTTTTTCACATGGAAAGACTAGCTCGCTAACGCTAATCCTATGGAAGAAATTTTATAAGATATGTCGTTTGCATTTTAATATTTTTAAATGATTTATTTATTTATTTATTTATTTATTTATGTATCTATTTTTTTGCATTGGATAGTTGAGATTGATCTCTACATCTGCTCGTTTTTACTTTTTCGGTTTTGTTTGTAGATTTTTTTCAAAAGAATGCTTTCACTTTTGAAACCGGTTCCGAAAGTGTTCTCATTAAAAATATCTGTAAACAAAATCGAAAAGTAAAAAACGGCCTTTGTACAGATCGATCTCAGCTAGCCAATATAAAAAGGATTGTTTAAAAATACTCAAATGCAAACGAGATATTTTTTAAATTTCTTCCATAGGATTAGCATTAGTCTTTTCAGGTGACTGAAGTAGCCTCTTAAGGCTCCTTATCACTAAGATTTGAGATTTACCTCTCCAATGTTAAACCAACGGCCGTGGAATGCATTCGTATTTGTCTAATAACTCGTCAGCAAATTAATATTTTTAACTCATTTTTTCCTGTGTGCTCTTCTTAAAGGGTGTCGCTTTCTGTTTTAGTTGACAAAATAA
This sequence comes from Maratus speciosus, assembly GCA_963932465.1. Classification (NCBI taxonomy): domain Eukaryota; kingdom Metazoa; phylum Arthropoda; class Arachnida; order Araneae; family Salticidae; genus Maratus; species Maratus speciosus. Next base: position 650,761,540 of record OZ010787.1, on the reverse strand, counting down.
TTTTAAAATATATACTTATTTTTTAATTTAGTGTTAAAGTCTTAAGACATAAGAGAAATGTGATTTATATTAATTTACTTCAAAACTGGTTGGAGTTTTAAAAATTTGAAAATTAGATAAGAAAAACGTAAGTTCTGATCTATTCATACAAACAATTAAAATTCGTGTAAGTTTATTTAAACTCCAGATATTAGACAAATATTAAAAAAATTGCTTCCCCCTCCCCCCTCCAAGCCATTAATCAGGTTTCGAAGGAGGGAACGCATGACCTTTGGCATCGTGTCGAATCTCAGAATGGGAGACTCGTACGCAGGACAGGGGGAGGATCACGGATTGAATGTTATACCGCTATTGAAGGCTGATTTTGTAAGTTACAAATAAAAATTTCGAACTCTATATGTTTTCTTCTCAATATTCATTCATAGAATTATTACCAGGATTGTCTCTTCATTTTAAAGGACAGATTATATTGGAAACATTCCATTTTATCAAAGGGAAAAGATTTTTTTGTATTCCAATAAGTTTTTTTCCTTCCTCTAAATTGTTAATGAATTCAAATATTCAAAGTAGCGCATTAAAATATACTAAATTTTAACTTAAATTAATATTTTTAGGTAGAGAGATAAAATATTTATGTGAAATATGAAGATTGGGAAAGCAAATAATACATTTTAAACGTTTTGTAAAGCAAGAGAATCCATGAAAATTTTCTTTTCTCTGCCCCCCCCCCCCCCCTCTTAAAAGAACGTTGAAATTGAAAAAGAAAGAAAGTTACTAGAAAAAATATTTTATACGTGAATTAAGATTAGCTCTTTAAACATATTAATCCATTTTTAAGTATTTAAAAACATTTATTTATTTCTACTTTAGAAAATAGTTAAAGCAGTTATTAATCATTTATAATCACTATTATAATTTTTAACGAAAAAAGGGAAAAGGTTAAGTAAGAGATTTGAAATTTAAAAAAACCAATTAAATCCGAACATTTTCATTTGAAAAATCGGGTCACATCTTACCTGGCCCCGGTTCTAAAGAATCAAAACTCAATCCGAAACCGAAACATTTAAAGTCAGTCCGACCCAGAGTTGGGCAAAATGCATCGGAAAATCATTTTCGATACAAAATACAAACAAAATAAAAAATACGTTTGTTTCAGAGCCTAAAATACAAATTCCAAAATACTTTTAAAAATTAAAAAATTCCAAATACAAAATACATGTATTTTCAAAATACATTTAACATACAAAATACATTTTGAAATTTCAAAAAAATTATTGATGCAAAGTTTTCTTTGGGAGGTAATTTTGCAGTTTAAGAGGGAAGGGGGGTGGGCGTTTTCATTCTCCGGGCGGGATGTTCCCAAGGGATGGCCCCATGAATTCATCACTGGTTGTGAATAAGGAACTAAATTAAAATTACTTAAACGTTCACAACATATCAAACATCTTCATTTTTTATATTATAAAACTATATTTAAATATATAAATACTTTGTTTTTAAATTCTTGCAAAAATAATAATAATTTAAAAATAGAAATGGATAGTTATTTTATTTTAATTTTTTTTTTTTTTTTTAGAATGGATACATTAATATCTTAAAAAATAGTTTCTTGATATATTTTTTTAATTAACTTAAATGACAAATATTAAACAATTTGAAATGATACTTTGCTGTACAATGAACATTAATCTTGGTTTTCAAACTTTTAATACGTAAATAAACACATGAATTGATAATGAATCAATGTCTTTTATTATTAGTTATAAAACTATACAAAATAAAGGTTTAATAATACTTTTAATTTTATTTTAAACAAACACATGGACGTACTCACATATACATAATGATGTGTCTTTGTATAAGATATCATGTACTGCGATTAACTGAATTAAACATATATAATACATAATTAAAATTTGCTTCTGAAAAAGTTCCCATTTTCGTTTTTGATCGAAACTCTAAAGAGAATGGAAATGATATTTAGTCCTGAAAAACTTACTCAGCTAATTTATATCTTCACTGTGTCAATTATTTAACAAACAATCTATATTATAAAGCAAAAAATATGTCCGTGAATAACTCTAACGTCATATCAATAGTGACAACGAGTCAACAACCCAAACAAAACAAAACAAAAACAAAATATTGGAAATTTTGTAACTTCTAAATATTCCACAATTTTAATTTTTACAATGTGGAACGGAAAAAAAATAGCGCTTTCAAATGCGATTTCTTTAAACACTGTATCTCAAATTACCACGTTTATATGGATAAAAAATAAGTGAGCTTGATTTTTTTAAAACCCATCTCAAAAATATTTGTGCGACACAATTACGGAACATTAACCCGTTTGCACTTAAAACAATGAAGTAATTCAGCATTTGTTTGTTTCCGACTGTTCCTGTAGCTACATTGCCAAACTAAATTAAAATGTCATAAATAAATAAATAAAAGACGAATTTAACAGACATGTAAACATGTAACTTAAATACTGCGTAGTTGCCAACCTCCCGATTTTTTTAATACCAATATTTTTCTGCAGAAATACTTGTTTTGTACAATTGCACAATTTCTGAAATTATATAAAGCGAACATTTTTGTTAGAATTTATTGGTATTATAAAAATAGTGAGCTTGGCAACTATGGTACTGAAATAATAATTAAAAAAATTGCTATGAATGATAAAATCTTTCGCGATTACCCGCTGGCATGTGGTAATAAGAAAGTATCAAAAATACTTTTGGCGTAGTTGGTTGACAATCTGAGAAAATATATTAAATGTAACAAATCTATCAGTTTTCAATTAAAAACGATTTTTATCTATGTTCTGTACCAACAAGAATTATATGAAAAATAAGCAATTTAAAAAGTACTGTTTTTGAGAAAATACTTCCGTTTTCCCCATGTTATTTCTATGGCGCAAACATCCAAATTCTTATGTAAATTAAACAATGAAATAGTGCTTAAAGTTAAAAATTATGGTGTCATTTTCTTTATTTAGATCATAAGCTTTAATTTAATACTAAGTTTGATGAGAAACTCGCAGGATTTAAGTGAAAAATATGTAAATGAAAAAGTGTTCTTTTTGCTCTTCTCTTGATAGCCCTTATCTCCATAGAGAAGCATGGGATTTTGGAGGCAATTTTTGTCAATTTTAACATAGCTTAATTTCTTACTTTTCCTGATTATTTTGAAAAACTAACTTAAGATTCAGTACTTTGATCTTTTAGCTTCTCTCTGCCTCCACCCATTCTTTTCTAGGATGATATTTTATATAAGTAATGATTTTTTGAAAAAGTGTATAAATCAGATCAAATTTTTCATAATTCCCATAGAGTTATATTAGTTGTTTACCTTTTTGTGTACAATTTTTCACCCATTTAACTATTACGTTTCCACTAACTATTTATATCTTCTAAAAGTGTATTTTTTGCTCTATCTAGCGGTACTATTTTTATTAAATTGTGTTAACTCTAAGTATTTTTAATTAATGTTTGAAAATTGGTAAAAATTGTTCTTTTGCGGTTGGGTGGAAATTGGTTGCTCATTTAAATACTGTGATTTGTAAGGGCAGATTGATATCGGAATTATAATTCTTAGTTAGATTATCTTTATAAAAGAGAGCTTCATTTGACGTCATTTATTTTTACTGATTTGTGATTGGCTGCTAAATAGTAAACATTAGAAAAATTATCCGACAGCCACTGATTTAAAAGTATATACTAAAGTTTTACTATGAATAATGATACCAGAATCATTTAAAAGTGCTTTTTAAAAATTGTATTAACTAAACATAGCTCTTTTGGGGTCATGCAGCATTTTTAAGTTTATTAACTTAGCCCTTTAAGGGCCGCTGACGCCATCTTCGACCACAGTAGTTTTCCTTATGGGAAATGCAATGTAATAAAATTAAAGTAAAGATTAGCCCACCGGACTTATTCAAAATTAAAAATTAATGGTTGTTTAGGACTCTGGTGGTCTTCAGGGGTGTGATGATGGTATATCTTGTAAAAAGTTACTTCTGTTAAAGTCTTGTCCTCCATTTTGTTTCTTTCAGTTGTATTTTCTTTATCTCATATTATTATATTAAGCTATCTTTAAATTTATTTATTATGTTTTTTTTTCGATGTAAATATGTTTTAGGGTACTCTTTATAACTATTAGTGGTGTTTCTTAACCCTTGAGCCACCACGGGGTCACTGAATTCGCCATTTTCTCTTTTTTCATAGGATTTTTTGCTGAGATTTTTGGACAAATGTCCAAATATCTCGTAAACTATCAACTTTAGCGAAATTCTGTCGCGCCGAAATCAGCTGTAAGCAGCCTAAGGAAACTTTTCCCCCTCTTTCTTTTCCGTTAATTTGTTTATCTCTAGCTCAATTAGGGGCCCCGTCAGAGGGGGTGAATGGGGCTCTCACTGTTTTTAGCTAATAAATAAAGTTTTAAACAAATTTTTGCCCACTTTCCTTTTGTCTCTTATTGTTTTTTCAACTTTAACAACTTTGACACTATTGCTTTCCCCCTCTTACTTAAAACTTAACATTAGCAACTTTTCTGTTTTTTGAGCTAGAGACATGGTTTCACTTCTGATATTGTTAACTTCATCTATTTAAGTTATCCTACTTAATATTTAAGTGTTTGGAATTGGTTGGGCCTAATCCTTAACTTTTGGTACTTTTTTATTTATTAAGCTAACTCTCTAGTTTTTTCTCACAGCCAACTGCATTTACCTTAATAACTTGTCCCACTAAAAATTTCACATCCGAATACATCTCAACTTGCTTAACAATAGGAACTTTTTTGTTTTTGGTGTTATGGCCTTCCAATTTGTGATGACATGGAGGTTTTTGAGTGGCAAACAAATCCCACTTTTAAATGTTTACTCACCATATTTTCCCCTTAACAACGGCATCTTTTACATTACTTACTGGTTTCTGTTAAAGTAATCATCCAATTCACTTCCGGCGGTCCCTGCACTGTTTTCGGGTCATACACAGAGATTATTCAGCCTCAAAGTAATAAATGGCTTAAATTCCGTAATTACTCCCTACTTATTATAACCAGCATAATTTAATATTCTAGTTGCTCTTACTAACATGCTTTACAGGCAAGTGCAGCGGGACCTTTTGAGTAAGGTAAGTATACTGCTGTTGCTTGTCTATATCTTAAATACTTAGTTATCCTATGTCCACCCAATCGCTTTCATCCCAGTAATAAGACTTTAGTAAAAGTTACTTAACCTTCTCTATGGGAATTACTGATAGAACGCATTTGTGTGTAAATACCTCATAAATTCATAGGGTTTAATGATACATAGTATACTGCGGTTTTCAGGTTTTGGTCTTGCATAGTGTTGTACATAATTATTAGTTTATCTCACAAATATTATTATAAACTCTTACAGTGAATATTATGCTTTTATTATTTATTGTTATACTACTCAGTTCTATATATCTATTGTAAATATGTTTTATATCTCATATACGTCAATTACTAAGACATCTTATCTATCTTTTATATTACTTTTCCTGAAATCTGTTTTATGAGTCAATGTATTTGTAATAGGGGTTTTCCTGACCAAGTTATAAAAAGCAAATGACCATTGACTGGATGGCTCCAGGTTTTTCTTAATAATTATAGTGACGAGCTTATGGACACGGGAAGCATACTCATGTACCTTTTCCCCCTTCTCTCCTTTTGGTTATTTACTATCACTATCATTGTTTTGTTTTATTTTGATTTTGTTTTTCAAAATTCTCCCCATTTTTGGCCATTAATTTTCTCTCAGTCATTTTCGGTAGTTCGACTACCGGTTTTTGCTTTCTACTTTCTATATTCCCTTTCCTTCAATGATGTATGGCTGGGGCCTAGTGCACCCCTGTTCTTTATCTTGAATTATTATCTTATTATATCTTATTATTTTTAGTTACCGGCATTGGAACGTATATCTTAAATAAATTTTAGTGGTGGTGATGTGAATGGGAGTCTTCTGCTATCAATTATCTAAAAAATGAAATTGCTAATCTATCTAAAGTTTTTATAACTGTGGAAAAATAACCAAAGGATGAATGACAGGCAGAGTGTGTCTGCAATGGACAATGTTCAACAAATTAGTCAACAGCTTAACCAAGGGCGAAGGAGTCCAACAGTAAAACTAACAAAACTCGAAACATTAAATCAAACCACCAATACAACAAAAATATCCGAGAATGAAACAATAGCCAATATGGCATTTATCTCAAGCAAACTTATTACGCAAATAATCGAGGATACTAAGGTGGTTCATCCAGACAGATACAAGACGTGGAGAAGTCTGTTGGAGACTCAGCTGGGGCATGCAGCGGCAATAGAGAATGAAACTTATAGATTAAGTCCATACTACAAAATAAACTATAAACCTAAATCAAGCTTACTAGAAAAGTTACTGAATGTAGAAAAATCTAAACTGAAAGGTTCTGGTGGAAGGTATCAAGCAAGAACACAAAAAATAGCTGACTTCCTGGAATATGAAGTAAGGAATGAATTAGCTTTTAAAAACAAAGAATACAAAACTAGTCCTTACTACGACGAAACAAATACTCAAATACACGAATTCTTCAGAGATTTTAACACTGAACAAATAACCTCAATACAAGACAAATTAGCTAAGGAAAAACAGCAAAATCCTGAAATAAAAGAATACAATGAATATTTACTTGACCATTTGCAATTAATGCACTTTATACAAGATGCCGAAGATGTAAGACAGGAAAGAACAAAAAGGATAAAACAGTTGTCACATAGAGAGGAAACACCATCAAGAAAGCAGTCCAATCTTCAGCAAGCGATACAACTGCGGGGAGCCTTTCAGAATTCAAGCATCACAAAAACTAAAAACAAGCAAGTAAACTCATCTCCAGTAAACAAATCACCGATGACAATGGGTGTAGAGTTATTACCATTTGAACTGCATGGGACCAGACTGGATCCACTGGAGAAACTTCCCATTAAACAATTGATTAAAGAGTACAAAATACTATTGCAGCAAAACAACAAGGAAGGGAGAGCAGAAGCGGAGAATTACCTGGAAGTGATATTCTCTAAGGCACAAAGCATTGAATCCTTGATACTACGGTATCAAAATGAAGTCAACAAAGACAAACAAGATCTGGAGGATGAGCTACAGTTGAGAATCGATGAGCTATCAAAGGAAATTACAGATTTAAATTCAAAACTTACAGAGAGCTCCAAGTTGGAGGTACTATTAGAAAACAAATTGGAAGAAAAAAGGCAAGAGAACAAAAAACTAAAAGCAGAACTTAATTGTCAAGAAGTAACAATAATAGAAAAGTATAAAATAAAAGAACTGCAAGCAGAGAATGGTAAACTCAGGACTCAACTCCAAGAAAATCTAACAAAACCAAAAACAAAAGAAAAGAGAAACCAAACAAATATTACTAAGACTACATCGATTAAAACGCAAACAGAAATGACACAGACGGATATAACTGGCCTGGAACAAAACCAAGACTTCGATATGACACACTTAAATGCTAAATTGAAGATGATTGAAAATCTAGTCAGAGAAAGCATAAATGTACAAGGTGACAAGAATGCTGCGAGGATAATTATAGATACTGAGCAGACAAGTGGCGGATTGCAACAAAGAACATCAAACTCAGCTATATTAATCAAAACAATATCAAAACAACTAACAATAACTAAACTCAAGGAATTCCTGAATGAAAAACTCCTAGAAGAAGCTGATATTCCACCAATATACTGTAGAACGGCTAGACAAAAAGACACTATAATCCTTCAAACAGATCAAGACACACATACAGATAAACTACTTAAAATTATTGAGAACTACTTAGAAATTAAAGAAAACATAGAAATAACCTACAAATTATCTAAAAGTTTAAAAATTATCATCACAGGCATACCAACATCGGTTACAACAACAAAACTCCTGAATTACATAAAAGAGAATACTACGATCTGCAACATAACAATTGATAAAATTCTCCAGAAAGAAAAATCACCTAATTATCACATAATCTTAAATCTAGACTTCAATGATGCACAAACATTACTAGCTAAAAAATCATTGTTGGTAGGTCTGAATAACTGTCAAATTCGTATCTATAGACCAATTATCCGTTGCGGCAATTGTCAACTTTATGGCCACTCGTCGAACAACTGTCGCAGAGACTCAATATGTGCAAAGTGCTCGCGTGGACACCGTACTAGAGACTGTCCTTACGCCAATGACCCTTCACAATTTCGCTGCACAAACTGTCACACGCGTAATGACTATCAACAACATACAGCCGATTCCAGCTCCTGCCCAGTGTATCAGTCGCAGTTGACTGATAGACGCAGAGATAACAGACTCTGACCTTGACCTTGTCTAATCTGAACTTTATATGTCTAGAACAATTACTCAGAGGACTATCCTCACTGTATATACATCACTATCATAGAACTTTAAATTATTTAACCATATTTACAATTTTACTTCATTATCTTCATATCTTTTTTATCATAATAAGTGTATCAGCATTTGTCCTAATATTTCTGCTGCGGCGGGGATGGCCTCCAGTTATGGGCAGTGGGGCCACCTTCGTTGGGCTTAAATTTGTTCTGTGATTGTCTTTTTAGTTCTACCATCGCTCCGTGTATTTCATATTTTCTGTCAAAAAAAAAAAAAAAAAAAACTTATTTATTGGTAAATAATTATATCTCTAAATTATTATACTACTTTATCAAAAAAAAAAAAAAAAAATATATATATCATGGGTCCACGTGGTGTATGGAAGGGTGTTTTTGAGATTGTTTAATTTTTAAGAACTTAAATACCACTAGAAATATTGTAAATACGAATAAATATTTTTGTTTAAAAGGTGGAAAAAAAAAGGGAAAAAATATTTCTTATCAAAAAGTAAAGTGGCCGCCCCTCCGGGTGGTTCCGACCCGACCCCTTGAGTGGGGGAGGTGACCGGAAGCTCGGCAGAGTTCGTTGTGTACGAATGCGAGGGGCCGGATGGGGACGATTCGCCACCTCCTCGAGAGGCTCATCTCCGACAGGCGTTGAGCACGGTGGCCACGGTTAACGGACGTTGTGCATAGGGCCGTAGCCCGCCTCGGCGGGTGAAATAGGTGCGGTCCTCCGGCACCCGGGTTCTCTGGGCAAGCCGGGTAGCGACGCTCCATAGGTCGATCCCGGTGCCGGTCTTCGGGCCGGACGGTGTCGCCGGGCAAAGACTAGCTAAGGCGATAGGACCCCATCCACCTATTGACTAAGAGGGAGCCTGAAGTATGAGTGAGGGCTTTGTAGTGGAAAGTCCTCGGTGCTCGCTAGTGACGACGGGGCTCGCGGGAACGCCATGCAGGGACTCCCGGAGCAACCGAAGGGCGAGGGTTTCGGACAGCGCCCAAGTTACTTTATGACTTGGATGGCTCATCCCTCCGAGGACCTCAGCTGGAGCAGTTGGGAGCCGACCCTAAGGGTGGTGGGGTTTGGCGGTGCCCCCGTTGACCAAGGAGCGGTCGCGTGGGGAGGCCAGTATGGTTCTGGTTGCTCCACGTCGTGCCGTGCCCCATGGGAGGGGGTCGGCCGGCAGATCCACCATCGAACACTACTCCCGCAGGGAAACGGGCCGGAGGCTCGCCGGTAACGCGGCGGCTCATCGTGCCTTGGGTGAACTCTTGGTCCGATCCAGGTCCTCCGCGTCTATGCGGTACCGGAGTTTGCCTCGCCTGGTGATGAGGACCTAGAGGTGTCTCCACCTAACTTTCGAACGCACTAACAAAGGTAGCGGTCGGTCACTGCACGGGGTCAGGGGCCTTCGGGCCTGGGTACCCTCGACGGCCGTGAGGTAAGGTAGTGGCGGGCGGGCTCCTGTCGGCCTCCGCTGGCTTCTCTGTCCTAGGATGGAGTCGAGTCGGTGGGGGCTGGCGGGACTCCGTTCCGTCCGACCCCCTAGCGAGGCGGAGTCTATTCCGTCTAGGTGGAGCTTTCCGTGCCCGCCTGGGGTCGCTAACGGCACCTAGTCTGGGCCAACTGGCTCCCGGCGTGATCCGCGAGGGGTTCCGTCGGTTGAGCCGGGTGGTTTGGGCGAAAAGCCAGGAGCTGGGTCGCTTTACGGCCGGAGGGATTTTCCCTGTCCTCCCTGGTTTTCAAGCTAGGGGCTCCTCATTAACTTTCCTATCGGCTGGCCCACAAAAATGTCTCTGCCGGAAAATGGTATCTGATCTTGGGGGCCTGTCCGTAAATTAAATTCGGGTCGGGAAGCCTCGGTTCAGTCCGTGGGCCCAGCGTCTTTATAGGCGTCTGGTTCCTGCGATGGCTTGCGGGGTCTACCGGCTCGAGTAACCAAGTTTAGGGACCACTTGGTTTTTCTAGCTGGGTGGTGAGGACTGTCGTAGCGGCCGTTCGTCTCTTCTTGGGAATAGCCGTCACCGTGTGCGCTGGGCAGCGGTGTCGGTTTGGCCGGAGTTTGCGTGGGGTTCCGCTCTGTTGGAGCTTGTCTGGCGGCGACCTTCGGGACGCGTCGCGGGCTTGCTTCACGGGTGGTTCCTTGCGTCGACAAATGGGCCTGAAAAGGGCCCGGGACCGGAAGAGGAACCCCTCATCTTATCAAAAGTAAAGACGAATGTAAATACTTAAAAAATTTTCAAATAGTACACAAATACCAAAACATATAAATCATAATTGAAATACATTTCTAGACTCGCCCTGAAACAATAGGGCAGCCAATTATGATTGATAAAGAATCGCCATCTTAAATAATAATAAATTTTCACAGGCGGTCCGGGGACACGGCACTTGCCTTCTTTCCCGGAGACTGGGGTTCTGGGCTTGTTTCCGCAGGTAGTAAAACTTTTCCCTGCCCTGGGCTTGGGGGTTACACCTAACCATAAGCCAAAAGCGGGTTCCCAGGGTGGGTGCTTACTTACTTACTTACTACGTTGTATATCAGGCATCTTTAATCTGAGTTAAATAGCTGATCTTTTTTATAAAACATTCCCGAGAGTAACATTGATTTCATATTGACGATGGCAACGATCTGAGTAATAAATTTCGCTTTTTATCAAGTCTATTAACTTCTAAACATCGTGTACAATTTCAAGTTTTACATAGTTGAATAGAGAAAAAAGTACTTTCAAATGCAATTTGCCTGTAAATTATTTTAATTTACGGATTTGTTATGGTTAAAAAAAATATAGCATGATTAAAAAAATATATACATCTCTATCATGTGTAGTCCGATTACGGAAGATTAACCCGTTTACCCTTAAAATTAAGGATAGACCGAAACAGGTTTTTAAGACCGAAACCGAATATCGGTAATATTTCTATTTTCATCGAAAACAAAAATGAAAATGTCCAAAATTTATTTTTTCAGTGATTAATACATACATAAATATACATAATTATTTATTAATTATACGTGTGATCCAAGTTGTCTCTCTGTGTTTCTGACTAAAACTATTTATTTTCATCGAAAACAAAAATGAAAATGTCCAAAATTTATTTTTTCAGTGATTAATACATACATAAATATACATAATTATTTATTAATTATACGTGTGATCCAAGTTGACTCTCTGTGTTTCTGACTAAAACTATTTATTTTAATATAAAATAAAATGTAATTAATTCATCAGTGATAGAAAATGATTACCTAACTATACGAATTTCGTCTACTTAAAAGAATGTTTTAGATATACATACCTCGATTTATCTTATCTTTTATAATGATTTTTGTAAATCATCATCTGTTATACTAGAAGTTTCTCAAAAAGCATTTGAAACACTTCTGTGGTTTCAAAAAAAAAAAAAAATCCATTACGGTTAAGTCTTCAGCTTTTAATGAGAGCGTGAAAAGCGTCTTCAAAGTAATATATGCATTTCTTCCTTTATAATTTGTATTCAAGTCTTGAGTCACTCATGAGAGATAATTATAAAAAGTGAAGTTCATAACAATAAATAAAGAGTATCTCATTTGAACCGATGCATCTGAAATAAATGAATAATGTTGAAAATTTTCGAAGGAAGAAACGAGATTTTTGGAATACAGATAGTTTCGGGCCAGTCGAATTTTCAGCATTATTTTCGCCGAAAATTCTATTTCTGCGAAACTCAGATTTTGGGCCGAAAACGAATTTTTCATATTTAAAAATCCAAAATAATATTTCTAAACAGTTTCAACTGAATAATGTATTTGCTCGTGAATATTAAAAGAGAAAGAAAAAAAAATAAGTAAAGTGTTTCATGCGAAGTGATCAAATGCAGATTTTGTTGATTTTCAAATGTGTGATAAAACCTCAGAGTAATCATATATTAGAGGGGGAATTCCCCGACAGTTTCTTCAGTCAGGATAAAATCACGTGACTCGGGGCAAGAAGCTTCCCGGTCAGCTTGCAAATAGCATTGATTTCTACGGAGGATATTAGACAATTTCATGTTTACGATTCAAAAATATCACAGTAGCAAGTTGTTGTGTCTATGGATGTACAGAAAGATCAAACAAAACAACTTCTGTTATCTTCCATTGTTATGTATTTATTATTTATTTATTTTTATTAATATTTAAAGGGTCTTAAAAAGATATCATTGGAACTATGATATCGTTTATTCACGTTGTTACGATGAAAATACAAAATATTTTACTTTTAAAAACATAAATGTATGTAATAATAGGATATACCGTTATCTAGTGTTATCAGTTTAAATATTAAAATTGTGAGTTTGATTAATTTGAATTTTAAGAACATTTCGTATTAAGGTGTTTGGCGATACATTTTTTTCGCCAAAAGAAACTTGTTTTCGTCGCTTTAAAACCTAAATACTTATGTTTTTGTTTTTTTAAATCTTGCTTTAGATTAAATTTATGCTTTAAATAAAGTATGCTATTAAAGTACGTTTTAAATGTATTAACAGGTAGGTCTTTAAATATTACCTAAATTTAATATACTAATAAGATACGCAGCTAAATTTAATGCACTCATAACTTTTAGCAAAAAATAATTATAAGAAAAATTAATTAATCGCTCGAACTTATTAATAATGCCAGTATCAAGAAATCAGTATTTTAATTATTTTACACAAAATATTTAAAATTCAAAACTTCGCAGAATTACGAATGAAAGAAGAAAACAGTAGCTTCGTCGTGCGGGGATAGGGGGGGGGGGGGCAGAACCCCTTCTTGTATAATAAACTTAAAATACAAGTCTGGGCATATTCTTAATGCAATGTATCGTTTTAACCAATGTAACTTAGCTTGATGCTAATCTATATTTATATATTAATATATTAATATAGCTGATGTTAATTAACCGAGAATGAAAATTAGCAGTGCAGTATCATATAGTTAATCCGCTTTTTTTATATATTATATAACTACTCTGTTTTCTTTCTTTATTTATTTAAACTAAATATATCATTTAATAAAAGTAGTTTGTGGATTATAATTTGATTTATTAACGAATTTTTTTGCGGAATAATTAGGATTCATTGTTATATAGATCAGAGGTTGCCAACCGGTGGTCCTTGAGAAAATTTCGGTGTTCCTCAGAAAATGTTGGATATTATTTGGATTTTGAATGTCAAATTAATAATTGTACTTTATAAATATTAAAACTATTAATGATAACATGATAATACTCTAAAAATTCCCGTATTTGTAACAATTTAGATGTGTAGTTTTGAAAATTTAAATTATAGCGGGCATTGGTAATTATATTAATAGAGATTATTTAGTATATGCTTTATTTGTTGAATTGTATTAACACAGATAAGTATTAATTTTGGACTCTCCCGAAAATATGAATATGCATTATTGACTGGAAAACAACGAAAATTTTGGCTTAATTTTGAACTACATATTTGTGCGAAACAAATATTTTGATGATTGGGTCACAGCAATTAAAAATCGTTACTGGTCTCAGCGTGAAATAAGAACTGCTCTCTGTGTTCATACGATGTCGTTGATTCCGTATATGAACTTATTTTAAACAAACAGTAATAAATATCCCATCAAAATGCGTGATTCTTAAATAAGCTTCAATTATTTTGTAAGGTTGAAATTAACGTTAAGGCTGTTCTCAACTGCTCTGCTCAACAAGTGCAAAACGATTTTAAGCATTTACAAATTCATTTTTTAACGGAAAGATATAAAATTGGAAAGCCTGACCATGGAAGCGATTTGGAATCGAACTGTGTTTTCTATTTTTTGATCCATAAATTGCCTATTGAGTTAGAAGTGATTTTGATCACGTGACAAACATGTTTTTCATCCTTTCTTGAGTGGATTTTTTTTTCTTTCGCACGGTAAAGCGGTTCAAAACGCTCACTTTGACACTATTTTTTGAAAGATCTATTGCATTTGCAAAAAAAACGGAAGAAACAGCTTGATTACATAGTCATCACAGTTACATCGTAGTAGTTACATCGACAACAAACCTGCTACTTTCATACATTTCCGAACAAAAATGAATTAAAATTTATGTCATAAAGTTGGCCTTTTGGATTTGAGCCTTAATAATTTTGATACAATTAAACAAACTTTTGAAGCTTTTTGTTATGATTAAATAAGACGTGACACTATTAAAAAATAGTGGTATCAATCACATAGGCAAGAAAGTGACACCCCACATTTATAATTTTATTTTATTGAATAGGTACATTTCATTTTAATACAATAAACATTCTGTGATAATTATTGTACAAATACATTTTTATTCTTAAAAATTCTTATTAGTAGTCCGTGTGATTTCAAATTTTGAATTTAGTGTTCCGTGAGGTTCAGAAGTTGGCAACCGCTAATATAAATGAAATAAGCATAGCCAAATAACTTTTTTTTTTTAATTGTATTATTTCTGAAATTGAAATTTTGCATTTTGGACTTTTTCTATTTCTAACTATTTTGTGTGTATTTATGCAATTTTTATTGTAAAATAATTCCTGTATGTTTGTTATAGTTGTGTACTAAGTTATTATTTATAAACTTGCATCCATGAAGCGAAATTTGTAAATAAAATTATGTGTATAAGTTTGAGTTCAGTTAAACATTTCAATTAATTGAATGTGTTGTTATAGATGTATTTTTGGAAAGAAAAACAATAAACATTTCATGAATTCAGAAAGTTTAAAGCTGACATTTTTTTTTTCAGTTAAAATGTCCTTTATGTAATATCAGCGTTTTCCAATTAAAATAATTATTAATTTTTTTTAATTTACAAAAAAAAAAAAAAAAAAAAAAAAAAAAAAAAAAAAAAAAAGACCTGTTTGTTAAGTTTGTAATATTATAGTAATAATAGGTAAATAATTCATCACCTAAATTTCACTTCCCTCGAAATTTCACCTTTCTCCCCCTGCCTTTTGGACTTCTAACACACAAAGTTAAACTTCTTATCTAATTTCTTTATTTGTTTCTGTCCTATTTTTTACTTTGTATTAACAATAAAAAAAATAAGTATCTAATGAAATTAAATATAAACAAAACCACGTCAAAGATTGAAAACAGATTAAATTATTAATTAAATATATGCATACATATTTATCTGAATAAAAGTTTCATAATTTCATTATTTATTTATTACTGATGAGCCATTCTTTGAATGATAAAGAAAACATTAGGATAAATATCCGGTATACATTCAGATTTCTTTTACTACTGATTTGTATTTCTGTCAACTCTCAAATTTCTGAATCACAGCATAAAAATACTGCACCACTGCAATCACTGCCAAGAGCTGCGATAAAGCGAAAAACTAGCGTTGCTACTGGTAACCTTTCATCGCCAAATGCCATCTCTCACGTGGGTCATCCTGGCCCCACTTTTTAGAAGCGAAAGTAACGGGGTTGAGCTCTCTATACTATAATAGTATAATATTTACTCTGAGGATAAAACCTATTTAACCTACCTCAATCACTAGATGTTGCGATAGCAGTGGATGCGGTCTTGGGAACCGAAAAATTTTCTCACTTAAAGGAATATAAATGGCAACCCGAATACAGAAGATTACCAATGGTCGTGATAATATCATTAAATCACACGTAACCATTTAATATTTTTTTAAACGAAGCAAATTAACATATTTTTAGAACCTGCGGGATCTGAACGGGGGTTGGAAAGCGGGACAGAGCAAAATAAAAATGTCGTTATGTTCATTCACATTTTAAAAGAAATTCTGATTGCTTTAAAAGAAATTTTGTTTGTTCTTTTTTGAAACATTGCTCAGGTATTTTAAATAGTTTAATTTTATTGGTATAGAATCTTTTTGTATAGATCACTACAAAGTTTTAAATGTCCAAACCTTCTAAAAAAGTAAAAAAAAAAAAAAAAAAAAAAAAAAATCTCAATTAAACTGAATGCATGGGGATACATTTAATATGAATTTAATTGCAACTAAAAATTTTTTTATGGGGAAAAAAGGAAAAAGGAAGGGTGGGGGCAAATTGCTATAAGACCAGCTAAATTTGAGCTATAGGATATATGTAGAATGTATGTAATACATGCATGATACAGTAAGGAAAGGGGGTGGAAGAAAGAAGGGATTCGCACAAAATTCCAAAAAGACCAGATAAAACCTCAGCTATACGAGAGGATATATGTATAATGTATGTAAAATATGCATGATACGGTATTTTTGGTAAAGGGATACTTTTTAATGGTATTTTTGATGAAATGTATTTTTTATGCAAAATATGTGATTTGATCATTATGCGTGTTACGCACTTATCTTTTTAGAATTGTTTAAAATGTTTGATGTATAATATTTTGACATTGGCCTATACGGTGTCTGTTTTAATATAATAATAAATAAAGTCTATTTCATAATTTGACTACTTGTGCATCGTGTAAAATTTGATTAAACTACATATCATTAATTTTATCTACATAAGAAATAAAATTAATAATATAATAAATATAAAATTATAATATGTATAAAATTATAATATATATAAAATTAATAATAAAATAATAACAATATAACTAATTAATTAAACAAATAAACAATCTAAACAAAAATAGTTTAAATGTATTGTGTGGCAAAGTTAGTAAATTTTGCTAGTACAGAAAGTTTTTTAAATCTATTTTCATCATTGAAATTACGCATTCCCTCATTATCATCTAGCAATGTCGAGGGAAAAAAAATTAAAAAATCAGTTCAACTTTATAAATGTTTCAAAAGAGCGAAGAAAAATGCACAAGAATAACTGGAAATCAACAAATGTTAAACAATTTGGAAGAAGTATATGCAAATATTTTAAATATATAATACAATTGAAAATGTGTCCAAAGAGTATGAGCATCAATGGCAACAAAATTGGCCGTCGTGTCTAACAAAGACAACTAACTTAAATCTGACCTCAATTCTCTTCAAACTCTACAAAAGTATTTCAATACAAAGCATGCAAAATACACAAAATTTCTATTAAAATTTTATATCTAATATTACAAAGTTGTAAAATTAGAAACGATCATGAGATTTGCTCAATGTAATTTTGAGAAATAATATTTATTTTAAAAGATATTTAACTTATTAAATAAAAATATATATATTGCTGATCTTTAAAGTTTTCAATTGCTAGTCCTCTTTGCAAATTTTAATAAAGGAGATAATCTGGTACGGTGAAAATTAAATTATTTTAACAGACTAACAAATGTACAGTAGATACTTTTTTATACCTTCAAGGGCTTTCATTTAAAACGGATTCATATATTTATTTAATCTTTCCTATACAGAATTACAATCTTTAAGTATTAAAAATATGATGAAGCTTTAAAGGTTCGCAATACTGTTATTGTTGTAACAAATTAAATGTCTTTTTAAATATTAAAAATACAAAAGATAAGTTTCGTAGTAAAAATTATTTTTGAAAATAAATATAAAGAGGTTATTAGATTATAAATTATTTATAAAAAAAATTAAAATGAATTAAAATGATCAATGTGCAATTTCGTGTAATTCGATTTTTTTTTTTTTTTTTTTTTTTTTTTTTTTATTAAATAGAATTCTATCAAATGTTTTCAATTATTGTCCTACTACTAATTAGCAGTATTTTTTGTATTTAAAAAAAACCCAAATAATAATATAACCAAATCCTTTCATTTGAATTATATATTTACATGAGAATATTAAAAGAGAAAGAAGATTAAAAAAAGTAAATTATTGCATACGAAATGCATTAAATGAAGATGAAAGAAAAGTCATATTTAAATTTAAAACTATTTTCTTATATCGTCTAAAAACAAAAGTCATTCGATGTCGTGTTTCTAAGTTGAAAAAGAATCACTGTCCAAAATAATCCTCCCTACCAACGAGGCTATAAATTTTGCAGAAAGGACTTCACGGTCAGTAACCGCCCATATGACAGATCCGTGGGGTAGGCAGCTAGCTTCTTTTGGGGAGAAGTGCGGAATATTTCCTGACTGATAACAAGCCTTCTTAACTGATAACAAGGTCTACTTCAGTCTCGCAAAAAGACACATTCGCTAATGCTAATCCTTTGGAAGAATTTTTTAAAGATATCTTGTTTGCATTTCAATATTTTTAAATGACTTTTTTTTTTCATTCACTGTCAGAAAAACTCGTCAATATACACTAAATTATTCCTCATTTTTTGACAAATAATTTCCGTACTTCTAGAAAACGTGTTTTATCTGTGAATTCTTACCGAAAGGCTAAAAAAAGGGAGAAATTCCGTTCATCCCTTAGCACGCATACGCAGTATTAATAATAAAATCCGAATTTATCTTAAAAATGAAAACTAAAAAATCTGTAAATAAAGCTTTCTAATTTAATTAAAAAAGAAAAAAAAAAAGTTTTCAAATTTAAAAATAAATAACACCTACTTTTCTCTTTCATACAAAAGTACTCACAATTTATTTTTTTAAAGTTGGATAAAGTTAAATAAATTTTCATTTATAAAATTGTTTATAAACGCATTTAATATATATTTTAAATGAACACATTTAAAAGATATTTTAATTTAATTATAAAATGGAAAAAAGCGTTTTTACTCAAAAAAGAAAATAAATTCTTATTGAATAAAAATATAATATTCATATTTTACAACTTGTACTCAAGTAGAGATGGGAAATATAGTTACTTTTGGTTAACAGGTTACATTGTTCCACACTTGTACAGGTAACAGGTTCCAACAACCTGTTATTTTTATAACATATAACTAATCGTGCGTATCCGGTCAACGGATATTTTAATAAGAAGGCTTTTAAACAAAATGTTTGGAATAATTTTTTGACATAATTATAAATGCTGTTTTCTATTGAGATGAATCAAAATTAGTTTGTGATTAAAAACGTAATTTTTGCAAGACAAAAACTTACCTAGTCATGATACTTTGAATTTCATGCATTTTTAGCGATTTCTGACACTAAAAACGTGTTTTTCCATTTATGGTGGTTAAAACATTGAAAATTCATAAAATTCTAAGTATCATAACTCAGTAAGTTTTGACCATAAAAGAATACATTTTTGCTGTTTTACTTGTTAGAACATGGAAAAAAGTTTTCTAAATAAAACTTATAGGACAGAGGCATTGTATAACATTTGTAATTTCTCATCTATTTGAAAAGTAATTATTGTAATGTAAATCGATTTTTATGTGATGCAGAACAAATTGCAATTGCAAACAAATGATGCAGAACAAATATACCTTTAAAACTAACGGTTTAGAAATTAGTTATTGGAGATACCCTGTATAATAATTAACACAGTTTTAACAACATGATTTCTAATCCCCTTCCCCCCCCCCCCAAAAAAAAGAATCATGCATACAGCATAGATTATGAAGCACTTTCCAACACATTCAGAATACCATAACAAAACATCACAATTGACAAAGGTGGAAGATGACGTTTTAATGAAAAATTTGGAAAACACATAATGTATGTGAAAACACGATTTCTGCCATTACCATGAAGAGTCATTAAAATATATGGGGTTTTTTTCAGCCCTGTATAAGATCTTCAGATATGTATGTATACTACATAGTATGCAAAAAGTTAGTTCAGTTAAATGCATAATACATTTTAAAATTTCTACTCAGCAATTTCAACCAATAAACGAATGTTGTTGAGAACTGTTGTTCGACCTTGTATATGATCTGGAATTGATACACACCAAGTAATATTTAAAAAATAGCTAAATTTAAAAACGCATACCAAATTGAAAACGCTCTTTCTAGCAATTATCGTTCTTGGCTTCAAAAGTTCAATTATTGTTCATTTTCTTCGATATCCAAATACTTTTGTGTGTTCCTGTAAATAAACGATAAGTTCTATGCACACCCTATTCTATAGTAAGAACCTTGTAGTATACACCTCAGTGATTTATATCAATTTCAATATGTTTTAAATACTGTAATATCATTAAAATACACAGCAAGCGATTTTCCCCCATGTACCGTAATGTAACGGAATTCTTTTGGGTGGCCCTGTAAATGAACCAAATATGCTATACACACTTCCTTTACACGCCGAACATGGCATACTAAACCCAAATAAGATGCCCATTTCATGGCAGTCGGCCTAATATTTACACGAGTTAAAAAAAGGACAGACAGACGGACAGACAATCTGAATTCATAAACACTTTTCAACTACGTTGGAAAGTATTAAAAAATAGAAATTTGATTCCCGACTTCATAGCAGCCATATCTATCAACACATGTTCAAAGCTAATTTCACAAGAACACAAAAATATTATTTATATACTTTTAATCAAATGCAGTTCATCCAAACAAATTTCGTTTGTACAAGTATGTTTTTCAAATTAATTACAACTGTACTAAAATTAAATTTTCTCACAAATTATAGGCTATTTTCTTTCTTTTTTTCCAGCAAATTAAAAAAATGACAAAACAAAAATAATAAAAAAAAACTTTGCCAAAAAACAAAATTTATTGTGCCGGAATCCCCCTCGCCCCCACCCTATCACCTAAAAAAACAAACTCCATGAGTACATAGTAAAAACCCTTTAAATATTCAAATAAACCGCCAACACAAAACGCTCCATTCTTTAGAAACACATGAAGAGTAAATAAAAACTCTTAGTCAAATGTCATTTCACTCCGAAAAAATTACCTATTTAGATAAATTTTTCCTGCAGCGTATCTTTTAATTTAAAAGACTGTTGTACCAAATGTTTCGAAATAAGCAAATGATATATTGACCGCAGAAAATTTTAACAGATAAATAACTGCAAAGATGTTCTATATCTTTCTTTAGTCAAAAGCTTATTAAGCGATAAAAGAACTTTTTATATGTCAAGAACTATATTTACTGATGGCGTGATTCAGAATGAATTAAGGAATCTGCGGTTAGTTTCAGCTGCTCTCAGTTGAAATCACTTGAAGTTTTAGTAGCTAAACAATGTTTTGTTATTTTTGGAAATAGATTTCCTATTTAAAATCGGGAATTAAAATTATAAATAAATGTATTTTATTTAAATATTGGAAAAGGGTACTTTTTATAAATTTAATGAATCTGAACTCCTGTTTCGCCGCATTTTTTTAAAGGGGGTGGGGGAGGAATCAATGCCTTTTTCATTTAATAATATAAATGAAATATATTGCAAAATTCAACAAAAATCACTCGCTGAAAATTAGAAGCAAGCCCCCCCCCCCAAAAAAAAAAAATAAATAAAAATAAATAAATAAATAAATAAAATAAAATAAAATAAAATAAAAAAGCACGAAAATATATTTTTAGTTGAAAAGAAATTGCTCGGATCAAAGATTAGACAAAACTTTCATGGGTTTTATAAGTCAAATTTGACTTTTTGTTATGGAAATGCTAAATGAAGACAATATCTATGATTCATGAATACAAAACATGTCAAGCATGAGCTTTTTTCTTAGAAATTTTCAGATGTTTTCCTGATTTACTATTTGTGCCAGTGTTTCGTTTATGCTCTAATTTGTGCCATCAGAATCGGTGAGAGTAATGTGATGATGCTGATAACCCAGCACCAGGCACCAAGCCGAAAAAGCGTTTAATTAGTGCTGCAAGTCATTACTATTCATGCATTAGGGTTTGGTGAAATACAAAATAAATTTTAACACAACACACCTAACAGAGTTGCCCATAACTAGAGGGTGAAGATGGGCCAAATTGGGGGCGCACGTCTGAAAAGAAACGACCGAGGACGTTTTTTGTTAATATTGTTCTATTTTAAAGGCACGAAATTGAATTCTTGATTAAGGCAAATAAATAAAGACGCTGCCATTTAAAACCATATGTTATTTAATTAACAGGGACTTTTCGGTAACATAATAATTCAATATTAGGTTCCAGCATAGTAACAGGGATTTTTATCCTAATACGTTAAATAATGCAAATTCCTATACTCAAGTTAAAATTGTTTATAATTCATATTTTTATCATACTAATACTGATAAAAACCACATCCGCAATCTCATAAAAGACGAAATTTTCCCGAAATTAAATTGAAAATTCAAGTCTTTTAAAAGAGATTAATCAACCATACCCATCTGCAAACGTATTTACTACAAAATGTTTTACTACTGTAACCTGTAACCCAGCGGTTAGCGTACACGTCTCGTAACACTGCGTTTGCTGGTTCGATTCCAAGGTCAGCAACTTTCATTTTCCCCCCCACTTTCTTCAATTGACGTATATTTTACCTCCTGTAACTGAGATAAAAGAAACGGATATGATAGCTATATAATGATATAGATAAAATAAGAAACGGTAGCACTGCTGCCAGGAAAACTTCCGTGAATTGAGCAAAGTATTTCTGAGAGTGTTGGCTATAGCTGAGGTCAATCTGTATACAAAGGCCGTTTTTTACTTTTTCGATTTTGTTTGCAGATTTTTTTATGAGGATGCTTTCACTTTCGAAACCGGTTCCGAAAGTGAACGTGTCCAAATTAAAAATACCTGAAAACAAAATCGAAAAAGTGAAAAACGGCAGATGTAGATCTCAGCTATCCAATGCAAAAATCATTGAAATGCAAACGAGATATCTTAAAAAACTTCTCCCATTGTATTAACATTAGCAAAATAGTGTTTTCGCCTGACTGAAGTAGCCTCGTAACGATAATATTAATGTATGAATGGATAAGGTTGACTGTTCAAAAATACCAGTGAAACAAAAAATAATTAAACGGAAAAATAAAGACGAAGTAAAAAATAATTGGTAGAAATGAGGATTAGTTAATTCGTGATAGAGTAAAAATATTCAATACTAAAAAAAGAAGTAAAAATTCACAAGAATACAAATGTTCTAATCATTATGGGGGAGAGAATATTTGTGCAGTTTTTTTTTTTTTTTTTTTTTTTTTCAAGCAACAGAATTTTAATGAAAAATTTTATTTTAAAGAAATTTCTGGTTTAAATAAATACTTTGAATGTACCTGCTGGGTCCATTGGACCCGTCTGGTAAGCGGAGGGTTAAAAAGCATGTCTCATATTTTTCACGGGAAGTTTGATCACAGTGTAATTAGGGAATCATAAAAAATTTTTGATTAAGATTTTCGTTTAGCTTTATCTCCATTTAAATATTTTTATACTTTTTTAAATTGCCTATTCTTATACACTGTGTGGCCAAAGGTCACTGGACACTTCCGATTACAGATATTTTGTAGTCTATCTGAGCGAAATTATGTATTTTTCTCAAACTTCAGGAATTTAACCGCAGAACTACCAGAAATTTTACTCAAGTTTCATAAAACTTTCCTACACCAGAATTTTTATTTAAAACTATTTAATTTATTTATATTTAACTTATTACTATCTGCTTTCTTTGCTTATTGTTCTTTTAGTTTATTTTAAAGAAATTTCTGGTTTAAATAAATATTTTGAATGTTCCTGCCGGGTCCATTGGACCCATCTGTTAAGAGGAGGATGAAAGAAACATGTTTGATCTCATATTTTTCACGGAAAGTTTAATCACTTGGGCAATTAGGGAATCATAAAAAAATTCAATAAAAATAATAATAATTTCGATTATCCTATGATATAAAACGCTCGAAATGACCTGTTCTTATAGAACATGGGTACATTAATTTCGTGTAATAATCGTGTTAATTTGTGTTAAAATAGCACGTATATTCATGGAGAAATAAAGGATTCTACAAAATAAAAAAAAAGAAAAGTGCCCAGTTAAATTGATGGCGTTGAGCTCACAACATATCCACACTAATTGTATATTATACTCTTATTTCAAAGAATAATGCCCCTCTAAAAATAAATTAAGTGGGGATTATCCCACCCAGTGGCGTAGCCAAGGGGGGGGTCCAGGGGGTCCGGACCCCCCCCCGAAAGTAGACCTGATTTACTGAATCAAGGATACAAATACAACAGTAAAAACTGCTAAGACAGAATCACAAAAGATCTATAAAAATTCCGCTTTAGAGAGGTATTCGTCTTAGAAGGTATAATTCAAAGGTATGTCTTTTTTCGAGACTCTGAACTTTTCCGTTTTAGGCAAATTTCCGTTATAAAAACTTTCCGTTTTCACAGTATCCCTTAAAACTGCTAAAACGTACTCACTTCCCAAATGTTTTTCTTTCACGTACCCCTTTCTTAGGTTTTTCATTTCGGAGTACCCCCATTTCTCATAAACACGCCCCCCTTCCCCCTTCCACTCAAGGAGATAACGCAAACATGCTTTTTTTCATTAGTAATCTTCTTATCACAACCATATAATAAATCGATGCAAATTACACTGATATTCCTAACATTTTTGTGACTTCCGCCATTACCGATATTATTTTCACATACCCCTAGCAGACCCGCCACGTACCCCCAGGGGTACGCTACCCCAGGTTGGAAACCGCTGCTATAACACCATCTGAGAGCATAAATCTAGTACAGAAAAATCTGTGAAGATGACCTATATCAAAGGAAAACAATTCAAGGTTCAACGCAAACAACACTACATATCTGTGCTTGCTAACGTTTGAAACCTATCTGAAATGAAACTTGTTCCAATTGCGAATCCTTCTTGGCAGGTTTTCTGAAAACAGGGAATCCTCTCATAAACAAAAACAAATTAATGTCCCGAAACGGAAGGATAACTATGCAAGTATACCTGCTATTCCGTTTACACAAATTTACTTTAACTAGATTAAACGTAAAACTTCTTTATCTTGGACATCGATGGGGTTCTGTTGTCGACACTTATGGGAAAGAACGAGTTTATACGAAAGCAATAATAGTACATTGGTTGAGTTTCGTGACCCTTATCTTTGTTCACTTTATAACGGACAATATTAACAATTACTTTAAATCTGCTGCCTGCAATTAATAAAAGTAACTTTATTTTTGGAGTGGTTATTTGTTACCACTTTCAAAATACACTGGCGAGAAAAATTAAAGGAACAACCATAAAAAGGGGCTTTATGTTAATTCTATTAAGGGAACTTCCAGAAAAATAACTCAATGCCACCGTTATCACGTAGTCCAATGGGATTAACATTCTCTACAGAAATATATGCACATTTTTCAACCTCAGCCCGTTCTTTCGGTTTACGTGTGAAAAGGGGCGCACGTGGGTAATTTGAAGTCTAATTGCAAGGATTGTACGTGTAATTAGGTAAAACTTTCGCTTCTAGTAGGTGAAATATGTTGTCCAGAAGACATTTGACCGATTTTGAGAAATTGCGTGTGATAGGGAGAATGGAAGCAGGAGAGACACTCTTAGGGATCTGTAAAGATTTAAAAATAGCCAAAAGCGTCATGTCAAGAATCTGGAAACGGTTTAAGGACACTGGTATAATGTCCACAGACAACCAGGTCAAGGTAGAAAACGCACCACAATAGGCTCTCAGGACTGTAATTTGCCAACGGTTGCTAAAAGAAATAGGCAATTGACGTCAGTTCAGATTGCAAGGAGTTTGCTGTAGCAACAAGAACTCGACTATCCTAGTTTACTGTGAGTGACAGTCTGCATGCAAGGAAACCCATGATTTGTGTTCCATTAACTCCGGTAGCGAAATGCGTCCGATTAAAATGGTGTAGAGATCATCGTCATTGGAGTACCACGGACTGGAGCCGAGTTCTCTTTACCGATGAATCCCGATTTTGTTGAGAGAGTTACTACAAACGTGTTACCATATGGAGGGAGAAAATCACACGCAATAAGGCTGCAAACATCCGTGAAAGGCATCGATACAAAGGTCGTGGAATCATGGTATGGACGGACATCATTTTGAATGGCCACAGTGACCGACACATTTTTACCAGTGCAACTGTGAATGCTAAAATAAACAGAGATGAGGTTCTTGATCCTCCTGTCAAGTTGTTTAAGGGTGCAATCAGAAGATTCGGAATTTTATGATTATTAATGGTCTAGAAGGGCGCTAACCCCTTCCACGGAACAGTGTCCCTTCCAGAGCTGCATAAATCCGACCCGTCCGAAGCTTACTGCTGAACTTTGAGAATGTTCTAAAACTGTTTCGAACCATCTAAAATAAATTGCCTGAGAAGTACAAAAACAGAAACCACCATGAACTATTTTTTGCACATTCTAATACTTCCAAAAAAGTGCTAATCCATCACAAATAAACTTATTACAAAAATTTAACTTCCTTAAAGACGACCGGATATCGGAAGCAACTATTAGATCGAATATGGTATCAAAAGTGGCGAGACTTGAAACATGGAAACCCAAAAGATTTATGGCTGAATAAGACAATTGTAACAAAACTGTTTTTTCCAGCATGAACTATATTTGATTTGTGTGCTTCTTACATTACTAGTTTCTGTAGCTGAAAATGTAAGATCTTTTTCTTAAAGTTAAAACCTTCCCACATAGCAATTTTAGTTTGCAGAAAATTTGCAACAATCTTGCTCTGAAAACCTGCAAATTTGCAGTAAGTTCAGCATGACAAGACTGAAAGTTCATAACAAGACTGCAGCAAGATAACGCAAACGCCGAAGTCACCACACTTTGAAATTGCAGCTAACTTGTCGAGCAAGTTAAATTCATCAAATTTATTGCAAACTAACGGCAAACAAGTAATCAAAAATACTCCAAATTTACTGCAAAGTAGTAATCTTTCCATGTCACACTATAAGTTTAACTCCTTCGAAGGGGTCCATAGACCTGATCAAGTCTATTGAGGGAAAAGCGCCGTCAGAAGGTGCATGCATCGGTTTTATAACCATAAACAAGTTTAGGTAATATTTGTCTTTTCATTTCGAGCAATTTTTGGTATTTAATAAGTATAGCGTTTAGAAAAAGCGGTGCCTACCGAATAAAATTTCTGCAATTTCTGCATATGTGCTGATTGTCTATTCTCTCAACACAGGGATTTTTTGCTTTCGTCACTTTCGTGAATTAAAGACAGTCTTGCATCAGTTTCACAACAAACTACTCATGCAAGTGGGTTATGGCATACCTTGCGGGAGATTTGCTGCGAATTTCTCAATTAAAATTTGTCACGGTAAGATAATATCAGAAAAAATCAAACTTGCTGCTAATATTCATGCTATCTGGGTTATCTCAAAAACTCCCATAGGGAGCGCGGCGGATCACATGAACGGCTCATGCGATTGAGACTTATGTGAAATCATTATCCAATATCTATTACAGTACAAGTTCTTAATTCAATGGCAAGAAACTAAACATGGAAATTGCTGTTTTAAACTTAACCACTTGATCCTAACTTTATTGTAGGCAAATGTTATGTAATATGAAACTTGATTTAACCTATTCGCTGCCAAAACTATGAAGTAAGAATTTTCAAAATTTTGTTAAAATTCGTTTGCTACCACAAATTCAGAAAGGTAAATTTCGCTTTACTAATACAGCGAAATGTCTGCCAATAAATGAGGCAATTTCTTTAATTCTAAAATATCACAAAGTAATTAATAAATTAAAGCCACGAGTATACTCGTGGATGACAGCGAATGGGTTAATTAAATTTAACTCTTCAGTATGCACTCAGCTTTTTACGTCATAGTGAATCTTTTTCATTGGTAAATATTAATGTAACTTCAATGTATTATTAGTTGCAGTTATAGGGCTTTGGCTTACATTTATTATCCATGCTTTTTTAAAAAAATTAATTAAATAAGGATATACGTAAATTCTTAAAGTTACGCGAAATACTTCTATTATACCGGGTGTCCCAAAAAGGACTGACTGATTTTAAAATTCAATAACTTGCAAACGGTGACAGATATTAAAAAAATTCTTGCAGGAGGGTTATGCATAAGGTCAAAAGTTTTATTACAGTGATTTTCAATTTTAGTTCGATTTACAAACAATAGATGGCGCTGTAAGCAATAGTCGCTAAATACAGGCTCGATTTTCGCTCCTTTATCTTGTTCCATGCAGAAAAAGGAGATGGAAATGTATTATCCGGGCCACGAAGTACCAAAAATCGAGCCTGAATTTAGCGTCTATCGATCGCAGCGCCATCTATTGTTTGTAATTCGAACTAAAATTGAAAATTACTGTAAAAAAACTTTTGACCTTATGCATAACCCTCCTGCAAGAATTTTTTAAATATTTGTCACCGTTTACAAGTTATTGAATTTTAAAATCAGTCAGTCCTTTTTGGGACACCCGGTACATACACAGTCAAGACAAGACTTGTAAAATGCTCCATTTTAAAGACAGGCTTCCATAGAAAGAACTGTAATTAATTATACTTCTAAGATACACTACCTCAATAAGATCTATTGTTCGTTTCGCAGGGATTCTGAAACTCTTCCGTTTGAGACAGGATTCCGTTATAGAAAGATTTCGCTTTCACATGTTTCACTAAAGAACGATGAAAATCCCCCCCTTTCAGACAGGTTTTCAGCAAATTTAATTGTATCGCAATTCATATTAAGGCCATGTAACGCTTTAAAGACAGGATTCTGTTATAGACAATTACTATTTTGACAAGTTTTATTCTAGTCATATGACATAAATAAGTATATTTATATAAATACACAAAACTTGTAAAAATGGAACCTGCCTATAACGGAATTCTGTCTTAAACATAAATGTTCCATAGTGCTACGGAAAAGAATACTATACAAATACACCTGATAACACGGAAACTTGTGTAAAACGGAATTTTTCAGCAATATTTACGATTTCATCTTGACAGGTTTTACCATATATATAACCTGAAGGAAAAATTCTGGACCCCCCCCGAAACGAAATCCTGGCTACGCCACTGATCCCACCCCACCGTTTCCCCCCTTTTATACTTAACCAATGAACCTCCAAATCTAATCAGGGAAGCACCTTATCAAAATAAACCTGTATACCAACTTGGAAGCAAATCGGATAATTCTGCATGTAAAACCCATTTAGCTAAATTAAGGGGGATTAGCTTCCTCATTTCCCTCCTTTATACTTAAGGGTCCGCTGCACTGAAACTCCCCGATCGTGAAATCCCATGTTAGCCTATGGGAAAACTTTCGAGCGCGATTACTCATTACACTATTAAAAATTTACGCATTTGCTGCATCGTCACTCCATCGCTTTTATAGGAAACTGTAACTTGACTATATTATGGGGCATTCTTATTGGTCAGAACAGAAACATTCTATAAAAGTGGTGGAGTGAGTATGCAGCAATTGCTGCATATGTTTAACAGTGTACCTAATATAATTATTAAAATACCGTTTTCACCATCAGAAAGTAGACGTCAGATGCCGATGATATGCGTTTTTAAAAATTATCTCCGTAAATTTGAAGTACATAAAAAATCCCTATAAATTTTGGAATTTCCACTTGATGAAATTTTATCATCTTCTTAAAAATACTTAAAATTTAAGTAGACAATTTTTAAAAACGCACATCATCTGCATCTGGCGCCTACTTTCTGATGGCGTAAACGGTATTTTAATAATTATATTAGGTAATGAGTAATCGCGCTTGAAAGTTTTCCCATAGGTTAACATGGGATTTAGAGTTCTGGGAGTTTCAGTGCAGCGGCCCCTTAACAAATGAACCTCCTAACCTAATCAGGGAAGCTTTTTATCAGAATAAACCGGTATACCAAATTTGAAGCAAATCGGATAATTCTGCATGAAAAACCCATTTAACTAAATTAAGGGGGATGAGCTCCCCCATTTCCTTCCATTATACTTAACAAATGAACCTCCTAATCTAATCAGGGAAGCGCCTTATCAGAATAAACCGGTATGCCAAATTTGTGGCAAATCGGATAATTCTGCATGAAAAAAACCATTTATCTAAATAAGGGGGATTAGCCCCCTTTCTTCCTTTATACTTAAGCAATGAACCATCAAAACTAATCAGGGAAGTGCCTTATCAGAATGAACCTAGAAAAAAAATTGAAGAAAATAGGATATTTCTATCAAGAGTTATCGCGTTACGTACATACATTCGTACGTACTTACATTCAGAACCTACGGTCACATTAGCTCTCAGGCTTTGATAGCCTATGAGCTAAAAATGCAAATAGACTCCTCCTCATTTTTTTTTATTTTCTCCTATCGTTACAAGAAAAAAGTATTGGATTTTTGAAAAAAATTACGACTTCCGGTTTCCGACCTATTTATACGTTTTAGAAGGTCGTGGCGGGATTTGGCTGTTTTCCGAAAATGTCTGTCCGTAAGTCCGTGTGTCATTCTGTATGTCTGTTAGTATGTAACACAAATATTGTGAGCGCTCTTAACCCAAGAACTAATGCACGGTATTTAATAAAATTTCAGATTCAGTTAGACCGTGACATAATTAGATTTTAGTGTAAATTGCCGAACAGGTGGTGATTCTATGCTGCATTTTTCACGATTTCCGCGATAGCTATACCCCAAGAACATAATCTACGGAATTTCGTGAAACCATACCATATTCTATTAGACTTTGACATAGATGCTGATTATGTTTGTGGTGTAAATCACTCGTCAATAGGTGCTGCTGCTTCTGTACTGTGTTTATTCCGAATTCTGAGATATCTATACCTTAAGAACTAATGCACGGAATTTCACCAAATATTCTGTTGGGCCATAACATAAATAGTCCTTATTACATTTAGGTGTGTATCGCCCAATAGGTATTGTTAGTGTGCTCCGTTTTTCACGATTTTTGCCATGGTTATATTTCAAAGAACGAATAGCTTGGCATTACTTAATTTGGTTTTATACGCGGGCCCTGATTAGGTATGAGAAACATGTGCTCCCTTTAAGTTTTGAGGGGGGCCTGAAATTGAGAAAACAGTCCCCGAATTTTATAGTGAATTATTTCCATTCCAAATTTCTACCTAATTTCTTTTCAAATTATTAACTCATATATATATATATAAAGTGTTTCATAAAAATACCTTTCATAACAAATTATTTTTTTGCGTAATAGATGAGTTTCAATCACATGATTACATTACAGTTCTTCAGTTTATCCAACCAACCAATGTCGCCATTCGACAGTATTATCGTCTAGCTAATCAAAATCCAGAAAATCCTGTGGGCAAGCAAAATTCCCAACAGGTTGTTTGCTTTATTAAATAATATGTTTCTAGGGTTAATAAGTTAACTTGACAAATTGTAATCCCCCCCCCCCCCTCCGCAAAAAAAAGAAATAGATAACCAAAAACTAGAATTAATTGTGCATACTGTTAAATTTTCAGTATAATATATGTTTAATAAACAAAATTACTAATAATTTAAACTATTAAAACCATTCGACTCAAAATTGCTTCAGTTAGTCTAGCCTGAAAGAGCCATTCTTTTTTTATCAAAAAATGTGCACGGAAATGTATCGGAAAATTTCGCGTTTATTAACTGGAATGGAAAGTTTTTTTTTTGTTTTTTTTTTTTGTTTTTTTTTTGTTTTTTTTTTTTCTAGAACTGCCTTAAAAGGCTGTTTTCAACTGCCCTGCTCAACAAGCGCAAAACTTTTTGACACATTTACAAATTCGTTTTTTAACGGAAAGATATAACATCGGAAGACCTGACTATGGAAGCGATTTGAAATCGAACTTTGTTTTCCATTTTTTGATAAGTAAATTAGCTATTGATTTGTAAGCGATTTTGATCACGTGACAAAGACGTTTCTCACCCTTACTTGAGTGGTTATTCTTCTTTTGCGCGGAAATTCGGTTCAAAACGTCCACTTTCACACTATTTTCTGAAAGATGAATTGCGTTTGCAAAAAAACGGTCAACACAGTTCGATTACATAGTTTCTGAACAACAACGCCTGCTAGTTTCATGCTTTTCCGAACAAAAATAAATTAAAACTTATGTCATATATTTGCCATTTTCGATTTCAGAACAGCTTTAAGATCACTGCTCAACAAGAGCGAAACTTTCTGATGCAATGACGAACTCATTTTTAGACGTAAAAGGTATAAAATTGGCAAAACTGACTATGGAAGCAAATATGGAATCGAAATATTTCCCTTTTTTGATAAGTAAATTACCTATCGTGTTATAAGCGATTTTGATACCGAGACAAGACATTTTCTCCCTTCGCCGACGTAGTTTCATGCGTTTCCGAAGAAAAATGTACAGTCGAACCTCTATTTTAACGAAGTTGGTAAATCCAGGAAAAAAGTTCGTTATATGGAAAATTCGTTAAATAGAGATTCACCTTTTAAAATACTTTAAACTACATAAAACAGATTTTTAAATCATAAACACTAAATATTTTTATTAAAAGTAATTAATCACATTTTTTTATAAATTATATCGATTTGTTTTATTTATTTTACCTACCAATATCCATCATCAATTCATTTTTTCTATGTGTTTAAATCTTTGAAGTCTGCAAGAAAAACAAAACATTGTCCGGGAATACACTGTAGTTTCTGTTTAAAGTAAATAGTTTTACATTAAAATTAACGAATTTTAATGACATTATCGTATTTATTATTATTATAACAAATAATTTTAACCATACATTAACATATGCGTCCTTAAATTTAATTTATGAAAAACTGTTAATTTTGCCTGAGTTTTTTCTTTTAAAAAGTGCTTTCTCTCATAATACGTCTCGCATCTCTGCAATGCACCAAAACCCCCTTCATGCGTATTTTCGTCTATCCGCGTCGGATTGTTTCAAATGATTTTAGCATTTCATCATACGACGTTTTGTTAATTCCTGCATCATGATCATTTCCATCATCATCATATTCGTCTTCATCGCAATTCATTGCTGTATTGTTTTTTTTTTTTTTCTCACTGTCGAAAATATCCAATTCGTATAGTGTTTCCGAGGTCTCAATTTCAGAATAAAGTGAAATACAATCATCAATCAGCACATCGTGGTTAATTTCTTCTTTTTTTCTCATCTGAATCCACATTTTTTTTTTAAGTTACTCTAAGGGATTATCGTCATCGTCCTCCGTACTTTACCGAATTCTCACTGCTGACAAAGAAGGCGCCTGGTAAAGCCAGTTCAAGGCCATTGAACATCATAAAATGTGTTTAAAGAAAGAATAAGTTTGAAATGTCCAGAAATATTTTGAGAAATGGGGAGAAAAAGAAAATTAGATCACAAGAAAAAATTCGTTAAATAGAGAACGCACTTCGCTATTTAGAGGTTATTTTACGAAGAAATTCGCAAAATGTTCTTGGTTCCAAAGAAGAGTCCGCAAAATAGAGAAATTCGCAAAATAGAGGTTCGTTAAACAGAGGTCCGATATCTTATGTCATAAAGTTTCCCCTTTGGATTTGAGAACAGCCTTATTCTCAAATCCAAAGGAGTTACTTTCTGACACATTTTTAAATAATTTTTGAACACATGAGGAAACACATGAAATTGGCAGATGTTTGTATAATCAAAAACTATGCAATCGAAAGATGTTTCCCTTTTTTGGTAAAAGAAGAAGTTCTTTCAGAAAATATTATTAAAGTGGGTGTTTTGAATCGAATTTCCGGACTCGAAACCGCAAGAAAGAAGAAAAATTGGTCGTCACGTGACCAAAAATCGCTTATAACTCGATAAACAATTTATATATCAAAAAATGGAACACTCGTTTGTATTCCAAATCCCTTTATTATCCATCCCTTTAATAACCTAGCCAGTTCTATGCCTTTACATTAAAAAAAGAATCAGAAAATGTGTCAGAAAATTTCACGTTGTTGAGTAGGAGATTTGAGGTTTTTATGGGGGTACCGCGAGATTAGTTAAATAAATGTTCTATTGCACTTTCTTTTGTTTGTATTACGGGCATCCTCCTTCATTCCCTCCAATCCGTAAGAGGCTACTTCACTCAAGCGAAAAGACCCGAATCCTTATGGAAAAGATATCTCGTTTCAATTTCAATATTTTTAAACACTCGTTTGTATTCCAAATCCCTTTATTATCCATCCCTTTAATAACCTAGCTAGTTCTATGCCTTTACATTAAAAAAAGAATCAGAAAATGTGTCAGAAAATTTCACGTTGTTGAGTAGGAGATTTGAGGTTTTTATGGGGGTACCGCGAGATTAGTTAAATAAATGTTCTATTGCACTTTCTTTTGTTTGTATTACGGTCATCCTCCTTCATTCCCTCCAATCCGTAAGAGGCTACTTCACTCAAGCGAAAAGACCCGAATCCTTATGGAAAAGATATCTCGTTTCAATTTCAATATTTTTAAACGATTTTTTTTTTTTTTAAATTGGATAGCTGAGATTGATCTGTACAAAAGCCGATTTTTACTTTTTCGATTTTGTTTACAGGTATTTTTAAGGAGGGCCCTTTCATTTTCTGAACTGGTTTCGAAAGTGAAAGCAGCCCATTAAAAAAAAAAAAAAAAAATCTGCAATCGAAAAAATAAAAGACGGCCTTTGTACATTTCGACCCCAGCATCCAATGAATAATAATAATAAAAAAAAAAAATAATAATAATCATTTAAAAATATTGAAATGCAAACGAGGTATCTTTATAAATTTCTTCCATAAGATTAGCATTAGCGAGCGGGTCTTTTCGCTTGACTGAAGTAGTCTCTTAATCTCCTAATAATGACAGTTTGTTATCTCCAGTCTGCTGCATTCCGTTATTATAAATTAGAAGAGCCGAAGCATTTTCTTCGCAACCTCTTTTTTTTTTTTTTTTTTTTTTTTTTTTACTTTGGATAATGCAAACTCCAGTAAGCAAATAAAAAACGGAAAAAAGAAGTATATCAAAGTCTGTGGAATTTATATTGTTGAGGCTTTTCTCGAATCCAAAGGGACAAATTTATGACATAAGTTTTAATTCATTTTTGTTCCAAAGCTCGTGAAACTGGTAGGTGTTGCTAATCAGAAACTATGTAATCGAAAGACATTTTCCGTTTATTTGGTAAACGCAATAGATGTTTCCTAAAATACTGTCAAAGTTTACGTTTTGAACCGAATTTCCGGACGAAAGCAGAAAAACCAGTCAGCGAAAGGAGAAAAATGCCTTGTCACGGGATCAAAAACGCTTATAACTCGATAGGTAATTTGATTATCAAAAAATTGAAAAGGTCATTTCGATTCTAAATCGCTTCCATAGTCAGGTCTGCCACTTTTATGCCGCTATAAAGTCTAAAAATGTGACGTCATTGTGTCAGAAAGTTTCGTGCTTGTTGAGAAGTGTACTTGAGAACACCCATAAGGCTATTCTTAAATCCGAAAGGGCAACTTTATGACATAAGTTTTAATTTATTTTTGTTCGGAAATGCAGGAAACGGGCAGGTGTTGCTGTTCATTAACTATATAATCGAACTGTTTTTTTCCGTTTTTTTGCAAACGCAATAGATTTTTCAGAAAATAGTGTCAAAGTGGGTGTTTTGAACCGAATTTCCGCACGAAAGAAGAACAACCACTCAAGAAAAATTGAAAAACGTGTTTGTCACGTGATCAAAGTCGCTTTTAACTCAATAGTTAATTTATTGATTAAAAAATGGAAAACACAGCTCGATTACAAATCGTCAGGCTTTCCAATTTTATATCTTTCCGTTAAAAAATGAATTTTTAAATGTGTCAAAACGTTTTGCGCTTGTTGAGTAGAGCAGTTGAGAACAGCCTTAATCCCTTCATAATACCAGATTTATCAGTGTCAGTCTGCTGCATTCGGTTATTATAAATCAGAAATTCCTAAGCATTTTCTTCGCAGCTTCTTTTTTTCTTTAAAACTTTGAATACTGCAAACTGCAGTAGATGAGTAACGCACGGAAAAAAGAAAAAGGACATCAAAGTCTGTGTTAATACGCTCAACAAGTGAGAAAAAACGTCGATTCTGGAGTAAATAAAGGCATATCAGCCTATAACTAGGTGATACCCTGATAAATCTTTCAACTCTCCTTCAAAAGTGTATGGTTTCATCACCCACACTACCAGGTCTAGAGATAAGAGATATACATCCACATTCTTTTGAAAGAGAAGCTACAAATTCCGTATCTTCCCTTCACTCATGCATTTCCTGCATTTGGGGATGTTCAAAACGTATATATTTTGGTAAGTGCCTATCCATTTCATTCTGTTTGAAAAGCTGTAACCAGGGGCGGATTTATGGAGTGAGGGCCCCTCTCACTGGAACTTTTTGGGGCCCTTCCATCTTACAAAATTGGGTATATATATAAGTTTAAAATAATTGATATCCAAAACTTAATTACAATAATTACTTACAAATTAATTAAAAGGTATTCAAATTGTTAAGGTTTAATTACACAAAATTTATTTCATATTCAAATTACATCAGAATATTTTAAATGAACTTAAATATTGTGACGGCTAAATGTGTTAAAATTATGTATCTTATTTTCCTTTCCATTTTTTAAGAACATAAAATGATAATTCAAACCAAGTTAAATCAGAAACTAAGGAAACAGTATTTTAGTATCTGCTGAGCTATAACTCAAAACCTCTTTTCTTTGCTTTTCATTTTTGGTTCATTTATGACATGAAATAAGATGGGGTTTTGATGCATGGGACTACAGCGCCCCGCACTGCATCCCATTATCTTGCTTGAAATTTTAATTTTATGTTTTAATAAAATAATTTCAGAAATCAAATAAATTCATCAATTATAACTAAATTAAATTATATTTTTCTCCTTTTCGTTACACAACTGGTTTCAAAGAATGACAAATGTTTTATGGATTTAAAAAGAATTCGAAGCTCCACAAGTTGTTTAATAACCCTCTGCACTGAATTTTTATGTAAAAATAATTTTTAAACACCAATTTAATTATCTAATATGTATATAGATTTGTAATTGCGTGTGTCTTAATAGCGAATGCTATAAAAAATGGCCTCAAAAATGTAAAAGTGGCACTTCCACAACTGAGATTAGCGAAACATCTGCAAAATAGAAAAAAATCCCTGCCGGCTCGGCCTTCAGGCATTGGTAGATTTCGAAGTTAAGTACTAATTTCACCAAAAAAAAAAAAAAAAAAAAAAAACTAAATCAAAATTAGAGATAAACCCAGTTTAATAATTTTATCTAACCGCTTTTGACGAGTTTTTAATTACATTTAATACGATAATTTAAAAACACGTTGCCTACAGCACGTGTTGCCGACACGTTGTATGGCACGCGTGTTTTAAAACACGTTGCCTATGTCAGCGTGTACCGGGAGTGCTCCGCACGCGCCGAAGATTATCGAAAAACAAGTTGAATGAGCCAAACTTCGTAGTAATCGGGCCCATAGAACCCGAGCGGAGGACGCGCCCCTTGGCGGTGGAAGATGGAACTAAAATCTGAAAAACTATCGTAAACTAAATTGAATGAACCAATTTCCGTTGAAATCGAGCTCATAGAAACCGAGAAAAGAATGCGCCTCTTATGTTCGAAAATTTTGGTAACAGATGTCCAAGATAAACTTTCATAATGCAGAAAGTAGCTGAATCGTAATCTAAGTTGAATGAACCAATCCCCGTTTAAATCGGGCCGATAGAATTCGAGGAAGGAATGCGCTCCCAAACGGTGGAATGTGGCCCCTCCCCTATAAATTTAACAAATTACCTTTAACGAGGGTTGGCAAAAAAACGGGTGACCCACCACCCCCCCCTCCAAAAAAACATGCGTTTTTGTTTAAACTGGGGATTTTCTTGGTTTAAACTGGGTTTTTAAAATATCCTTTTCCTATAACATATGCATGCATATTTATTGATAAAAATAAACATTGCTAGATATATAAGAAATATAACATCATTTAAAATAAATTAAATTAAATAATTACAGTCAGTTATGTAGAAAATTAAAATTATTTCAAATTTAAACATTATTAGTAAAGTAACAGCTACATCTTATGTTCCAAGAATAAAATGAAAGTAGTCACATAGACACTTATACCTTGAAAATCTTAATAAACAATCTTTTGATTACTATTACTAATAAATAAATAAATGATGTAATTTCATGAATATAATATACTTTCCTATGGCTATTCACAAAAAATTTCTTTGAAATACTTGTTATCTGGGATGTCCGATTTTTCTGTTTTCTGTCTGCATGGGCAATCATAAATCTTTTATTGAAAATAAAGAATTTTATAAGGAATTCCTGAAATGATTTAACCATTTAGCAGTTGAATCGTTACATATTTGAAGAAGTTTTGTGTATTGTCATTTGACACTTCACTTCTAAAACTCCCAGGTTAAAAAAAAAAAAAAAAAAAAAAAAAAAAAAAAAAAAAAAAAAAACTGTAAAATTAGCACAAACACCTATTTACTAGCTTTTTACACAACTGAAAATATTGATCTCAAAATGGACAGTAGTTTTATAAAAGTTGTCATCCAATACAACATTTAAACAGCCGCCAGGATTGTTTTCTAAGCCATGTTATAATAAACATTACTTTTAAATTAAAAACTAAAATTTAATAATGTATCTTTTTAGGCATTTTTCATGAGACTTTTTTTTGTTATATCTCAAGCTAACCTTATTTCAATTCCCCCTCCCCCATTTTCTTGTTAGATCCAAAGTACAGTAGAGCGCCAATTATCTGAACTCCATTTAACCGAACTTCCAATTATCCGAACAGCCTATTTCTCTTTTAAAAAATTTTTACCGAACTTTCGGTTATCCGAACAGCCTATTTCTCCCAAATTTTTTTTTTAACCGAACTCCCAATTATATATTGGCTTCGAATAAAATTTTAGATAAAGAAAAAACTGATAGTGAATCAGAAAATGAGCAATGTAAGGCAATAAAGGAGATGGGAGAATCCTAAGCTATGAAGAAAATGAAATTAATGAGCGGTTAAATACAGACATACAAACATGGTCTAGACTCACTATTTCTCATTGTGACTGCTGAGATATTGTTAAAAGTAGCAATTGTTTATATCCAAAAATTTGAAACATTTGAATTTACGAAAAAAAAAATATTATATTAGGTTTGTTCTAAAAAAGCCAATTGGTTTTTTAGAAAAAAAAATCAGTAAAAAAAAAAAAAAAAAAAAAAAAAAAAAAAAAAAAAAAAAAAAAAACATGGTTTAAACCACGGTTAAAACCAATTGGTTTTAAACCATGTCAATCCTGCGCTTTAACATTAACCCAATATTTAATTTATGGATGAAATCCCCTCCCCCCTCTCTACAGTTAACCACTTATCTTTAACAGTAGCGTTATTTTTAATCTACGGCTATAGTGAGTAAACGTAAGTTGATGCGTAAAAAGAAAATTAATATTCGAAATAGGTGGTAGCAGGGGTATAAGGAAATTTTTTAGTAGTTTATAAAGTTGCCAGAGGATCCTAGAACTATTTTAAATAAAATTGCAAGAGAATCTGATCATTTTTAAAGAACCTGCACTAAGGGCCCCAAGAAGGCGATTAATATTTACAATCGATCGTAGCTGAAGTCTGCGAAATTTTTTTGACTTTCACGTATAGCTGAAGAACCTAAGAAGTTGTTACCAAGAGAAGCTAGTGAATCGGACTCTTTTTAAGGGAGCTATAATAGGGAAACCAAAAGGTGTCAATTGATAGTTGAGAACAGAGTCCTAAGAGGAAAACATGTTAAAACGTCCCAGTACTTAGCTCTTTAGATCTTCAATTAGTCGAAATTAAGCATAGGGTATGAAATAATCATTAGAACAAAATTTTAAAGAATAGCACAAAAATAGGGGGTAATTCTTAAAAAAGGGCCCTAGAGCCCCAATAAAAATATGAGGGGTAGCTCAAGGTCCTCAGAAGTTGTTAGAAAAAAAAGCTAGTGAATCAGAATTAAGGGAGCGATAATAGGGGTCCCAAAAGGGGCCAACTGATAGTTGAAAGCAGGCCCCTGAGATAAAAACATGTTAAAAGGTTCTATTACTTAGAACTTTAGGTCTTTAATTAGTCAAAATTACGCATAGGGTATGAATTGATCATTTGAGTAAAACTTTAAAGAAATACGCAAAAATGGAGGAAATGCTTAAAAAAGAGCCCTAGTGCTCCAATAAATATATAAGGGTGTTGACTCGGAGAGAGGTGACCAAGACTCAATTGTAAAGTTATACATTTAGAGGGTGATACAATTAGCGGGTGAAAAATGCATTGCGCTCGAAAAGTTCAAGGGGCTCGGGACCGGGCCCTGGGGAGCGAGGGCCTTAACTAGAATTTAGAAACGGTGGAATAACTAAATGGATAAAGTTCCCCCAAAACAAAGATCGAATTAAAAGGGTAATTTATTGACAATTTAGGGAATAAAAACTTCAAGGGGTCCTGTACCAGGTCCCAGGGTCTTATATGGGATGTAGTTGGGTATAAGTAATTTTTTTAGTACTTTATAAAGTAGACGCAGAATCCAAACTATTATGCAAACGAAAATTGCAAGAGAATTGGACTATTTTTAAAGAAGATGCATGAAGGGCCCCAAGAAGGCAATTAATATACAAAATTGGTGGTAGCTGAAGTCTAAGAAATTTATTTTTGTCGTTCATCTAGTAGCTGGAGGACCTAAGAAGTTACTAGGAAAAAAAAGCTGCTGAATTGGACAATTTTTAAAGAAGCTTAATAGGAAACCCAAAAGAGGCCAACTGATAATTGAGGGCAACAGTCTCAAATGAAAACATGTTAAAAGGTCCTAGTACTTAGTGCTTTAGATCTTCAATTCGGCGAAATTAATCATAGAGTTTGAAATTATCATTAGAATAAAGTTTTGAAGAAATGCGCAAAAATGGGGGGAAATGTTTTAAAATTTGCCCTAGGGTTCCAATAAAAACATGAGAGAATTGGCCTGGGGGCAGGACTCCAAGAATCAACTTT
The DNA here is from genome assembly GCA_963932465.1 of Maratus speciosus. NCBI lineage: Eukaryota > Metazoa > Arthropoda > Arachnida > Araneae > Salticidae > Maratus > Maratus speciosus. The sequence goes on along the minus strand of OZ010787.1, from coordinate 650,720,441 downwards.
AAAGTTATGCATTGAGAGAGTGACACAATTAGGGAGTGAAAATGCATGCCGCACAAAAAGTGCTAGGGGCCCTGGACCGGGGCCTAGGGCGCCAGAGTCTTTCTTACCTGGAATTTAGAATTGGGGAAATAAGTAAATTAAAAAAGAGCACCAAAAACGAATATTGTATTAAAAGGGGCAATTTATTGACAATTTATGATCACTTAGCCCCGGGGAGCCAGGATCTTACTTGAAATGTGGAAAGGGGGATAACTAAATGGAGAAAGGGCCCCCAAAACGAAGAAGATCGGATAAAAAGGAGGCAAGTTATTAAAAATTTGAAAGGCCCAGGGGCCCGGGTCTTAGAAAATAAAAAATCTTATCCTCAGGTGCATCAGGAAATGGCTTAGACAATCCTCACCCAAATTTTCAGACATCTAGATTAGGCGGTATTACAGGCGGTAGATTTTGCTGGCCATCGCACACACAGGACAAAACTTTCTTTTATTAGTATAAATAATCAATAACAAAGTAAAAATACATTTAAAATATCAGTTTTAGGAAAGCTGCAGACCACGTTCAGGGACTCCAAAATTAGGGGGCCCAGGTTGGCAGCCCATGATTTAATCAGGCCCTCAATCTGTATAATTAAATCGTCATAGAATGACTCTAATAGGGTTTCTTTCGGCTCAGACACAAGTTTTCTTTGAATCCCACCTCATCCCTCCACAACCTATCTTAGTCCTGATAATAAGTAACGGGAAAATAATAAGGGAAAGCTAAAACATTTCTGGTTGTAGCAAATGGAAAAGAATTCTATTTATTACCTGAAAATGGTGTAATATTAACTGAAAAATTAAAAAAAGAAAACTAAGAAAATCTTTTTATCAAAATGTCACATTTCTCTTTGAACTCAAAAGAAGATTTGGGGGCCTTTGTAATGCGGGGCCCCTCGCGATTGCGAACATCGCGATTGCTTAAATCCGCCCCTGGCTGTAACATCATTAAATTCACTTGAAATAATTTTTTCCCCTTTGGCCTTAATGTAACAGAAAACTTTTGATTATCCCTGTGACTGAACTATACATCCGATTTTCATAAAATTTGAAATGACTTGACACAATTTTACAACAATTATATATTTCAAATTTCAGACCATTCGGTTGGGTAGTTTTTGCTCTGTTATATGCGTAAGGACGGACTGAACGACGACTATAGGTGCTTCGTATTTATAACTTAGCTAACTTGCCCGGCGTTGCTCGGGTACGTCAAAAAACAGCTCGAATTGTGAAAAAGCTCTGAAAATCACAATAAGATATCACGAAAAAACTTTAAATTGCTGCACAAATTTCGAAAAGAGAAAAAAAAAATTATATATTGTGTTCGAACATTGAAAGTTGATTCCTTTCACTAATGTGGAAAAATGGTAGGAAATCGCTAAAATACGTTAAAAATCACATACAAAATTCTCGAAAAAATCGAAAATTGTTATACGAAATTCGAATAAACTTTATTGAAATGAGGGCAGAAATTACTTTAGTATTATAGGCCAAAAATGGAATGTCAAAAAATTGCAGCAGATCGCAAAGAAACGTAGAAATCGAATTAAAAATCACAAAAAGTTCAAAAATTACGAAAGTCAAAATTTACTGTAATTGGATAAAGGTTTCAAATCTAACTCCTTTGACCTGCAGGCTCTCTTAAAATTTATGTTTAAGAAAGCATGCTAAGCATTGTATCATGTTACTTTTATTCAAAATTTTTATTTACTTGCATTCCTTTAAATATAATTAATATAACCCCTTAAGTTAATATTGGGTTTTGTTGCAATAAAATAGCTAAATTTGTTCATTTTCTGTAAGCAAGTAATCCCTATTGATTTAGAATGGAAGTCTATGGGAATTTGGCGAAATATTAGAGATATCGCCAAGTTGGCGTAACTTTTGGCGACTAATTTTGGTCGCCAAATTTGGCGATATATCGTCAAGTTGGAGACAAACTTGGCGGCATTCGGTGACAGAACTGTGCCCCCCCCCCCCCCTACGGTAACCCTCTTATAGGTATGAAGATGCAATAAATGCTGTTCAATAATCGCATAAAAAATTCGCTAAATATTCAAAAATCGCTGTACGAATTCCGAATAAACTTTTTTGAAAAGAGAACAAAATTTACTATATTGGGTTAAAAGAAAGAAACCGTATTCTTTTCACTAATGTGGAAAAATCGCCTCGAAACTTAAAAAAGCGCTAAAAATTGCATAAAAAATCGCATTAAAAAAAATCTAATCGTTAATAATAATAATAACGTTGCTAATAGTAATAACGTTGCTATGAGAATGGCAAAAGCTACTGTGTGATAAACAGGAAGAATCATTTAGAGTTTTGCTGTGTATTGCACTTTTTAAAATATGATAGAAATATACTGCAGTTGGTTATTTCGAAGACTCTCTTTTTAGTTTTTCGAAATTCAATTGTTAAATTTGCTGTCTTTTTCATTAAGTTTCGTTTACGATTAAATATGAAAAAGTTCATTTACATTAAAAAACAAGAAAGAAAAAAAATCATGCTTCAAGCATAGATTATGAAACACTTTCCAACACGTTCAGAATAATGTAACAAAACTGCGCCGTTTAATAAGTTAAAATATTACGTATAATTCAACCATATAGAAACATATAACACACTTGAAAACCCAACTTCAGCTGTTCCCATCTAACAATCGGAAAATGATCCTAATTTTTTGAGTAGACCGGTATAGGATATATAGATTTGTATATATTAACTACATGCATACCAAAATTGAGTTCACTTTAGAAATGCATATGTATTTTAGTTGAAATTTCCCTTTCAGCAATTTCCGCTAGTAAGGAGAAACACGGAAAGGAGGCACGTGAATTCTTTTGCGAAGCCCTGTATATGAGGTATAGAATTTATACACAACTAGTAAAATGCAAAGAAATAGTTAAATGAAAATAATTAAATTTAAAAACGCACGCCGAAATTGAAAGCGCACTTCAAGTAATTATTACCCAAAGACACTGCTATAGTTGATTTTTTTGTGTATCCCTGTAAATAAACGACAAATGCTGTGAATGCCCTATTCTATCGTAATCATCTTGTAGTAAAATATTCAGTGTTTTACATCACTTTCAATACATTTGAAATAGCGTCTCATATACCATAATGTATAATGGAATTCTTTTGGGTACCCCTGTAAATGAACTATTGATCTCACATACTTCCATATACAATGCCAAACATAAATAACGTTTATCAATTCTATGAAAATCCGAGTCTGTTTACGGGAGTTAGAGCATGGACAGTCGGACAGACAAACCTAATGCATAAACACTTTTGTGTTAAAAAAGAGTGTAAAATACTATATTTTATAAATAAAATCTTAAAGACCTTTAATGGTTACACGACTGCAGATAATGTTTTGTTAATATTTTTTAATGTAGTATATTTATAATATTCGACTGGTATTCAATTTCAAATCTAAGATAATTCAAATATTATTAGAATTTCCATATGTCTTTGATAAAAACCCATAAAGAAAGGCTTAAAAAATAATGACTTAAGTTTCAGCTTCATAGCAATATTACACAAGATTGAGTTTTGAATAATTAGATTTTAAAAACAAATAAAATAGAAACTTTAATAAGTAAATATATGAATATTTAATATTTTTGAACGGAAATATTTATATGGTCGATTTGGTGGAAATAATTTTTGAAAGTCAGATTAACATAATTTATAAATACATTACCAAAAGTTTATTAAAAATAATATTTTAATGCTATATAATAATAATAATAAGTATAAATCTAAGATTTATGCGATATAGAAAAGTTAAATTTGAAATTCAGAGCAATGTACTTTTATAAATACCTTCCAAAAGAGTTATATAAAATTATATTTTAATGCTGATAAATAATGCTTATTTATGGTGATAAAATTATATAAAATATTTTAATAATTAATATATTTTAGATTTTTACCCTCAGAATATGCTTTAATTTCAAGCATTTAATTTCATCACAGGGTGCATTTTGAAGATGTATTTTAATGTGTGCTCCTTTATTTGCTATTTCTCGTACTGTTTTATCATCCAATCAAAGTTGATTTACTCCACATTTTCGATTTTCTGGCAGTGTATCTCTTTTTTATTTCTGATGAATATATTTGATTAATATGCCGCAATCGAATAATAAAAGTCCTAGTTTTCAAAAATGTTTTTATTATGTCTTTGTGCATATTTGGAAAAACTAGTTGAACTTTTTTGCAAACATTTTCAATTACATTAAATTCTTCAGAAAATGAGCTGCCATGGATTTCATTAAAAATCATTTCTATCTGTTTTACCTCTGAAAGCCACTTATTTGAAGGCACTATCAGTCCGTCTTGATCAATATTTCGATCTATCTGATGGAATTTGTTGCTAAAAGAAACTGTTTAGATGCCTCACCTAATGATGTATCAAATTTATAAAAAAAAAATTTGCATGTAACCAGTAATATATCTAAGTCCTTCAAAAGAGCAATCAATCTTCGGAAGACAGGAAGGATGACTTCAGACTCTTCGTTATTTTCATATTGCTCCAGATTTCTTCAGTTTTTAAATACATAGACCGTATTTTATGGAAGAAACGCTGCGGCGTTTACGAGTTTAAAAGTTTTTTTTTTTCAAAGTGCGGCGTTTATGAGTTTTTTTTTTTTAAATATCCACTGAGTTTCCTTAATTTAAAAATTAATAAAAATGTTTAAAATCGGATTTAATATTTTAAATAAAACTTCAGACATCCTAAGATATTAAAAACGAGGCATCCTACACTGCTCAGAAAACTTTGATTAAAGTTAGGTCAGCGTGACGCTGTAGACAAAAGTAGCATTCCGAC
>OZ010787.1:650365566-650710566 GCA_963932465.1 Maratus speciosus | reverse complement strand
TGTTTATTTTTCTGCGTTTTTAGGAATTTTTCCTCTTCCTTCGACCACCACAAACTTTATTTCCCACTTATGCAGCGGTATGCCTCTTTTCTCGTAATCCAATCTTTCCGAAGGTTGTAACGGGACCTCTCCTTCCGATCTTTGGAACTCGGAACTGAAATATTTATTACCATTTGCACTATCCTACAGGATGATTACTTTACCAGAAACCAGAAGTCATAAATTAGACTATACTTCACTAAGACAGCGACAGTGATTCCGGGCAGATCTTTTCCGGGTTGCGAGAGGTTCCTATTCTTACAAATAAAGGCCGAAAATATTTTTAACCCTCTAAGTGTTTGGGGCGTATTATTCCGTTCACTAAGCTCCAGGTTTCACAGCAATACAAGCAATATTTAAGATTATATAATTCTATAGATTTAATGAATTTTAAATACATTAGAGAATGATTAATACTCTCAAGGATTACATTCATATTTGTAATTAAGTATTTCTTATAATGTTGAAGGAATCGTATTTTCTTAGCATTTAAAACAAAATGCAAAGAAAACAACATTACAATTTTACCCTTTTGCAAGACGCTCGGAGGGTTAAATTCTTTAGAGGCATTTAAAAAGAATTAAGACTGTTCTCAAAACCAAAAGCTGTATGACATAAGTTTTAATTTATATTTTTGTACGGAAGTGCATGAAACTAGCAAGTATTTTGTTCAGAAACTATGTAATCGAACTGTTTTTTCGGGTTTTTTGCAAACACAATACATCTTTCAGAAAATAGTGTCAAAGTGGGCATTTTGAACCTAATTTCCGCGCGAAAAAAGAATAACCACTCAAGGAAGGGTGAAATACGTCTTTGTCAAGTGATCAAAATCGCTTATAACTCAATAGGTAATTTATTTATCAAAAAATTGAAAACACAGTTCGATTCCAAAACGCTTCCATAGTCAAGGCCTTCCAATTTTATATCTTTCCGTTAAAAAAGGAATTTGTAAATGTGTCAAAACTTTTTGCGCTTGTTGAGCAGAGCAGTTGAGAACAGCCTTATTAGCGAGTTACAAGCTATTTTGGTCATTTCACGACAGTTGTTTCTCCTTTTCACCGCTTTCACGATCGGAAATTTGGTTCAAAAGTCCACTTTGATAGTATTCACTGAAAAATCTTCTGCCTTCACCAAAAGATGTAAAACGCTATTATCACATAGTTTCTCAATAGAAAAACCTGTCAATTTCATGCGTTTATGTTTAAAAGTGAATTCCAAAATGTGAAAGAAACTATGAATTTCAGAACTGCCTTTAATTCGTAAGCACTCTTATTCAGAATTACTGTAATCGAATCAAATGCTCTGCTCAACAAACGCAAAACGTTTTGACACATTTACAAATTCCATTTTTAACGGAATATATAAAATTGGAAGGCCTGACTATGGAAGCGATTTGGAATCGAACGCGTTTTTCATTTTCTGATAAAAAATTTACCTATTGAGTTATAAGCGATTTTGATCACGTGATAAAGACGTTTTTCAATCTTCCTTGAGTGGTTATCCTTTTTTCGAACTGGTTCAAAACGCCCACTTTGACACTACTTTCTGAAAGATCTATTGCGTTTGCAAAAAAAGGAAGAAACAGCTTGATTACATAGCATCTGACCAAGAACACTTGCTAGTTTCATGCATTTCCGAACAAAAATTAATTAAAACTTATGTCCTAAAGTTCCCCTTTTGGATTTGAGAACAGCCTTAAATTCAAAGTCTGTTCTCAACTGCTCTTGCTCAACAAATGCAAAACATTTTGACACATTTACAAATTCATTTTTAAAGGAAAGATATAAAATTGGAAAGCCTGACCATGGAATCGATTTGGAATTGAACTGTGTGTTCCATTTTTTGAACAAAAAATTATCGATTGAGTTAGTTATAAGCGATTTTGATGACGCGACAAACACGTTTTTTACCCTTCCTTGAATGGTTATTCTTCTTTCGCGCGGAAATTCGGTCCAAAACGACCAATTTGAAGCTGTTTTTTGAAGATCTATTGCGTTTGCAAAAAAAAAAAAAAAGGAAAAAGAGCTCGATTACATAGTTTCTGAACAACAACACCGGCTGGTTTCATGCATTTCCGAACAAAAATAAATTAAAATTTGTGTCATAAAGTTGCCCTTTTGGATTTGAGAACAGCCTCAAGGGCAAACGGATTTATATTCCACAATCGTCTGCAGATGATAGAGATAGATTTGAAAAAAAAATTTCATACTTGAAAATTATTTTTAAAACTACAAAAATTGAGTAAATGTCTATACAGTTTTCAAACAAAATGCGATGTAGTTTTCAAACAAAATGCGATGTAGTTTTCAAACAAAACGCGATGTAGTTTTCAAAGAAATCGCATTTGAAAACATATTTTTTTCCCCTATTTGCCGTTTTGAAAATTGAAAATGTAGAAGTTGAAAAAAAAAAAAAAAAAAAAAAAAATGCAGTAAACGCGAAAATTGATCGGTTGCTGTTGCCATTCGAAAAATGACGTCAGCGTTATGCACAGACACGTTTGTCCTTTATAATATAGATATAGAGGAGAAGATTCTCAAAAAAAATATTTTTCCAAGCTCAACAACGCGGAACGTTCTGGGAAATTTCCAGGCTCATTTTTAAACATAAATGCATAATACTTGCAGTCATTGTTATTAAAGTGATTTGAAACCGAAAGAGTTTTCATTTTCCAATAAATTAATTATGTTTTCAGTTATAAGCAATTTTTGTCTCGAAAAACATTTTCGATTACAAAGTTTCTTAATAAAAGCACCTACCAATTTCATAGGTTTGTGAACAAAATTGAATTTTATAAATGTGTTAGAAAGTTTATATAGGAGTAATGAAAAATCTTTTGTATAAAATCTTTCAATATATGTTTATTATGCTTATTCTAATCATTCTCCTTAATATTATTCACAACACTGCATAAACATGAACAGTAAATTAAGGCTGTTCTCAAATCCAAAAGGGCAAATTTATGACATAAGTTTTAATTTATTTTTGTTCGGAAATGCATGAAACTAGCAGGTGTTGTTGTTCAGAAACTACGCAATCGAACACCGTTTTCCATTTTCTTTTTTAAAAATGCAATAGATTTTTCAGAAAATAGTGTCAAAGTAGGCGTTTTGAGCCGAATTTCCGCGCGAAAGAAGAATAACCACTCAAGGAAGGGTGAAAAACGTCTTTGTCAAGTGATCAACATCGCTTATAATTCAATAGGTAATTTATTTATCAAAAAATCGAAAACTGGATTCCAAATCGCTTCCATAGTCAGGCCTTCCAATTTTATATCCTTCGGTTAAAAAATGAACCTGTAAATGTGTCAAAACATTTTGCGCTTGTTGAGCAGAGCAGTTGAGAGCAGCCTTAAAAACTTTTTTAGAAATCAAAAGTAATTTTTTTAAACTTCATTAGTGAGTTATCTTATCCTTGTGTATTTAAGCGATGTATCTAGCTTATACTTTTATAGTTTATATTATTCAATATTCATTGATCCAGTAATTCATTTCTGCACATTTAGTAAACCCGATTTATCCGATTAATCTTAATTTATATAATAAAATATTAATGTTATAAAATATAACTTGAATTTCCTGTTACGTATATTATTATTTTATTGTTATTTAATTTTTTTCATTACAGAAGAATATCATAAAAAAATATTTAAAATAAAATAAAAATCAAAGAGTTTTTTTTCATTAAATTAAATTTGCATTTAAATAAAAAAATTAGGTATTTAACTCTACTAAATAAATTTAGTAGTAATTAATTTTATCAAAAGGTAAATAGCAAAAATTAACATTAAAGTGTAACTGTAAACAAGTTGGAAATTGCAAGTCAAACGTGGCGAATGAGGTGCATTCGTACTATAACTAGTTTTATAAATATTTTTTGCACTGCATATTGTACTGAATGTATATTTTAGTGCATTTCATAAGTTCATATCAATTTTATTCTGTGGCTGACCGAACGACGGCTATAGGTGCTACGTATTTAGATGTAATTACGAGCGCACCTAAAAACAATCAAAGAAACAAATAACAGCCAATGTTGAAGAAAGCAGTAAATGAATAAATCTTCAGCTCTGTAATTTTTGGTTGGCTCCTTTAACATACATAGCAAAAGATCTACTGCATTTTCCCCAGAATTTTGGCTTATTTTTTTCAAATTTCAGAGTCATTTATTTGCCTATAGAGAATAGCATCAAATTACTGATAATGAAAAAAGATGAGATCCTATACATATGCCTGTCTGCCACAGGATAGATTTGTCAAAATGGATTGATGAGGGCGGCATCCCTCCAATAAAATCCTTTTGTGCCTTTTGTGTGTAGTTTACTGGATACTGTTACAGACTTTTATATGCAGAATAGGGAAAGATAAATTATATAATTCATTTTTTCGAAAACACACCGGTAAATTCGGGTAAATCTCCCAAAAGAGGTGCCCTGTTTCAAGAATTTTTATCTTTTTTTCCAAAAATAATATGATTTTTTTTATCCTTGTTCCCAAATCCAAAAGGGCAACTTTATGATATAAGTTTAATATAATTTTTTTTTTTGTTCGGAAACGCCTGAAACTAACAGGTGTTGTTGTTCAGAAACTATGCAATCGAACAATGTTTTCCGTTTTTTTTTTTTTTTTTTTTTTTTTGCAAACTCAATAAATCTTTCAAAAAATATTGTCAACGTAGGCGTTTTGAGCCGAATTTCCGTGCGAAAGAAGAATAACCACTCAAGGAAGGATGAAAAACGTCTTTGTCAAGTGATCAAAATCGCTTATAACTCAATAGGTAATTTATTTATCAAATAATGGAAAACACGCTCGATTCTAAATCGCTTCCATAGTCGGGCCTTCCAATTTTATATTGTTCCGTAAAAAAATGAATTTGTAAATGTATCAAAAATTTAGCGCTTGTTGAGCAGAGCATTTGAAAACAGCTTTAAAAACTCTTTTAAACACCTAAAGTTATTTATTTAAAATATTATTAGTGAGTTATTTTTTCCTTGTGTATTTAAGAGATGTATATAGCTTATACTTTTATAATTTATGTTATTCAGTATTCATTGATCCAGTAGTAATTCATTTCTGCACATTTAGTAAACTCGATTTATCCGATTAATCTTAATTTATATAATAAAATAATATTCTACTTGAATTTCCTGTTACGTATATTGTTATTTTATTGTTCTTTAATTTTTTGCATTACATAAGAATATCATATAAATATATATATATTATATATGTATTTAAAATAAAATAAAAATCCAAGAGGTTTTTTTTTTTTTCATTAAACTAAATTTGAATTTAAATTAAAAAAATTTGGTATTTAAATCTACTAAATTAATTTAGTAATAATTAATTTAATCAAAAGATAAATAGCAAAAATTAGCATGAAATTAACTGTAAAAAACCAACAAAGAAAGAAACAACAGCCCATGTTGAAGAAAGCAATAAATGAATAAACCTTCTGCTGAGTAATTTTCCGTCGGCTCCTTTAATATACATAACAAAAGATCTACTGCATTTTTTCCCAGAATTTTGGCTTATTTTTTCAATTTCCAGAGCCATTTATTTGCCTATATAAGAGAATAGTATCATATTACCGGTAATGAAAAAAGATGAGATCCTATACCTATCAATGTCTGCCAGATTTGTCAAAATAGATTGATGAGGGCAGCATCCCTTCAATAAAATGCTTTTGTGCCTCCTTCCTGGCAAGGGAACCACAGGGGATCTCAAAAGTGTTGAAAGTATTGTTGAAAGGAAGGACAACGGCATTCACGGATTCACCCCAGCCCATTAGGCGACCTACATCGAAGTTAAGTAATTGGCTTTCCGATAATAGGCTTTGTAGAACTGGACTGGTGTATTCACAGATAAATATACAAATGTATGGGTGCATTGTGCAATGTTTGTTGTTGTCTTTCATCTTTGTTGTGTGTTGTTTTCTTGTCAGTGGACACCAGCAGAATCCGATTAACCTCTCTGAATCCATGGGAAGCACAGTGTCATTTCGGTCCCCTTTCTTTCCAGAAGAGTTTTCTAAAATGCTGCATTTTGAAAGCAAAAGGGGTCACTGTCATGCTAAAGCAATAAAACCTTTCTTTTCTAACCCCATTTGTGGTTTTTAACAAAAGTACGGGTGGATCAACAATAGATTCAACAATAAGACAGGAGATAAGATTAGATCGAACTTGAAGGAAACTCTCCCCTCATTCAGGACATCCAGCACTTTACTTGTAAAGCCAAAAAATATGAAAAACGCCGCGGTCAGAACAAAAACCCGCGTGTAACCACAAGTAGAATGATACGTCTATCTGAAGCTTTTCCACATATACAGAAACTCATCAATGCTACAGATATTATTCCAAAGAATGGATCAGTTGAATTCCCATATATTTCTTTAAACAACTTTTTTTTTCATGTTCCCTTATATATATATACCCAACAGTTGGATACAATTGAGAAAAATATGGAAAAGGATTGTGCATAGCATTAGTATAAAAATGTAAGTTGAGTAAAAGGTCGAATGCAGCATATATGCACGCGTAAAATATCAATATTTTGAAATACTTCTTTCAATTTTGGAATAATTTAAATTATTAATATTTTATGTTGTGCATACAAGCCAAATTCAATATGTAAAATGAACATAAAGCTAAAATAATGGACAAACTGAAGAATCGTGGTCATGTGGTTGAAACTGATCTATTACATGAAAAAATAATTTGTTATGAAAGGTATTTAAACACTTAAAAAAAAAGTAGAATTTTGCAATGGAACTCTTCAAAATTTTCTAAGGGAAGCGCATGCTTTTCGTGCCTGTTCGGTAATCAGGGCCTTGACATCAGGAAAAAATTGAGGTTGTGAGAAACATGTCATAAAACATTAATTATCGATTAATAAGGTACCCAGAAAGGTCTTCCAGTCCCCCGCTCAACAACGCGAAACTTCTTGACACTTTTTCTGACTCATTTTTGAACTTTTGATTTTGGCAAAAATTTGAGTGATTTGGAATCGAAATAAGCTTTACACTTTCTAATTAATAAATTAGTTATTGACTTATATGCAATTTTTGTCATACAGTCGTCCCGTTTAAACGAATATTGACAGTTCCAGAAATAAAATTCGATTAAGCGGGATATTTGATTAAACGAGGAATCATAACTGTAATATTTAATGCGTAATAAAAAGGCAAAATAACCCTCTACGGTATATTTAATTAACAGCATAATAATTGTTAACCTAAACAAAAATAAATACAAATGCTAATATAAAGTAAATACGTATTAATTTAATTTCAGTACATACATTTATATGGTTTACATTACACTTAATGCAGCTCATTTGAATTTGGCCAAAACTTTGCTACTTCTAATTTACGTTACTTATACTGCTTTAAAAAAAATCGTTTAAAGTGGTTTGTTTAAGTGGAATTTTAAAGGAGTAAATATCGAGTTATTTTTCGAATGAGCAAAATACAACAACTACCATCTTGAGCCTCGAAGTGACGGCGCATATCTTGGCAAAGAAGTGATGGTGGGGAGATCAAGGTGGGGAAAACATTTGACCTGTCCATTATATACCTGCCGGCCGAAATCATTGCAGGAATAACTGAAAATTTGTTTTCAGCGTAAAGGAACCGAAAATGACAAAAGGTGGAAGGAAATTCCAGCTGGAACGTGCTTTCCGTGCCTATTTTCAAACATCGCTCACACGGCTGTTATTAGATTAAGCGGGGACGTTCGTAAAAGGAATTTGGTTTAAGCGGGGGAAAATAACATAGAACCAATAGGAATAAAGGCGGTTCCGGAGGATTCTATTCGAATAAGCGGTTTATTCGATTATCCGTGACCCGATAATTAAGTGGAGAGGACTGTACGACCAATCGTTTTTCTCCTTTTTCTCCCTGTGTAGTCTCACACTCAATAGTCTAGCCTGTATTAACCTGTAACTCCTGTTACCGGTCTAACAGACCTCTGCTTTTTAAAATTTTTATAGATTAACTTGTAACTTTCAGTTTAACTTCAAACACTACGGAAATTTTGTTTCGTTTGGAAGTATAGTATTACACCATAGACTTTTAAATAGGTGAATTTTAATTATAACAACCCTGTAAAACAGGTTTAGTATAAAAAAGAGCACATGAGTTAATCGCGCCTTTTTTCGTCTTTCAATGGAGCGGTCTGATAGGCCGCTTCACAGTAGTTATGTCACAATTTCTGTCATATCAGTTAAAGGTTAAATTTTTTTGCCGTGTCCTTGTAAAAAAGACAAAAAAACTATACATGTTGCGATTCCTATTAACTATAGTAATATTGTAAACCCCCAAAAACATATTTAAGTTTCATTGCGTTTAGCTATTTTAAGGGGGCTGGTCACCCAGCTTCCGATTTCCCTTCACTAATGTAAAGTCTGCGGGCATTGGATGCATTCATATATTTAAAATATCTCTTTGGGAAATTAATATTTTTAACTTCTATTTCTTGTGTACACTTCCTAAAAGATGTCTCTTTTTTTCCTTAGTCAGTTCTCAAAATATTTCTAAAGTAAAGTCTTAATTTTATATGGTGTTAAAATCACAGTTCACGCGCTTTTAACACATAAAATATTAAATTCAGCATAGATTTTAGAATTATTTTGAAAACTACGAAAAAAAGAGACATTCTTTAAGAAGTAAGAGTATACAGAAAAAAGATGTTAAAAATATGAATTTTCCGAGAAGGTATTTTAAATAGACGAATGCATCAAAAGTCCATAGACTTAACATTACGGTGGAGAATTCCGAAGCTGAGTGACCTGCACCCTTAACGTACCTCTGTTGGGTATACTTTTTTAACCTTTTTCACAGTCAAATGTAAACTTTGACCTTTCATTCCTTTTTTATAAATTATGTCACTTATTTTAGGTGCAGAGATATTAAACCCTTGCTTTTCACACCTCTTTTAAGTGCGTTCGTAATTACTATATAAATACGTAGCCCCGATAGCCGTCGTCTGATCCGTCCCGTCCGTATGTCTGTCTGTCCGTCTGTCAGCATAGATTAGCGCAAAAACTACCCAACCGACAGGTTTGAAATTTGATATATAGTCGTATCAGAATGTTATCGAATCATTTCAAATTTTATGAAAATCGAATCAAAACTTAAAAAGATAATAATAAAAGTTTTCTTCATTCTATTAAATCCTATAATACGTATTTAATTCAATGATAGCCCATGATAGGTAATGATTTTCGGTTGACATGGTGACTATTTTATTAAATTCTATCATACGTGATTAATTCAATGATATTCCATGACAGGTAATGGTTATAGGTTGCTATGGTAATTACGTCCTATTTAAGATGGAGTCCTATTATTTCCGTATTACTGAATTTAATATATAGAATCGTAATAAATTTTGTATTCATGCATTTTTGCATAAGAGTGCAACAGCTATTGCATCAAGATCTGACTATTTATAAAAACTAGTTTTAGTACGATTTACCACGTTTGACGTATAATTTCCGACTTGTTTAGTAATCGAATAAGGATATATCTGTTCGTATAGCGAAAATACATCGCTTTCAGTCTGATCTATTGTTTATTTTCTTGCGACATTTTAAAGCAACTGATATTCTTCATGATGCAGACGATAATTAAACCCTATTTCGAACTGATGCCATAAAAGTTTTGTTTATTTTTCCATTTAAATTTAAATCATAGAGAAAGTTAAAATCGTTATAAAAATGCGTGAACGCTCTCTGTATATTTACAACTCTCATTCAAATTCAACAGCATTTACTCTGACTTGGTGCGACCACCTTGATAAAAGTATTTTTTGCACATTTTTGCTTCGGCTATAAACAGTACACATTACATTACAGAGAGAAACGAAAGGAAGAAAAAAAATTAATGTGAAAGATTTCCCAACTGTTTGCTATAATTATTTCAGCAACAGGAAATAAATCTTTGAACTTAATCCCCTTTTGATCATTATAGGTTTGCTGGAATTTTGTATCAGACAAAAACAGTAACCACTTTCTGGAAAACATCTTTTGCAACCACCCTCATTTGATTACATTCAGTCTAGCCTATAAAAAGAAATTCGCTACCAGGCTGTCATTGGGTTGTGTTTAATGGCTGAATTGACACATCTATGGTTTGCAGGGGAGTTTCGAAGTCATATTTTGTAAGGGGAGGGGGTCCAAACCGTTCACATTTTTTCTTTTTTATCTTTGCAATGCTGTTGACGGGTCAAATAGGTCTTTCCATATCTTTCCATATCCTCATTTCACCTCGGGCCTCAGGGACTTATTTCCGCAAAATTTATTGTTGAGAGATCACAGTTTAAAGGGTTTTCGTCAACTTTGAAGCGATGGAACGTTACTATAACATATTATTATGAAACATAACTCTTTATTTTCTACAAATTAGCTATGCGATTTGAAATGTGCTATATTGGTTACTATAAATAATTCATATAATATGATGAAATTTTTATTATAAATATCTAATAAACAATAAATTTAATTATGAGTTTATTCTCCAATGTGTTAATTTATCTATGAATTTATCACAGTAAAGCACCGTTTATTCGTTTTTCGTTTATACGTTTCTCATTTATACGATTCTTGCATTTATACATCGTTTATACGTCGTTTCAGTGCGGTCCCGATTTCTCCCTATGTATTTTAATGTTATAATGTTACGTTTATACGACACATAACGTCGGTTATACGTCGTTTCTTTCATACGGTAAACGATTTTCTCCGAATTTTTCTGCAAAACTTTTCCCCGTTTGTAATGCGACATCTTCTGACGCAAAAGCATGTCACTTCCAGACCTGACTATTGAAGGCATTTGGAATCGAATAGCGTTTTCCATTTATTATAAACGAAGTGCTTAGCGAGTTATAAGCTATTTTGGTCGTATGACGATAGGTGTTTCTCCTTTTCAGCGCTTTCGTGAAGGAAATTTGGATCAAAACACAAACTTTGACAGTATTTTATGAAAAATCTTCTGCCCTCACCAAAAAAATTAAAACGCTATTCAATCACATAGTCGGATACTGTTAAAATATAAATAACTAAGACGTTCCCCCCTAAAAAATATTGTTCCATGCTCAACAACGCGAAAATTTCTGACCCAATTTAAACGCAAGGCGTGATACTTGCAGGCTTGATTGTTGAAATAATTTGTGATTGAACGGTGTTTTCCATTTTTCAATAAATTAAATGCATGTTGAGTTATAAAAGCGATTGTTGTGTCATGGCGGTCGTCTTCTCTCTTTTACCAGCTAGCTGTAGCATACAGATATACTGTTTAGAACGACAACTTTGACAGTATTTTCTGAAAAATCTAAGGCTGTTCTGAAATCCAAAAGGGCAACTTTATGACACAAATTTTAACATATTTTTGTTCGGAAGTGCGTGAAACTAGCAAGTGTTGTTGTTCAGAAACTATGTAAACGAACTGTTTTTCCGTTTTATTGCAAATGCAATTCATCTTTCAGAAAATAGTGTCAAAATGGACGTTTTGAGCCGAATTTCATCGCGAAAGAAGAATAACCACTCAAAAACGGGTGAAAAACGTCTTTGTCACTTGATCAAAATCAATTATAATTCAATAGGTAATTTATTGATCAAAAAATGGAAAACACAGTTCGATTCCAAATCGCTTCCAATAGTCAGGCCTTCCAATTTTATATATTTCTTTTAAAAAATGAATTTGTAAATGTGTCAAAACGTTTTGTGCTTGTTGAGCAGAGCAGTTGAGAACAGCCTTTTTTCGATTATAGTTTCCGAATAAGAATACTTGGCACTTTCAACTGTTTCCGATTTTGCGAAAAAAAATGAATATTGAAATGCATCGGAAAGTAACCAGTTTGGAATCGAGAACTGTCTTAATTCGTTTCGAGCTCTTCGAAAGAATATAAAAATGTCTCTGCGATTTCTTTATAACAATAGCTAGCTGACTGACAGTCAAGAATAAGGTAGAAATAAAATGTTGATAAAATCCAAAATAAAAAGGCTTTGTATTTCTGAAATTACGGCCTCTGATCTATAGATTTACTAGCGCAATTATGTAATGTAAACCATTTCTTTTTTTTTTTTTTTTTGGGGGGGGGGGGGGATGCTCAATAAACTTGAGATTTGAGTGTATGTCTTTGGTGGTGGTGCAAAAATTTTGCATCAGCAATTTACTGGAGCATAAACAAAGGTGATATTTTAATTTTTTTCCAAGGAACATATTTTGAAACTTTGAATGATATCCTGATAGATGAAGGTTAGAACATATAGTTTAAACAATATATGTATTTTGGATTTTACTGCGATATTTTCATGGTAATTATATATAAGGATCGACCGAAACAGGTTTTTAAGGCCGAAACCGAATTTCGGTGATCTTCCTATTTTCCGCCGAAAACGAAAATGTCCAATTTTTTTTAAGTAATTAAATTGTATGTATTAAAGTAATTAATACATACATAAATATACGTAATTAGTAATTAATTATACGTATTTATTAAATATGCATAATTAGTAATTAATTATGAGTATTTATTAAATATACATAATTATTAATTAATTATACGTGTCGTTCAAATTGGTTCTCCATGCCTTAGATCAAAAACTTTTAATTTTCATATAAAATAAAACTAATTAATTCATCAACGACACCGAAAGATTTTCTAATTATACGAATTTAATTTAATTAAAAAATATTTTAGTTTTATGTATACACACCTGGATTAAACTTTTACAATGATTTCTGTAAATGATCATCTAGATACTTCTAATCTCGTATCTCATCTAATAGTCTCAAATCTAGATAATTCGAATTTATAAAAAAAAAATGCTCATATACGCACAAATGCTTTGCAAGATTTTTTACTTTTTAGCGTAACACTTTTTTTTATCATTCTGCTTTTTTTTTCTAAAACTACACCGCTTTTCTGGACAAGGAAAAAACATTCTAAAATTAAAACGTACAGTCGTGGAAAAAAAAGTAAACACCCTCTACTAATAGTTCAGGGGAAATGTACAAAAAAAGGGGGTACCTTACAAAAAATCGGGTAGAAGATTTTTTTTCTGAATTGTTTATAATGATGCGAACATGGAAAAACCAAGTTTTCCAACTAAATTTCTTAAGGCTAAATTTTCTGTGGCCAAAAAACAACAAAATTTTGGGACATTTTTCGATTTTTTTTAAATATCGCAATAGCCGTTGCAGTAGCATAATTTTTGTCAATTACAATATTAAAGAGGACAACATTCTCTACAACTTTCATATTTACAATTTTTTTATGCACCCAATAGCAAGCGCAGTACGCCATTTCAAATGTAAGACAATTTTTTCAATTTTCTTAAAAACCGTGAAAAACGTAGTTCTCCCTCGATTATTCATATGTTTCCAACGGATTTAATCATGTATGTCAACTTCTATATATTGGTAGCAGTAAATTATGTGTTTGCGGGCCAAAACTAGCAAAATTCATGCATATTTTGCCCCACCACTCGTTAATTATTTTAATAAATCTCTAATAGCCAGATTTTGAAAATTTTAAGTGTGTAATCATTAAATACGTAATCAGATTTTTCAAATATGGATTCATTAAAACCTTGAAAACCGAACCGAAATATATTCCGCTTTAAACAGGTTTCCATCTTAGGAGGTATAACTGGTCATATTCTTTCTCTTAAAAATATAGAATTTTTTCTTTAAGGACCGGATTCCGTATATGAAGATTTTATTTTCAAAAAAATTATGATAGTTGTAGTATTGAGGCGTTTAATGTCATAGTTATATGAATTATGAGACTAAATTGGTCATACAAAGACATCGTTAGATATCGCCCTCGGTATCATATGAAAAAATAAATAAATATTAAAATTCAAGCAAGACAATTCAATTCAAACATTTTTGTAGGTTTAACATGAGCGTGCAAATGTTTTCGCATGAGACTTCACTACTCACGCGAAGAAACTGGAATGCTAAGGTTAAACCTACGGAAGCGTTCCTTTTACAATTTCTAGTTTGCAATTTAATAGTTTTAAATGATTTTTTTTTTTTTTTTTTTTTTTTTTTTTGAGGGGCTTAGAAGTGCTGACGTTGAATTCCAACCGTATTAGTGTTTACTTGTTCTATTTTGATTACAGTTTTTATTATTTTTTATTTTTGGTCAGTTTTCCGGCTGCGAGACTTTTTTATCCAAATTTCATATATATATATATCAGGGCCAAAACTAGATGGGACAGAGGGAGCATGTGCCCCGGGCGCCAGAGTGGTAGGCGAAGGGGCGCCAAATAAAGATTTTTTTGTCGTTTATACCAAAAAATATATAGTATGAAATTTGGCTAAAATTGTCTCACAGCCGAAAAATCCAAAATGCAAATTGAACCAAATGCATTAAAACTGGATAACAGGATCTTGTTTTAAATGAAAAAATTACATGTTAATCCAAAAGAAAATTTGAAACAAATGCATTAAAATATGATAACGGAATCCTGTCTTAAATGAAAAAAGTACAGAAAGAATACTAGCAATTGCAACTGCTGAGAGGGAAACCTGTATAAAGCGGAATATTTTGGGTTCCCCTTTAAAGGTTTTAATCAATCAACATTAGACAAAGCTGGTTACGCAGTTCAGCATTACGTATTTCATGATTACATTTAAATTTTAAAATAATTCGGCTATTAGAAATTAGTAAAATTCTTTTTGTAAATTTCTTTTGCGGAGGTTTGTGAGGGGGGGGGGGGGGCAAAATGCATGTTTGTCCCTGGTGCAAGAAAGGTTAGTTTCAGCACTGATGTATATGTGTATATATATATATATATATATATACATATATACATATATATACACACACATATATATATATATATATATATAACCATTAATTAAACATAACCTACCACCGTCAATTATTATGAATTAAAGCTGTAAGTATTAAAAAAAAAAAAAAAATATTATAAGAATTATTATGGAAGAAAAAAGAAAAAAGTGGACACCGACAAAAAATTGAAAAGCTTATACATTGAATTACGTTATCAAGGGCACAGAATTCAATGATATAAGCAAAAAGGTTGTTTTCTGTGGGAAAAATAAGCTAAAGCTAAAAATTATTTTATATATATATATATATGATTTTTATGATAAACGTAAAGAATTTAAATTCATAGTTAATACATTTACAAATTTTAAATCTTGTCTTCATCATTCTGTATATCGAAATATACTACTTAATCATTTATATAGAATAAAATGGTTATGTTCTTCTCATCTAATTAACAATAATATTAAAAAACTAATTTTTGATGCATTAAATCATGGTTTTCCAAAAAATGCATATATTTATTAATATACAATTAGTACTTACATGATCTATATATATATATAACACATGCGTAAACAAAATTACAAAAAAATTATAAAATAAAAAATATTTATAAAAAATTAAAAATTCTAAAATAAAAATAAACAATTACTATAGGATGGTTGGGTGGGTAGATGTTAGAGTACGGAGGAGGGTGGTGTTGTCTGGATAATACGCAATGGTTAATTTATATATATATATATGTTTAATTAATGGTTATATATATATATATATAAAATGGGCTTTTGTATTATAACTACATTTCTAATACGTATTATATATGGATGTTGATTTGATGTTTTATATGTAATTGGTGATTTTTCCTTTCTTTCTTTTTTTTTTTTTTTAATTTTATATTAAATTTAACTTATTTAATCAAATTCAATATTAACTTATTTTTAATTTAGCCTACTCAGGACAATGTCATATAAATTAATAATAGTATAACAACTTTTCAGTGATTATTATGCATATTGGTTTATTTGATTAACTAATGTTATAGTATGTATTAAAATTGCGTAAATAGTTTTTATTATTATTATTCCTCTATACTATTTAAGTGTTTTATTTTTAACATTGTATTCCATGATTAATTATCGGTTTATATGTTTGATTGGCACAATCATATTTTTTTAACTTTTTTATGACTAATATAAGGATAATTCACACACTATATATGTGATCTTTAGGCTATTTGGAATTTTAGTATCTGACAATCTTATATAAACATCCATTTTTTATTTATTTATTTTATAATTTAATTATTTATTTATTATTTTTTTTCTTTCCTGTTCATTTTTTATATGTAAAGCTAAGTATTACGACTATTATATTTTTATAATATATAATTTATTTTATTTTATAGCATATAGCCTATATTCTATATATTATCAAGTTAAAAAAGTTTTTTAATTTCTCAGTGTAGATTTAATGGTATGGTAATAGAATATATTGTATTAACATTTAATTTATTTAAAAAAATTTCTGAATAATGAAATACAGTATGGTATCGTTTATATTAGGATGTGTGTAGGTATGCAGTTGATACATTTTAATTCATTAGCATGTATTAGGTTCTACTTACTGTGACATTTGTATAAAATAATAATAGATGGCAGCACAATAAATTTTGTATTTTTAAATAGCCTCTTTAAAGTCATAATTTCAATTTTTTACACTAGGTGGTAATTAAAGCTGAATATTGGCAATGTTGTAAAATTGTTATTATACAATTTAAAATCGTTTTTAAGTATTATAAATAATGTAATTATTTTTTATTTATATTATATTAATTATATTTATCACAATATTTCAACATGAATTAACTGACTCCATAGCTTTTAATTTCTGTGTTAACTTAACTGTTTTATTCACCTTGATCTTATCATGCTTTTTGTATTCCATGTGCGGGAATATATTTTGAATATCTACTGGGAATTAATACGGTATGTTTTGTGGGATTTCTATTGCTATAAATTAGATGTTTAATGAGTTGTAGTTTTTTTTTCCATTTCATGCCATTTGATAATGTTTTGTATTCATCTTGAAACTATTATTTTGATTATATTGGTTGTTTGAGTACAGGGGAAAAATTTTTTTCAGCTTATAGCTTTTCCCCACAGAAAACAACCGATTTGCTTATATCATTGAATTCTGTACTCTTGAAAACGTAATTCAATATATGTTTTTCAATTTTTTCGGAATCCATATTCTTTTTTTTTCTTCCATCTTAATTCTTGTAATTAAGCATACGGTACTTTTTTTACACATGCAGTTCTATATTGTTGGTTTATGGCGTGTAGTCAATCATTCACAATATTGCAGTTTTTGATGATGGTCGGTGATGTTTAATTAATGGTTATATATATATATATATGTATTTTTAGCTAAATTTTGACGATATTGTTAAACAGTTATTAATTAATTTAATAGTGCATTTTAAATAATGTAATTACTATCTATTTATTTTATATTATATTAAATGTGTTTAACAAGGTATTTCAAATTTTATTTCAAAATGTATTAACTGCATCCTTTGGTATCATTTACTGTGATTTCTTAACTGTTTTATTCACCTTAATCTTTATGATATTCTGGTAGACATGTGCGCGTGGATATTTGTAAAATACTGAAATATTAATCGGTATGGTGTTTATTATTTATATTTTATATCCTATAAATATTTAAATACGTTTTATTGATTCTTCCATTTCATATTATTTGTTTCTATTCTGCTTTCATTTTTAATCAATTCACTTGATTTTAATGGTTGTTTGGGCACAGGGGAAAATAATTTTTAGTTTTAGCTTATTTTTCCCACAGAAAACAACCATTTTGCTTATATCATTGAATTCTATGCCCTTGATAACGTAATTCAATATATAAGCTTTTCAATTTTTGTCGGTGTCCACTTTTTTCTTTTTCTTCCATAATAATTCTTATAATATTTTTTTTTTTTTTTATACTTACAGCTTTAATTCATAATAATTGACGGTGGTAGGTTATGTTTAATTAATGGTTATATATATACATATACCGGGTGTCCCAAAAAGGACTGACTGATTTTAAAATTCAATAACTTGCAAACGGTGACAGATATTAAAAAAATTCTTGCAGGAGGGTTATGCATAAGGTCAAAAGTTTTATTACAGTGATTTTCAATTTTAGTTCGATTTACAAACAATAGATGGCGCTGTAAGCAATAGTCGCTAAATACAGGCTCGATTTTTGGTCCTTTATCTTGTTCCATGCAGAAAAAGGAGATGGAAATGTATTATCCGGGCCACGAAATACCAAAAATCGAGCCTGAATTTAGCGTCTATTGATCGCAGCGCCATCTATTGTTTGTAATTCGAACTAAAATTGAAAATCACTGTAAAAAAACTTTTGATCTTATGCATAACCCTCCTGCAAGAATTTTTTAAATATCTGTCACCGTTTACAAGTTATTGAATTTTAAAATCAGTCAGTCCTTTTTAGGACACCCGGTATATATATATGGCTATTTTTTCAATCCTTCATGTTTCCCAGTCCTTCATGTTTTCACACCTTTAAGTGCAGGAAAAGACAATGATAAACCTATGAGACAACCATTAAAATCTGGTTTGCAGGTGTTTTCCACCAAGATATGACTTGGCAGACCAATTGCATTTTAACTTGCTAACCGAGTTCTGTCTAATCCTGGAATTTCGGCCTCCAACTTGATGAGGTGATTGTCTCCTGAAATCTAGGTAACTTGTTGTCAGTCAGTAAATAGTGGCCACTTTAGTTTTACACAACCTTTTTTTTAAAAGCATAAATAAGATTGCTAATTTTTTTTATAACAAACTGAACATATAATAGTAATAATCTACATTGCTTTGAAAAATGCATTTAATAGTACTTTCAATATTTTTAGCTATTTTTCCGAGCATGACAATTTACAAATAATTAGAATTTTGATATATAATTATATTACAACTTAAATATAGTGTAACTAAATGTGAATAATTTATATGACATATAAATTATTATTTAATCAGTTTTTAGCTTGATTTAATATATAAAATAACACTGATTGCTAAAAGTTTTATATATTTTTGCATGCTAAAGTGATATAATCTCTTGTTCTATTTATTGATATAAGTAGGAAAAAACTGACAGTATTTATTAAAACTAATCTTTTAAATATTTTTATAGTGATCTCAAATATGTTATTGACAAAATTTTTAAATTTTACAGGAGGTATAACATCAGTTAGTGAAATAACCTGTTGTCATTTTTATTGTAGCTATTTTATAAGGTAAAAGCATTTCTTACATAAAATATATTTATTTTCTGAGTGCTTCCCCTCCCCCATTTTATATGGAAGTATAATCCAATGTTTACTATCTTTAAAAAATAAAGCATTAAAATATATGTTATCAATAATAAATATATAAATAAATAAATATATAAATAAATATAATAAATAATATATATAAATAAATAAATATATAAATAAATAGAATAAATAATATATATAAATAAATAAATATATAAATAAAATAAATATATGTTATCAAATTATCAATATTACAAAATTATTAAAATTAAACACAAATTCTTTCTTAATTGAAACTATAGTACCAATAAGTTATTAAATACTAAAGTATTCTTTTAAACAATGCTTTGAAATTAACATTATACACACTTAAAATGACTGTCGATACGAAAATTGTTTTATTCATCTACACACTATCCTATTTTTAAAATTATATAATTTTATTGAATATAAAATGTATGTTGTGATGAAAATAAAGACGTGGGTGTGCAAATAATATTTAATTTACTGCTAGCAATTTTTAGAAGTTGACATACGTGATTAAATCCGTGGGAAACATATGAATAACCAGGGGAGAACTACGTTTTCACGGTTTTTAAGAAAACTGAAAAAATTGCCTTATTTTTGAAACGGCGTATTACGCTTGCTGTTGAGTGTATAAAAAAGTTGTAAATATGAAAATTGTAGAAAATTTTGTCTTCTTTAATATTGTAATTGACAAAAATCATGCTACGGCAACAGGTATCGAGATATTTAAAAAAAAAAAAAAGTCCCAAAATTTAGTTGTTTTTTGGCCACAGAAAATTTAGCCTTAAGAAATTTTGTTGGAAAACTTGGTTTTTCCATGTTGGCATCATTATAAATAAGTCAGAAAAAAAATCTTCTACCCGATTTTTTGCAAGGTAAACTGTACATTTCCCCTGGACTATAACTCCTCAACAAATTATCGTAAAAGAAAGTTACTGGTACCGAACGATTGGAAATAAAGTCTACTTTTAAATGATGTATATAAAATTTGCTTAGAGGGCCATCTACATATTAAAACAAACCCAATTTTTTTCAATGGCAATACCCAAATTTAACAAGATATTTCAAATCTTCAGTTCAAACTATGCCTAGACACCAAATTTCAAGTCATTTGAATGATAAATCTTTGATTTGTAAACATTCAAAATTTAGAGCTTCTAATGTTAAATTACATTTTCATATTTTTATTTATGTCTCCTGAAATTATACCCCTAATGTTCTAATTTTATGTGTCGCAATAATACTAATGTACCCAAACATAAAAACGTTGAATTTGCAATTTTTATAATTTTATGATATGAATTATGAAAATAATATTCGAAAAAATTATGAATTGCAACCTACATTTTTTTATGGATTTAGATTTTTTAAGTCCTGCTTTATGGAAATCCAAAATTTCACATTTTTCTTCTAAGTAGTTTTCAAATTATGTTTAAAAAACGGCAAAATGGTGGTTTAAGGGGCCGTCTATGATAGAAGTGACCAGATATTTTGAAATTTCTTCTGCTATCCTGCAATCTAGCATTTTTCAATGACTGCTTGAGTTGGCGCTTAAGATGCCTTGATCAAGAAGGGGGCTCTCTCGGTCAACAATCGAGTACCGGACTTCAATTTGGATACAGCCCCTAAAATCCCCTCGTTTTAAAACAATTAATTTCTCGTAAACTTTTCGTACGAATTGCATAAAAATTTGTTTTTAAGCTAATTGAAGGGTGTAGAGTTCATTTATGCTGTGAGAATTATGTACTGCTATTGAAAAAAACAAAGTTATGGTTCGTTTTAATATGTAGATGGCCCTCTAAGCAAATTTTATGTACATTATTTAAAAGTAGACTTTATTACCAATCATGTGGTACGAGTAACTTTCTTCTACGATAATTTTTTGCGGAGTTAGTAAGGGGTGTTTACTTCTTTTTTTCCACGTCTGTACTTAGGAATGACTCCCCCCCAAATTCTTTGTTTTTATCTCAGGAAAGTCGGAACGGATGTGGAGGGCTTCATAGATTCCGGATCCGCCGAATGTTCGTTGATCAAATAGGTAAATAAGTACTTCCGTCCGAGAATCCGAGAATCATTAAGACGGGGAAATGTAAGGGATCATATAGGAGTCGTATAGTGCCAACGTTCAGTCCTGAATTTCAGCAAGATAAAAAATATTCAAAATAAATACTATTGGCTATATTCTCGCTAATACCTGTATCGCAAGAATTATATTAAAACTGAACCGAAGTTAGTTTGTAATTCTAGGCACAAAAACAGATAATCTTAATGTATGCAATACTTTCAACAATACTTTTTAAATAGAAATTTTACTAAAATATGCTCAAATTTAGATCCAATCTTAAGCTGTAGATATAATATCTAAATTCGTAAAGATTGCATGCAAAAATATTAACTAATGTAAAATAAATCTTATGCGCAATAAAAAAAAAATGGCTTTTTTCTTTTTGAGAAAAATATCTTTAAAAGTGTCTTTTTAATCATCGTTTGCAGGGAAAATGATGGGCACATTTTTTTAGTCATAACTTACGTAATAATAGAAATATTTCCATGCAAAATGTTTTAAAATGCAACAAAATACTATATTGTTCCTTCATATATAATTTTTCGAAAAATCAATATTTTGGTGATTAAACTGCTCTAAGTCTCTTAAAATTTCAAGGTAATAAGATTTCAATTATTTTGTGGCTAACAAAAAAATGCTTAATTTTCTTTTATAATCAAAAATATTTAAATTACATATACATATATATCAATCTTTTTTAAATATATATAACTACTCAATTTAAGGTAATAGAATCTCTTGGGTAACAAAGAAGGGCCACAGAAAAACGTGAATTTCGTCAAAAGGCTGCAGAAAAAAGCGATTTTTGTTAAAAAGCCGCGGAAAAAAAGCAAATTTCGACAAAGGATCTCGAAAAAAAACGCAAATTTTGCAAAAGGGCCATAGAAAAAACGCGAATTTCATCAAAAGGTCGCGGAAAAAACGCGAATTTCGAAAAAAAAAGATCGCTGAAAACACGCATTCCGTCAAAGAGCTGCGAAAAAAATGCTAATTTCGTAAAGGATCGCAAAAAAAAACGTGAATTTCATCAAAAAGACGAGAAAAAAACGAAAATTTCGACGAAGGATTGCGTACAAAAAAACGCGCATTTCGGCAAATGACCTCAGAAAAAATGCGAATTTCGTCAAAGGACCGCAGAAAAGGCGCAAATTTCGACAAAGCATCGGTAAAAAACACGCATTCCGTCAAAAGGAAGCGGGAAAAACGCGAATTTCGTTAAAGGATCGCAAAAAAAGAAAAAGCAAGGTCACAAAGAAGGGCCACAGAAAAACGTGAATTTCTTTAAAAGACTGCGGAAAAAAAGCGAATTTCGTCAAACAGCCGCAGAAAAAAGCAAATTTCATCAAAAAGACGAGACAAAAAATCGAATTTCGTCAAAAAAGCTGCGGAAAAAAAGTAAATTTCTCATAAAAACGAAACGCGAATTTCGGCAAAAATCCGCGAAAAAAACTTGAATTTCATCAAAAACCCGCCAAACAAACGCGAAAAAACACAAATTTCGACAGGATCACAAAAAAAAAAACGCAAATTTCGTCACAGATCCGTGGAAAAATCGCAAATTTCGACGAAGGAGTGCGTAAAAAAAACGTGGCAAAAAGCCGTAGAAAAAGCGAATTTCTTCAAAGGACTGCGGAGAAAACGCAAATTTTGTCAAAAAACCGTGGAAAAAAACACAAATTTTTGGCATGGGGATGCGACTGAAAAATGAAAGTTAATAAGCTACTTTTACAGTCACTCTTCCGCACCGGATTTCCGGTCGAAATCGACTTGTGGTTAGCTGTAGTGTTCTGTGCATTAACATACTTCCGCCTTCCGTATTGACAATCTTGGCGCCCGCCAACTCCGAGAGAAATTAGAAAACCCTTTAAATTAAACTACTTTTAGATTTGTCGATTTTACTTGTAGGTCTCTTGAACTCACCATATACGTTTTCATTTATCCAGTAAAACAGGCATGGAGCTATTTTTCAGTCATTTGAAAATTGATTTTGTAGTTTCAAGTAAATTTGGTCGCAGGACTGAGGAGGATATTGTATTAACAAGGAAAACAAATTCGTGGCATGCCAGAAAATAAAACAAATTTATCTGAAAAAGAAGGAATATCAGCCTTTAATGCCGTCTGCCACCTTTCTCTTCTTTGTTGTCAATGTGGACTAATATGAGACTAATGAGAATGGCTAGTCCGCTGTATGATTGAAAAAAATTAAAATTTTTTTCCAAAAAAGAAAGACGAAAAAGCAGCACTTTGTCACATCACTTTCGAAAATTTCGGGGGGGGGGGGGCTGTAGCCCCATCAGCCCCCCCCCCTTGGGTACGCCCATGCTCTCCCAAAATAGTTGAAAATGAAATGAAAAAAGTGCTTGTTTTTCTTTTCTTTTTGCTTGAGATAAATTTGTATTTTCCCCCTATCATTCAACATACTAGCAGCTCTCTTATCTTTAGTTCCATATTAGTGCACAGTGACACCTCATTAAATCCTAACAGGTGAAAGGGGCTAATGGGGTTACAGCCACCTCCTCCAAAATTGTCGAAAATGAAATGAAAAAAATAGTGATTTTTTTCTTTATGTTTACGATAAATTTGTATTTTATACCCTATCCTTCAACAGACTATCCACTCTCTTCTCTTCCATATTAGTGCTCAGTGACACCACATTATACCCAAAGAAGTGGAATGGGGTAATGGGGTCGCAGCCCCCTCTAAAAATAGTCGAAAATGAAATGAAAAAAAAATGCTGATTTTTTCATTTTGTTTGAGATAAATTTATAACTTTCTTATCTGCAATATAAAGAACTAGCCATTCTGTTTAGAATGGCGAACAGTTACACCACAGTTTACCCAACGAGGGGAAGGGGACTGATGGGGTTACAGGTCCTTCTTTCGAAATAGTCGAAAATGAAATGAAAAAGGTGCTGTTTTACCGCGGATTAATCATTTTCGTTAGTCCCATATTAGTCTAAATAGACACCACAGCATACCCAAAGGAGGTGAAGGAGACTTTATTTTCAAAGGTGGGGAGAACAATTTTACAGATTGTAAGTTACAATGACTGTCTTTTAAATGAAAGTATATAAAATAAAACCCATTAACACTTTTTAACTTATTTCGTAGTAGGGCGGCCTCAGGATCGGGCCCATAGCCCTCTCCTCCCAGGGATGATTCTGAGTTTTAAAAAAAATCTGACATTCACAGCAAATTTCCTGAAAGGTTACAGCAGACGGGGTAACGAGGGATCCCTTCCCGGCACTAATTATTTTTGTTGCAGTTTGGGTTAACTCTGTTTCTTAGTTTTCATTAACTTGGGTTTTCATTTCTGGTCAATTTCAGCCTGAGTGTACATTCCTGCAAGTTGAGTTCGGGTTAACCAGACTTTTGAAACGTAAGTACAGTATATTATTTCCGCTTAAAAACTATACCTGTATTAATAAACATAGTTGTTTGTATATGTGCCGTTCTCTAAAGAGACCGCTATGTTATTTCCACGACCCTTTAATGAAATTCAGGTTTTTAAGAAGACCCTTTGACGAAATTCGCTTAATTTTTCCGAGGCTCTTTGGCGAAATTTGCGTTTTTTCTGCGACCCTTTGAAAAATTCGCGCTTTTCCGCGATCCTTTTTCGAAATTTGCGTTTTTTCAGCGGCTTTTGACGAAATGTGCGTTTTTCCGCGGCTTTTAACGGAATTCGCGTTTTTTGCGATGCTTTGACGAAATTCACATTTTTTCCCGTGGCTCTTGGACGAAATGCGCGTTTTTTCCGCGGCCCTTTGACGAATTTCGTGTGTCTTTGCGATTCCATCACGAAATCCGCGTTTTTCCGAGGCCCTTTGACGAAATGCGCGTTTTTTTCGCGACATTTTGTCGAAGTCTGGGCTTTTTCCTTTGCTTTTTGACGAAATTCGCTTTTTTTCAGCGTCCCTTTGAGGAAATTTCGAGTTTTTTCCGCGATTCTTTATCGAAATTTGCGTTTTTTTAGCAATTCTTTGTCGAAATTCGCGTTTTTTTCGCGATTCTTTGTCGAAATTCGCGTTTTTTCCGCTACTCTTTGACGAAATTCGCGCTTTTTTCGCCGCCTTTTGATGAAATTTGCATTTGTTTCGCGGCCCTTTGACAAAATTCGCGTTTTTCCGCGATCCTTTGTCGAAATTTCCGTTTTTGTGCGATCCCTTGTCGAAATTTCCTTTATTACCGCGATCATTTGTCGAAATTTGCTTTTTTCCGCGTCTTTTTGGCGAAATGGGCGTTTTTCCGCGTCTTTTTGGCGAAATTGGCGGTTTTTTGCGATCCTATGTCGAAATTTGCTTTTTCTCCGCGATCCTATGGCAAGGTGCGTGTTTTTTTGCGATCCTTTGTCGAAATTCGCATTTCTAACTGCGGCCGTTGGGCGAAATTCGAGTTTTTCCGCGACTCTTTGACGAAATTTGCGATGCGTTGGCGAGATTCGCCTTTTCTCCGCGGCCCTTTGGCGGAATAGGTGCCTTTTTTCACGATCCTTTCTTGAAATTCGCTATGATAAAACCATCTATTTTATAAAAAGGAAATAAAAACTCGTCAAAAGCAGACAGATAAAACTGTTAAAGTGGATTTATATCTAATAATGATTTAGTTTTCGTTGGTGAAATTAGTATACTTAACTTCGAAATCTACCTCTGCCTGTAGGCCGGGCCGGCAGGGATTTTTTAACACTTTCCAGCATCGTTGAATAGTGTTTATGAATTCGGTTTGTTTGTCCGTCCGTCCTCTAACTCACGTAAATATATTCGGATTTTCATGCAATTGATATATTTTAATGATGTTTAGCAAGGCATATTCTGTATTGAATATGAAGTGTGTAGCCTTAATAGTTCATTTACAGGGATACTCAAAAGAATACCGTTAGATTAGGGTCAATGTGGAAAAATAGTTTTCAGTGCATTTTAATGACATTGCGCTATTTCAAATGAATTGAAATTGATAGAAATCACTGAATTTCACTACAAGATGATTACTATGTCTTTGGCCAATAATTGCTGGAAGTGCGTTTTCAATTTCGGGATGCGGTTTTAAATTTTACAAATTTTTTGCATGATATTCGTCGTGTATACATTCTATAATTCGCATACAGGGTTGCACAAAAGAATTCACGTACCATTCTCCTTATTAGCGGAAATTGCTGAAGGGGAATTTTCACCCGTGGTATGTATGGTTCCATTAGGCATCCTATTTCAACTTATTAAACGGTGAAGTTTTGTTACATTATTCTGAATGTGTTGGAAATTGTTTCAAACCCACGCTTGCCGCATGATTTTTTTCTTTTTTGTTAATTTTAAAAATAGATAGTAAAAGGAAACATTCGAATGAGCGCCAAGAAAATCTTCAAAGGGCGCCACCATGGTGTCCTCAGGAGACACGTTGGACAACCCTAATAGAGAAACAATGTAACACCAGAACTTGAGTATAATGATATATGCTGTTCAATCTAAAGATTTTAGATTGGAGAGACTGGCATCAGCTATGGCACAAATTTCAACTGGTAAAAATGAAGCATCAGCCGTTGGTGAAGATTTTGGCATTCCCTGCCATAGGTTTAACACTACGATTTTCGTGCTCAAAGTCTACTTTAGGCGGCCGAAGCAATATCTATTTTCGGCGCTTCTACAAATAATCCCTTCTGTAGACTCTATTATGTATTGGACAAAAATTGTGTGTTTTTTAAGACCATAGACCTCAGAGCAGAACAAATATTTTTTATCTATACTATCTTGTACTCTGGACCTATAATCATGGCGGAAACATAATTTTTTGTTAAGGGTGAGAAGATGGTGAAAATAGATTAAATCTGCCTGTAAATGTCCTAAAAAATTCTTACTTTTTAAAAGATTGAGAGAGCGGCCTTTCCCCGCACCCCCTGCGTATACGCTTGCGTCTAATCATCACATACTGGATAAATAACTGTCATGATTGTAAGATTTGTTCATTTCAATTCAGAACGTAAACTTGAAAGTATTGAAATATGAGCACATATTAGCATAACATGTAATCTTAGACGTTAGAGAGACTAGAATGGCAAAAGAACATGACTGTAATCAGTGGCGTAGCTACATATTCAGCGCCCTGGAGCAAGGAAAGTTTGTGCGCCCTCTTGTCACACGAAAACGTTCTGCGCAATTTTGTTTTCAAGTACAAAATTTATATAATAACCTTAATTCAATTTAAAACTTTACTTTTATTTGAAAGTCAAAGTATTTTAACAACGTATTAAATACAAATAATTAATGAAATGAATTATAATTCTTTAAGTACGGACCTACCAATATTTTCTGAGAATTGGGCGGGAATTTAATTTTAAATGCGCCAATGAGCCTAATGCAATCTGCTGTGCTTAATATCTATTTTTTCTTTTCAAGGGTTTCGAAGCATTGTAGAATACTAATAAAAGAAAACACTATTGTCAAGATTTTTTTTTCGCATATGGATGAAACAGGTTTTCTGTTTTTAGTGCCAAAAAATACTAAAATTCCATAAAATTCAAAGTATCATAACTCTGTAAATTTTGGTCGTACATTTTTTTTATTTTATTTTACCTGTTAAAGTATGGAGAAGATTTTTCTAAATGTAACGCGAATAAAAATGTAAACCTCGTAATTTAAAAAAATAAAAATTTTAACATAAATTACTTTTAAGAGGATGAAGAGCAACTTCGAAGCTTTTCTACAATTATAAATATATTTCTAAAGTTAATGGTTTAGAAAATGAGCCAGACACCGGGGTCCTCACTGGCTTTTCACTAATCTGAGCAATTTGGCAAATCGTTAAAGAAAAACTATCCAAATTCAAATGATGGTAGTAATAGATTCGTCGTGAAATACTAAGAATATCAGAACACAAATATCGAGTTGCATAGGAAAGGTTTAATCGTGGAATAACATCATTGAGAGTATCGACGAAAGAAAAAAAAATCTCCTGCAATTTATCGATTTCAGTCATTTTCTTGCCAAATGAAACGTTTTGGTGTAGTGGCGATCGGCAGCGAGAACCCTGATTGACACCCTTACTTAAGATTGCAGTTTTTTCACTTTTCATCAAAATTAAAGGATAATGGAAAAAATATGTTCACTAAGTTAATGTTGCAACCAATGCCCAATGCTGCAATTATTTATGTTAATTAAATACAATTGAACAAAAAATTGCACTTCCGCACATACGTTACAGTCGAAAATATGAAAATTAGATGATTGACAATGTGGTGCGCAATGGACGCATGCTGCAATTCTGGTCTGTAGTGTTGTTTAAAATGAATGTGGTGTCTGAGAGTCAGTATTCATTAGCTATGGCTCAAAGGCATCATTTAAGTAAAGTTCAAAAGTGGTGAATAATTGGTAGAATCGAGGGAGATGAAACACAAATGGAGGTCGCCCAAGATTTGAATATCCCTCACATTGCCATATCAAGAGACTGAAGCCGCTTTTTAAGTACTCGATCCATTGATAGCCAGCCTGGTCAAGGGCGACCAAGAGCACCAACTGCATCCGAAACCCGTTTTCTGACATTGTCGGCTCGAAGAAACCGCGAAGTGACTACAAGAAATTTGGTTTCAGACTTTCAGGCTGCCACAGGAACTCGACTTAGCAGTTCTACTGACTGTATGAGATAAAACCAAAAGTTTGTGTCCCATGCACTCCACTTTCCAAAGGCTTCGTTGTGATCAGCGGAGCCAAAAAGACTGGGTCCGAGTACTATTTACTAATGAGTCCAGATGTAGTCTGAACACGGATTCTAGACGTGTTTTACTCTGGAGAGAAGAAGGAACACGCAGTGCCGTATCTCCGGCCGATCCGCCCCCCTTTTTTCAGTTTTTTAGGGGGGCGTAGAGTAGTGCCGTATCTCCGGCCGATCCGCCCCCCTTTTTTCAGTTTTTTAGGGGGGCGTAGAGTAGTGCCGTATCTCCGGCCGATCCGCCCCCCTTTTTTCAGTTTTTTAGGGGGGCGTAGAGTAGTGCCGTATCTCCGGCCGATCCGCCCCCCTTTTTTCAGTTTTTTAGGGGGGCGTAGATTAGTGCCGTATCTCCGGCCGATCCGCCCCTCTTTTTTCAGTTTTTTTAGGGGGGCGTAGATTAGTGCCGTATCTCCGGCCGATCTTCCCCCCTTTTTTCAGTTTTTTAGGGGGGCGTAGAGTAGTGCCGTATCTCCGGCCGATCCGCCCCTCTTTTTTCAGTTTTTTAGGGAGGCGTAGAGTAGTGCCGTATCTCCGGCCGATCCGCCCCTCTTTTTTCAGTTTTTTAGGGGGGCGTAGAGTAGTGCCGTATCTCCGGCCGATCCGCCCCCCTTTTTCAGTTTTTTAGGGGGCGTAGAGTAGTGCCGTACTGCTGGCCAATCCCCTCTTCTTTTGTACACGATTTTTATGATGCAAGACTTGATGTTGCAGGGTTCCTAGAGAGCAAAGAAAGAAGGAGGAAGCTTTCACACAGAGAAACCAAAGAGACTGGTGAGCTTGCCGAAAAATTCTTTCTGTATCTATACATACAACACTTAAATCAATGGAAAATAGGGACTATCAAGAGAAGACAAAAACTAGAATGCTGTTTGCTTTTAATGGAATTAGAGCAGCTTTTTATGATCCGAGACCTGTTGTTTCAGGCTTCCTAGAGAGTAAAGAATGGAGGAAGCTTTCACATAGAGAAACCTATGAGAAAGGGGAATCATGACAAATCGCCGCACCGAGCTGCATATCTTTCAAGGACGTTCTGTAACCGCTCGAAGATATGTGGAGGAGGTATTGGAACCCCAAGATAGACTGTTTAGGGGTGCTGTTGGCCCAGAGATTTTTTTTAATGGATCACAATGCTCGGCCACAACGAGCATATGTGGTGTCAGAATACTCGCAAACAGAAGATATCATTCGAATGGATTGGGCACCTTACTTACTTAACTTGAACACGATTGAGCAAGTGTGGGATGACTTAGGGTGCTGACTTACAGCGCACCAAATCCCTCCACGGACCCTCCAGGAGCTCAAAAGTGCACTTTTAGAAGCGTGGAGCGTGGAGTGCAATCCCACAAGACTTGATCAATACTTTGGTAAAATCTATGAAATCAAGATGTGAGGTATGCATATTTGTCCGAGGTGATTACAAACCATATTAAAGAAAACATTTTTCCACAAGAGAAACATTGTAGTTTATGTTAACTAATGCTTTTGCATAAATTTTCATTAATAATTTTTCATTAACTGTCATTATCCTTTAATTTTGATGACCAGTGTACTTTCCACGCACATACAATGTAAACTAGTCAGAAGTGGCAATCCCAAAACTTTCTTCGATCTCATACAGGTTAATACTTCCTGAAAAATGCAGCATAGCAGCGCTACTGGCTAGGCGATTTACACCAAAATCTAATGAGGAACAACTTATATTAACTTCTAATTGAACCTGAAGTTTGATGAAAATCCGTACATTAGTTTTTGAGATAGAGGTATTGCGGAAATCGTGAAAAATTCTGTGTAGCAGTGGCACCTGTTGGACAATTTACACCAAAAACGTATCAGGATCAATTTATATCAGAGACTAATTGAATCTAAAGTTGGATGAAAATTCATCCATTAGTTCTTGAGATACAACTATTGGGGAAATCGGGAAAAATGCAGCATAATAGCGCCGCCTGTTGGGCGATTTACACCAAAACTAAACAGCATTAATTTATATCAGGGACTAACTGAATCTGAAGTTTGATGAAAATGTGTGCTTTAGTTCTTGAGATAGAGCTATTGCGATAATCATGAATAATGAAGCATAGCAGCGCCACGTATTGGGCGATTTACACCAAAAAGTTATCAGCACCAAATTATATCAAGGACTTACTGAATCTGAAGTTTTTTGAAAATCCGTGCTTTAGTTCTTGAGATATAACTATTGTGGAAATCATAAATAATGAAGAATAGCAGCGCCACCTGCTGGGCGATTTACACCAAAAAGTAATCAGCTCCAATTTATATCAGGGACTAAATGAATCTAAAGTTTTATTAAATTCCGTTCATTAGTTCTTGAGATAGAGCGCCCACAAAATTTGTGTCACATACAGACTCACAGACAAGCATTTTGTAAAAACATATTTTTCGTCATCTCTGACTCCTAAAACGTGTAAATCCTTCGAAAAATTTCACGAATCCAATACTTTCTTCTTCTAAAGATAGAAGAAGTAAAAAGGTAGTAGGAAAGCATTGTAATCACAATAAAAATCTAGTCCGATGTGGCAGTCCCAAAACTTTCTTCTATCTCATACATGGTAATATTTCCGGAAAAATGCAGCACCGGTTAGGTGATTTACACCAAAATCTACTCAGCAAAACTTATGTGAACTTCTAACTGAATCTAAAGTTTGATGAAAATCCGTGCATTAGTTCTTTAGATAGAGCTATTGCAATAATCATAAATAATGTAGCTATTAGGGAAATTGGAAAAAATTCTGTCTAGCAGTGCCACATGTTGCGCGATTTAGACCAAAAACTAATTACGACAAATTTATATCAAGGATTAACTGAATCTGAAGTTTGACGAAAATTCATGCATTAGTTCTTGCGATACAGCTATTGCGGAAATCGTGAAAAATGTAGCATAGCAGCGCCACCTGTCGGCATTTACACTTCAAATTAAACCGCACTAATTTATATCAGGGACTAAAGTAGTTTGATGAAAATTTGTGCATTAGTTCTTTAGATAGAGCTATTGCAATAATCATAAATAATGTAGCATAGCAGCGTCACCTGTCGGATGATTTACACCAAAAAGCAATGAACACCAAATTATATCAAGGACTAACTGAATCTGAATTTTTTTGAAAATCCGTGCCTTAGTTCTTGAGATATAACTATTGAGTAAATCGTGAATAATGAGGCGATTTACACCAAAAAGTAATCAGCTCCAACTTATATCAGGGACTAACTGAATCTAAACTTTTATTAAATTCCGTTCATTAGTTCTTGAGATAGAGCGTCCACAAAATTTGTGTCACATACAGACTCTCAGAGCGGGGGGACAGGAACAGAGCATGATTACGGCCCAAGCAAACGCACAATCCTAAAATTTTGTGATTAAATAAGGTTTAAATACGTAAAAATACATTTCGATGGTGGTGAAAGTGATGTAAGTGTGCATAGGTGATAAACAGGTTCTAAGAAACACTTACTTAATTTTTTCTCCCTTTACGATCAAAAAGGCTCATCAATTCTGCATTTGAGATTTTCCATATTTTCAAAATCTCAAAAACAAGGCGCCCAAAATTTAATTTGCCGCTTCCCCCTCACTTCCCCCCTCTAAGTTTTGTCGTCGTGGATTGATGAGCAATGTGCCTGGCTCTTATTATTGTTTTATAATCATCTGTACTGATGCATGTTTAATTTCCACACACACACACACACAAAAAAAAAGCCTTGAAAATTTTTGTTTTTTGGGGGGTTTTTTGTTTGTAAAATGGTCAATAATTTCAATAATTTTCTTCAGCTTGTCAAACTTTTTTTTTTAAATTCCAAATCGTAAAATAACTAAATAGCCAAGTCATTGCTGTTACATCGTAAATATATTTTTCACAAAGGTGACTTCTTTGGCTACCATTATTTCCGCACAGTAATCATCATGATAAATTTCTAAAACATTTTCAAAAGAAATGCACCAGAAATATTATTTTTTGAAAACAGTGGTACCCAATAAAGTGACCGATAAGAACCCTGTAAACAAGTTTTGATTATAGATTTGAAGATCTTCAACTGTCGTCCAAGGAACAGTTACAGAAAAAAAAAATCC
The DNA here is from genome assembly GCA_963932465.1 of Maratus speciosus. Lineage (NCBI taxonomy): Eukaryota > Metazoa > Arthropoda > Arachnida > Araneae > Salticidae > Maratus > Maratus speciosus. The sequence goes on along the minus strand of OZ010787.1, from coordinate 650,677,514 downwards.
CTGCCGGCTCGGCCTACAGGCGCAGCTAGATTTCGAAGTTAAGTATTAATTTCACCAACAAAGACTAAGTGAAGATTAGAGATAAACTCAGTTTAACAATTTTATCTGGCTGCTTTTGAGAAGATTTTAATTTCATTTTTCGGTAAGAGCTGTTGTTTTTTTCAGAATCATGTTAATACGATAATTTTTTCTTTAACCGCTACGTTTTCTTAATTTGCATTTGGTGTAAGATTCGGTCCTATCAAAAACTTGTCAATATAAAAGTTGTAGATAACATTAAGAAAATTTATAATAAATTTAATTGGATTTGATATCTTGCGAATTGACGAAGTTGCGTGAATTATTTTCTCCCTAAAACCCTACTTTTATTTTCCCCATTTCCACCACCCTTGGGCGGATTTTACCCATTTACAATCTCCGTCGAGATATTAGCCATCTGAATGTTTTTGGTGAGTTTGAAGACGATCCGTGCATAATTGCGACTTTTATCATGCGGACAAAATTTAGCACATGCATATATATAAACTTTTTAGGCGGGGTTGGTTTTGGGTTTCTGGGGTCATATAATGAAAAGTTATGAAGGAATTTTTCAAAAGTCGCACCATGGGTACACCGACTGTAATAGGTAGTATTTCTTACGAAATCTACCTAAAAACAGGCATGCTAAAATGGTGTTGGAGAAGTCACTTGAGGATTCAATATGGTATGAATTTAAACTGAAACTTCACGAAAAGAAGTAATTTCTTCTAACATTGTATAAAACATGTTTTCAATCGAAATAGTTGAGGTAAAACATCATAGGAATATGCTGATTGCAACAAGATTCATCTATAACATCTAATTAATAATGAAAAAATATGCAAATCTTTCTACAAATCATTATTCTGCTCTTTCTAATTTTGCGCCCTTAGGATGCATGCGCCTGGAGCAGTCTGCTCCAACTGCTCCACGGTAGCTACGCCCCTGACTGTAATATGAACGGAAAAATATAGATTCATGACAAAAAAAGGGTTTTAAATTCCCGTGCACTTTATACCCTACTAACTGACTCGCATGGCATTGCCCGGGCCAATGATAATAACCTTAAATATGCCTAAAATCAAATGCTGAATGATTTTACATTTTTTCCAAACGAACCTAGAGAGGTGGGGGGGGGGGGGGACGTCTTCGCCGGACGTTCAACGCACTGTCTGGTTTGGTTTGATTTTATATTTTTAAACGGAAATCTTTCCAAACGAACCTAATATTGCCAGAAGCACTACCTTCGGCAGGGTACAATCTCGAATTTGAATAATTTTTCACTTTTAAATGAAAATCCATCCAAACTAACCTCAAGTTGAGGACCCCACTACCTCCGGCAGCGTACACCGGGGGTGCCACATCCCACTCCGGTTTGATTTTTCAAGCGAACCTCGAGTTTGTATTTAATTTTTGGTATTTAGATATATAAAAATTTCATTTTTGACCAAAAATTCTTGATAAAATATAAATAATATAAAATGCACACCATCCTCACACTTTTTAAAAATGTATGGCATCCAAAGCACATATCTCTTAAACAGGAAACGATATCTTGAGAAACTCGCACGAGAGAAAAAAAATCTCTGGCGAATCCTTGAAATGACTTCAGGATTTTTTTAAAATAGTAATTATTAATATTTTTTCACACCAGAGATGGCATTAGAACCGGAAAAATACCGAGAATGTGTTAGAAAAAAAAAAGAAAAGAAAAACACTTATTAAGCTTGAAACTTTAGAAAAACAGGAAAACTTGAAAACTGACGCGAATCGCGACCAAATGAAAGGATTTTTGAAATAGTAACGAAAGATACCGTTGGAATCGGTAAGGTAAGGCAATTTTCTTTCTTTTTTATTTATTTATTTATTTAACTATTGGTCATTGCAGTTTCAAAATGCAGTAAAAATCGAACGCTACGCTTTTTCAGTATGATGGACAGCTTAACGTCTGGGGAGATCCACAGGCATGATCGCTTTGAAGAAAGAAAGCTCGCCATTTTGCGATGATCATTATGGCTTTTAATTAAAATTCCGGGTAGTTATCAAAAAATAAAAAAATAGCTTCAAATGCATTTGGACCTGACATCGTCCATCGTTATCAAATTTTCAGACCTCTATGTGTGGTAGATTTTCTTAGCCATCGCCACACATTCAGAGTAAAGAAAATCGGCTCTCTTTTATTAATACTAGGGGATCGTACCCGGGGTTCCCGGGTAACAGAATATAGGTGAAAACATTTTTTTAAATTGAAAACTAATATTTTTTTATATACAATAAATTATTTAGATTGCCCACTTACATTAAAAAAGCATTTTTCATATGAAAAATACGAATTATACAATCAAATAAATTTTTGAGATTTATCAAAAGCGATATTTTCTTATTAGCCGCATGCTAAGAGTTATTTGACCAAGATTTTGCTACTTACGGCATCCCTTTATATTCTGATAATTTCAGAGCTGACACATGCCTGTTAAATTTATGGTTTATTTATATTATTTTATTTATTTATTCATAGGGAATTTTTTTAATGGATATTAGCCGTAAGAAAATGATGAGCTCTTTATTCTGTTTTAAGGGCAAACGGATTAATCTTTCGTAATCGCACTCCTAGCGATATAGATAAATTAAAAAATATTTCATGCTTTAAAATTGTTTTTAAAACCATAGACAATCAGTAAACTGAGATGAACTTTGCAAACAAATTCCATTTGAAAAAAAAAATTCTTATTTGGTGATCTAAAAATTTAAATTGCACAATTACATATATGGTAGATTTGTGTTTTTTTTTTTTTTTTTAATATTATTATTTTATTTGTTTATCAAAGAAGTATTAATTTCGTTAATTTGCCTTTCACAAATATGTTAAATTGGTGTTTTTTTATATTATTCTTTTATTTGTTTATAAAGGAAGTATTAATTTCGTTATGCAAAAATAGTCAGAAACAAATGCTGAACAATGTTTGCTGCTTTATGTGCAAAATGTTTATTATTATTATGTATTGAAACCGGCACGGGATAAGATAACTTAAAAAAAAAACATGCTTAAAAATTATTTTTAAAAAATATCATACTGCAGTCAATTAAGATATAGTTTTTAAACAAATTGCAATTGAAAGTAAATTTTTTCCCGATGCGGTGAAAATTGAAAACGACGATGGTCAGAAGATTAAAAAATTGCAATAGCGAAAATTTCAAGACCGAAATTTGACCGTGAAGTGTTGCCATTCGCAAAATGACATCAGCGTTATGCACAGATACGTTTGTTCTTTATAATATAGATAGATACGTAATCAGTAAAATATAATAAAGATCAGTTATTAGGATGTGGTTATCAAGTGAGGCTCTTATGCTTGGTATTCGGGAATGAAAAAAAAGCAATTTTCACCTTTTCAAAATTTGCATACGTCCTTCTCAAATCCATATTCATCATTTTTTTAAAAATTGTGTTTTGTTTGATCATTTTAAAACCATTTTTGCTGAAAACATGAAGTCACAATTGTCAGCAACATCTTTTATGTGAACAGACGTACTCTTCTAATCTTAATTCCGGAGAGTAGAAATTTCCTTAATTTATTTTTGTTAGACGGATTTGTGTTAAAATGTTTAGTTTTATCTAAGAAAATAATCGTTTTCTTTTAAATATGACTTCATTTTGACTTAAATAAGCATCTAGCCTAGTGTTGAAACTTAGTATAAGTACACATGCAGAAGGAAAAACAATATAGAAAATTTATGAGGAAAAATGCGTGTTTTCTAAAGCAGTATGTCATTTTTCGTTATTATTCCCCTAATATAATATTATGCTCCTAATGGAACTTTGTGCCACTAAACCATATACAACAATTTTTATCAAAAATTTTGAATTTTTATCAGAAAACGGCATGAATAAAGATAACAATACCTCATTATTTCTCTCTTGTCTGCAATAATCAAAGCTGTCTAATTTTCCCCAATTTTGAAGAAATTAGATAAAATGCTTTTTAAATTAGAATATAAAAGTGGAGATAAGAACAAACAGATAGTGCGATATACAAATGAACAGCTTTTAGTTAAAAAAAAAAAATAATAAAAAAATAAACGTTAGTAAAATTGGTTCAGCAGAAAGATCAGGGCAGATGACTAAAAAACACACTTGTGTTTTAAATATACAGATTATATAAAATTATGAAAAATTAAAATTAAGCCAATTATGTTATTTTGATAAAATTATAGTAGAATGTCCTAAAGAATAGCATTAAAATTTTGTTATTCGAGAGAATTTTGTACAAAAACTTCAGGAACATATTATTTTAAACCTCGAATGATTTGTTTGCTTGTCTAACTCGGCGAAACAAATCCATCCAGGCCAAAATAATCAATTTCTGTAATATAAATCGCTATTATTTGTATGTCACCTCTCTTTTATAAAGACACTCGAAATTTTTGTAAAACATTGCGTTTTATCAGTGTGTGATTTCGATTACATTATTTTCAAAAGTGAAGCATTTTCACCTGTGAAGAATTTCAAAGCAGCTGGGCTGTGAAAATGACGCACTTCTACAAAACATAATTCAGTTTTAAGAATTAAAATACACGCTTTTTTATAAAATGACGTCATTTGCATCCGCTAAAGCAATTCATTTTTACAATCCAGTTTTAAACTTTGTCTATAAAAAAGTATGCATATGAAGTCATTATCGTGGAATAACAGACAATATTCTTGACATAGCCCGTATTTTAATTTCCTTTTTTTTTTCAGGTTTTATGAGAAAATAGCATCAAAATGATACAGCAATCTCCTATTTTCGACTATTTTCCGTTTACTTTCAATAGAAATGCGGTACTTTTGTTGCCACGATTAGAAAAATGGTATTAAAAACTACAAAAAAAATCAATATCTCAAAAATAAATTGAGATACAACTTTCAAATAAATTGCATTTAAAAGAGCATTTTTTTCCTCATACGACGGTGTAAAAATTTAAAATGTGCGATGTTTAGAAGTTCAAAAATTTGCAGTAGAGAAAATTGTAAAACCGAAATTTTATTTCAAATTTCAAAGTGTTGCCATTCGCAAACTGACGTATGCGTTACGCACAGATATGTTTGTCCTTTATAATATAGATAGATATGAAAATTATGAGTGAGAAACAACTTTCTTTTATTAGTGTAGATGGAATCCATTGTTATTTTCCCCCGGGATAATGAAATTTTACCGTTTAATGCAGGATTCTGGTACAGACAGGTTCTATTTTCACAGGCTTTGCTATGTTTCGAATTTTATTTACATAGCTGCCACCTTCCTTATTTTTCAAGAAGCTTAAACATGTTTGGAACAGAAATTTTATTTAATAAAGGAAATAAAACATGAACTCTATAGAAATAAGATGCATTTTATTAAGTTAATTTTCTGGTTCAAAAAACTTACTTGACCTGGGAAAAACTCCAGAAGAATGGCAGCTATGTATTTATAGATGCTCATATATAATATTTTTTAATATAAAATTTTATTTCCGGAGAGGGATTTTGGACGCCAACTAAAGTTCTGCACACAGGCGCTCGCTGGTTACCGCTGGCGCGTCCCTGGCCCTGTCAGAAAATTCACTCGCCAGTGGCGAGTAAAATGATGCATTTTCCCACCTCTGGTTATAGATGTTAGATATAATAACCTTGGTTCCATCGAAGTGCCTTTTCGATGTTCAAAAGGTCTTTGAAAAAAAAAAAAAAAAAACCTCTTGACTGGTGCATTGTGCAATGTTTGTTGTCTTTCATCTTTCTTTCTGTTTCTAAACATCAGGGAAAATTTTGGTTCTGAGAAACACTTCATTTTCCTGTTCCTGCCGGCGAATGCACTCATGAGCTAATGCTAATCCTATGGGGAGGGATTTGTCTAATATCTCGTTTGCATTTCGACATTTTTAAATAATTTTTTTTGCATTGGATAGCCGAGATCCGTCTCTACATTGCACATTTTTTAACTTTTTCGATTTTGGTTGCAGATATTTTTTAGAATGACACTTTCAATTTCAGAAAAGGCTTTGAAAGTGAAAGTAACTTTATATAAAATATCTGCGACCGAAATCGAAAAAATAAAAAAGGTGCGTTGTAGAGACGGACCTCGGCTATCCAATGCAAAATAAATAAATAAATAAATAAATAAATAAACAAATAATAAAAAAATAAATGAATAAATAAATAAATAAATAAATAAATAAATAAATAAATAAATCATAAAAATAAATAAATAAATAAATAATATTAAAAAAAATGCCGAAATGCAAACGAGATATTAGATAAATCCCTCCCCATAGGATTAGCATTAGCTCGTGAGTGCCTTAGCTATTGGTTTCAGGTTCATATCTTTTCATTGATTCATTCGAAATAATCACATGTAGCATTTTTAGGTGCGTTCGTAATTATATAAATACGTAGCACCTATAGTCGCCGTACGGTCCGTCTGTCTGTCCACATATAACATCGCAAAAACTACCCAAACGAATGGTTTGAAATTTAATATATATATAGAATCGTTGCAGAATTGTGTCGAGTCATTTCTAATTTTATGAAAATCGAATCAAAACCTAAAATATATTAATGAAAGTTTCCTGCATTCTATTAAATCCTATCCTACGTAATGAATTCAATGACACCCCATGATAGGTCATGATTTTTAGATTACCATGGTGATGACGTCCTATTTAAGATGGAGTCCTATTATTTCCATATTACTGAATTTAATATATAGAATCGTAATAAATTTTGTATTCATGCATTTTTTAATAAAAGTGCAACAGCTACTGCACCACGATCTGAATATTTATAAAACTAGTTATAGTACGAACGCACCTTATTTGCCTTGCTTGACGTACAATTTCCGAATTGTTTATTTTTCGCGAACATCAAACGTATATAAAACATACTGTAATTATATAATAATGTAAAAAATGTAATAATAAAGGTAATTAAAAGAGTAACATTTGTTAGAAGATAACAAGAACGAAAAATCATGCACCAGGCATAAATTATGAAACACTTTCTTTCCAATACTAACAGAATATCATTAAAAAATTTTGTTGTTTCATACAACGAAATGAGATAATAAATAAGCAATTTAAATAAATGCACGGCAAACGATGTTTCCCTATAGACAACAAAATAACGGAATTATTTTTGTTCGTCCCTATAAACGAACTATAAATGAATGCTACGCATTTCTTTTCCAATAGCGAACCAAAAGTGACCCATTGACGTATGAATTTGCATGTAATTCGGAGTAATTCGGAGTATATTTATCCGAGTTAGAGCACGGGCAGGCAGACAGATTAAATACATAATACAGTAGAACCTCGATTATCCGAAATAATTAAGACCGATCATCTTTCGGAAAATCGAGAATGCTTCAATTTTAAGATTAAGAAGGGATATATGCAACATTTCTTATTGTGGTAACAAGTGCTTAATAAAAAATAAAGCAATAGCAAAATACAAACAAGAATAAGTTACCTGAATTTTAATTTTGAACTTAAGTACCTTTTGCATATATCACAATCATTTGAAACAATGTTTTGTTTGTCGCAGTTTTGATTGCCTTTGCTTTGAAGCTCTATCACGGAGTTTTTAAATATTATTAGTTCATCACTATCACAGATTTTCTGCGGCTCCAGCCTTGACAAACCTTTTGCAAAACATTCAAAAGCTTCAGAATTGCTAATTAGTTCGTTTTCTTCGTTCCACACCGCAGCTTACAGGAGCTCAAGTTAAATTCAAAGGAACGCTACGAAAGGGGATCGAACATATTTACATGTACTCGTAATTCGGAAAACACCGCTTGCACACAAGGTATATAATAGTTTAACAAAAAGAAAAAAAAGCTTTCAAAAAGGATTTTGCACATAAGGAATGTGAGAGTAAAAAAAAAAGAGGTTTAAAAATGGATTTCGGTTAACCGAGAGTTTCGGATGAAAGAGGTTCTACTGTATTGAAATGTGAAAAATAATAATAATAATAATAATAATAATAAATAAATAAATAAATAAATAAATAAATAAATGAAATGCAAAACAAATATTTTCTTAAAAATAATGTTTGATTAGTGTTAAAGAGCAAAAAATGTAACAAAAATATTTACTACAGTTTACATACTACATATTTATACTACACGAAAATGTAAGAAAAATAAGATTATATGTAAAAAGAGATCTTGACTCAACAAACGGCATTTAGGATGTTAAGACTCTTAAACCTTCAAAATTTTCGAAATTTTAATTTTTTTAGATGTTAAATGTTGGCAAAAAGCCACCTCTACTCTGCACAGCAGGTTACGCGCACTAGTACTTAGATAAATAAATAGATATCATTCTGGCCATTAAAACACAATTAATATAATAATATAGGTAATTGCTTACCTTTATCTTTCTTCAGCAGCAATATTCCTCATGCTTCGGCTTGGCGCACATTTTTAACTTCAGTGGGTAATCCATTTATTACGAAGCTAAAGTGTTGTTAAAAACAAAAGGTGTTGGTTAAATGTATTATATTATTTATATTTAATCCACACTTGAGACTTGATCACTTTCGTTATAGAGAATTATATTAAAATTTTGACTTTACATTTTAAATTAATGCGTTACATACAGCTGCCTTTTGCAGCAACAAAATTAAATATTACATGTTTCTCTTTTGAGATAAAATGGGCAACTAACTTAATAATAAAAAGAGTTTTTTTTTTTGAGTCAGAGTTCTTTTGATGACGTCAGACAGCTGCAGCATTCGTGGGTTGATATTAAAACAAATTTCGCGAACATATTTCACATATTAATATCATTGTTTATCTTGAGTAGGATGATTTAGCAATGATCGGAAAGTTTGTTTATTGCAGAATGATTTATTATTACTTAATGTATTTATTTATGTGTTCAAATGTTTGTATTCTTGAATTGCTTCCTGTTTTGAAATCAGTTAATGATATCTAAGATGATTATGAATTGATTTACTGCTACTAAATTAGTTCAAGTATTTTAAAGTGTTATGTCCTTGAAAGTTATTGCTTGTATAATGTTTCTAAAGTAGTTTACTGTCCATATCTGAGAGGGTTATAAATCCATCACCCTTCCTTAACCATCTCAGATGCATCCGGTAATAGTTGCATGGATTCACGATGTTTCAGGAATTGAGGCTTGGCCAGTGGTTTGGTCAGCGCGTCTGCTGTCATGTCTTGTGTTGGGCAGTAACGAAGATCCAGTATTCCATCTTCTTTCATCTCTTTTATTGCGTGTTAACGCACATCAATGTGTTTTGTGCGTTTTGAAAATTTTTCGTTCACCACCATCTTGATGACGCTCTGGTTGTCTTCATACAGTATTACTGGTAAATTTTGTTTCAAGTCCAGTTCTGCTAATAATTTCCTCAGCCAGGCAATTTTCTGTCCTGCACTAGCTGCAGCTACAAATTCAGCTTCTACCGATGAATAGGCAATGCAATTTTGCCTTTTCGTGTACCATTGAATGGGACTGTTTCCCAACATGAATAGGTTTCCAGTAGTTGATTTTCTGGTTCGTGTGTCCCCCGCCCAGTCGGAGTTAGAAAAACTGATGAGTTGTGGATTGTGACTTATGTTTATGCGTTTCACACCGTTCCAGTCTTTTAGGCGCGGATTTTCACATCTTCTGCTGAGTATGTTAACAGCGGCTGATATGTCTGGACGCGTAGTGGTTCCTATATATAACAACGATCCCATCGCTTGTCTGAATTTCGTATTGTTGGGTAATAAATTTTCTTCGTCTTCTAATTTGTGAAAACCGGCATCCATAGGAGTGCTTACAGGTTTTGCGTTTTCTAAATTAAATTTTCTTGCAAGTTCTTCTATTTTTAGTCTTTGATTCAGTTTATACCCGTTTTCTGATTTCTTTATTTCCATGCCTAAATAGTGAGCTAATTCCCCAAGGTCCTTTAATGCAAATTCTTCCTTTAAAGATTTTATTATGTCTTCAATCGTTTCGTTTTCACCGCCTATCAAAATGTCGTCAACATACACTATTACGTAAGTTGAAGTTTTGTTTTCTTTTCGTGTATATAGACATGAGTCCACGGTGCTTTGTTGAAAGTTTAATTTTTTTAAAGATTGTGCGATTTTTTTATTCCAAGTTCTGGCTGCCTGTTTTAGTCCGTAGATCGATTTTTTTAGTTTACACACTTTGTTTTCTGAGTTTTTCTCAATGTACCCCTCCGGTTGTTTCATATAAATTTCGTCTTCTAACTCACCGTAGAGAAAGGCTGTGTCGATGTCTACGTGTCGCACGTTCAACTGCTTATGTGCGGCTACTGTCAAAAATGTTCTCACAGTTGTTTGTGACACTACTGGGGCGAAAGTCTCGTCATAGTTTTCCCCATATTTTTGACTAAACCCTTTGGCTACTAAACGTGCTTTGTACTTTTGAGTGTTTCCGTAACGGTCTAATTTCTTTTTGAATATCCATTTGCAACCTATAACCTTTTTGTTAAGTGGAGGATCCACTAATTCCCATGTGTTGTGTTTTCGCAGCGAATTGATATCCGCTTGTGTGGCTTTAAGCCAATTTTCCTTTTCTTTGGGATTATTTATTTCCAATATTTCATTCCAACTAGTGGGTTCTGTCATATCATCATTTTTTACATAACAGGCATATCTGTCTGGTGGTACCCCCCTGTTCGATCTTTCGGATCTTCTTGGTTCATTGGTCGGTTGTTTGGACGGGGTTGGTTCTTCGGTTGTGTTGTTTATCTCTGTTTCAATGTAATGTTTGTCGTCATATGAGTTTTCTGTCTCTTTACTTTCTTTTAGGTTAATTTTGCTATTTTCTATGAATTTCACTGTTCTGCCAATTACAATTTTATTTTCTTTAGTGTATACGCGATATCCTTTTGAGTTGTTATCGTATCCTACAAAAATCCCTTCCTGAGCCCTGTCGTCCAATTTTCCTCGATGTTGTTTATTCACATATACGTAAGCTTTGCACCCGAATGTTCGCAAATAGTGTAAATTCGGTTTGCGATTAAACCATAGCTCAAATGGGGTTTTATTTGTCGATCTTGTTGGTAAGCGATTCTGTAAATGATTCGCGGTGTTAATTGCTTCTCCCCAAAATCTTTGTGGCAGATCTGCTTCTCTGAGTAGGCTTCTAGTCATGTTTAACCCTCCGTCTACCAGACGGGTCCATTGGACCCGACAGGTACATACAAAATATTCATTCAAACCAGAAATTTCTTTAAAATAAACTAAGTATATAAACCAGACAAAAATAAGGTAAATAAATAAGTTAAATAGTTTTAAATAAAAATTCTGGTGTGGAACGTTTTATTAAAACTTGAATAAAATTCCCGGTAGATCTAGGGTTAATAGTGACCTATTTTTTCTCTCCGCAATGCCATTTTGGCTCGGGCAATACGACACGGTTAATTGATGTTTAATACCCCTTTTTCTTAGGTAATCCTCTATCCTACTATTTAAGTACTCTCCCCCGTTATCCGATCTTATTGCTTTCGGATATATCCCGAACTGGTTTCGAACCATAGCTATATAGTCGATTAGTTTATCCTGTACTTCATCTTTATGTTTTAATAAGTATATTACAGTAAATCTAGAGTAGTCGTCAATGAAAGTTGCAAACATTGTTTTACCACCTATTGTGAGGGTTCCTATCGCTCTGCATACGTCCGTGTGCACTAGATCGAGTACTCTACCTGTTTTGTTTCTATACACTGTTTTGGGATAGGGAGCATCGCTTGTTTTTGTTTGTATGCATGTTTCGCATGTTGTTCCATGTTTGCAATTATTTAGTTTTATGCCATAGGCTAAATCACCTTTAACCATTTCCTTTATGGAATTGTAATTTCTATGCCCTAGGCGTTTGTGCCAAAGTTCCAGGCAGTCTTTACTTTTGCATTCATGTGCCATATTTACTATATTCCTATCAGCATTTTCTAATAATTCAACTTCGTATAGGTTATTTTTCATTTTTGCCTCCAAGTAGATTTTCCCATTTCGGGACAGCGTGCATTTATCTTTATCAAAAAATAATTTATACCCATTCTTTGTCGCTTTACTTACTGAAATTAAATTAGATTCTAACTCCGGTACATACAACACTTCTTTCAACGTAATTTTTTTATACCTCCATCGGATGTTTTCGTCGTGAATGTAGTTTCTCCTGTACCTAGCGAGTTTAGAGTTTTTCCGTTGGCAATTATGACCGTTGTTTTTTCGGTGTCATTTAATTTAGTAAACTCATTTTTATTGTTTAGGATATGTGAAGATGAACCAGAATCAATAATCCAGGTTTGTTTTCCTGCTTTGTCTATTAGAAAGGCTGCGTCGTTGCCTTGATCTGGTTTTGTTTCCGTTCTATAATTTCTCTTTTCTACTGATTCGCGGTTAGTGTTTCCTATCTGGTTATCAGATTGTTGATAGCACAACGATGATGAGTAATGTTTGTTTTTGTATGTTTGTTGTTGTTTTTGTGTATTTGTGTGATTGTTTCGATTTTTCAAATGCCAACATTCTCTGTACGTGTGATTTCTCAATTTGCAGTACGTGCACTGTTTATCTTTTTTAAAGTTATCATTAGGAAATCTTTTGTGCGTTTTAAACGCTTTTGTTGAATTTTCACCCTGGTCTGTGTTTTCGACCCTTCTATTGTACTCATCTGTTAATTTACTTCTAATAAATTGTGGTGTAAGCTCGTCTTCATTTCGCGATTCAAGTGCAGTGATCAAAGTGTTATAACTATGGGGTAGCGAACACAGCAATAAAGCTGAAAGATGGGAGTCGCTAATTGTTTCCCCGATCGCTAAGAGTTTGTCTTTTAGTTCTAGAATGTATGTTATATGTTTGATTAAGTTTCCGTTTTCTTGGAGCTTGGCTCCATAAAGCTTTCTTAACAAAAATAATTTACTAGAGAGGTTCGCCCGTTCGTGTATCGTTTTAAGTGCGTTCCATGTGTCTTTGGCTGTGTTAAGCCCTTTTACATGGACGATTTGTGAATGTTCAATTGATAGATTTATTATCGCTCTTGCTTTCTTGTCCTTTTTCTCCCAATCGGTTGTGACTGGCGTGGGCCTATCTTCGCTAATTACGTTAAACAAGTCTTCTCTAATCAGTAACATTTCAGTTTTGAATTTCCAATTGTTGTAGTTACTCGCATTTAATTTTTCTACCAACTGTATCTCGCGTGATGCGGCCATTTCTCTAGTTATATAAGTTTTACTTATGTGAGGAATTGCTGTTTTTATTTTATTCTATATAAAACTTCTTATATATTTAATTTTCTTCAATTCTTTAACATTTCATATATATCAATAAAAAAATGCACAATATTTATTTCATCATCAACTAACTATATTTTTAATAATTTTCAATTTCTTTTTAATATGCACACATGTATGGCCAGTAGTTTTTTTTTTCTCTCTTTTTTCACATATTATTTACCTACTAAATACAGACCTTTTCGGTCTCATAATCAAATTGTTGGCAAAAAGCCACCTCTACTCTGCACAGCAGGTTACGCGCACTAGTACTTAGATAAATAAATAGATATCATTCTGGCCATTAAAACACAATTAATATAATAATATAGGTAATTGCTTACCTTTATCTTTCTTCAGCAGCAATATTCCTTATGCTTCGGCTTGGCGCACATTTTTAACTTCAGTGGGTAATCCATTTATTACGAAGCTAAAGTGTTGTTAAAAACAAAAGGTGTTGGTTAAATGTATTATATTATTTATATTTAATCCACACTTGAGACTTGATCACTTTCGTTATAGAGAATTATATTAAAATTTTGACTTTACATTTTAAATTAATGCGTTACATACAGCTGCCTTTTGCAGCAACAAAATTAAATATTACATGTTTCTCTTTTGAGATAAAATGGGCAACTAACTTAATAATAAAAAGAGTTTTTTTTTTTGAGTCAGAGTTCTTTTGATGACGTCAGACAGCTGCAGCATTCGTGGGTTGATATTAAAACAAATTTCGCGAACATATTTCACATATTAATATCATTGTTTATCTTGAGTAGGATGATTTAGCAATGATCGGAAAGTTTGTTTATTGCAGAATGATTTATTATTACTTAATGTATTTATTTATGTGTTCAAATGTTTGTATTCTTGAATTGCTTCCTGTTTTGAAATCAGTTAATGATATCTAAGATGATTATGAATTGATTTACTGCTACTAAATTAGTTCAAGTATTTTAAAGTGTTATGTCCTTGAAAGTTATTGCTTGTATAATGTTTCTAAAGTAGTTTACTGTCCATATCTGAGAGGGTTATAAATCCATCACCCTTCCTTAACCATCTCAGATGCATCCGGTAATAGTTGCATGGATTCACGATGTTTCAGGAATTGAGGCTTGGCCAGTGGTTTGGTCAGCGCGTCTGCTGTCATGTCTTGTGTTGGGCAGTAACGAAGATCCAGTATTCCATCTTCTTTCATCTCTTTTATTGCGTGTTAACGCACATCAATGTGTTTTGTGCGTTTTGAAAATTTTTCGTTCACCACCATCTTGATGACGCTCTGGTTGTCTTCATACAGTATTACTGGTAAATTTTGTTTCAAGTCCAGTTCTGCTAATAATTTCCTCAGCCAGGCAATTTTCTGTCCTGCACTAGCTGCAGCTACAAATTCAGCTTCTACCGATGAATAGGCAATGCAATTTTGCCTTTTCGTGTACCATTGAATGGGACTGTTTCCCAACATGAATAGGTTTCCAGTAGTTGATTTTCTGGTTCGTGTGTCCCCCGCCCAGTCGGAGTTAGAAAAACTGATGAGTTGTGGATTGTGACTTATGTTTAAGGTGAGGTTTAACGATTTTGTAGTGTTCAGGTAACTTATTATGCGTTTCACACCGTTCCAGTCTTTTAGGCGCGGATTTTCACATCTTCTGCTGAGTATGTTAACAGCGGCTGATATGTCTGGACGCGTAGTGGTTCCTATATATAACAACGATCCCATCGCTTGTCTGAATTTCGTATTGTTGGGTAATAAATTTTCTTCGTCTTCTAATTTGTGAAAACCGGCATCCATAGGAGTGCTTACAGGTTTTGCGTTTTCTAAATTAAATTTTCTTGCAAGTTCTTCTATTTTTAGTCTTTGATTCAGTTTATACCCGTTTTCTGATTTCTTTATTTCCATGCCTAAATAGTGAGCTAATTCCCCAAGGTCCTTTAATGCAAATTCTTCCTTTAAAGATTTTATTATGTCTTCAATCGTTTCGTTTTCACCGCCTATCAAAATGTCGTCAACATACACTATTACGTAAGTTGAAGTTTTGTTTTCTTTTCGTGTATATAGACATGAGTCCACGGTGCTTTGTTGAAAGTTTAATTTTTTTAAAGATTGTGCGATTTTTTTATTCCAAGTTCTGGCTGCCTGTTTTAGTCCGTAGATCGATTTTTTTAGTTTACACACTTTGTTTTCTGAGTTTTTCTCAATGTACCCCTCCGGTTGTTTCATATAAATTTCGTCTTCTAACTCACCGTAGAGAAAGGCTGTGTCGATGTCTACGTGTCGCACGTTCAACTGCTTATGTGCGGCTACTGTCAAAAATGTTCTCACAGTTGTTTGTGACACTACTGGGGCGAAAGTCTCGTCATAGTTTTCCCCATATTTTTGACTAAACCCTTTGGCTACTAAACGTGCTTTGTACTTTTGAGTGTTTCCGTAACGGTCTAATTTCTTTTTGAATATCCATTTGCAACCTATAACCTTTTTGTTAAGTGGAGGATCCACTAATTCCCATGTGTTGTGTTTTCGCAGCGAATTGATATCCGCTTGTGTGGCTTTAAGCCAATTTTCCTTTTCTTTGGGATTATTTACTTCCAATATTTCATTCCAACTAGTGGGTTCTGTCATATCATCATTTTTTACATAACAGGCATATCTGTCTGGTGGTACCCCCCTGTTCGATCTTTCGGATCTTCTTGGTTCATTGGTCGGTTGTTTGGACGTGGTTGGTTCTTCGGTTGTGTTGTTTATCTCTGTTTCAATGTAATGTTTGTCGTCATATGAGTTTTCTGTCTCTTTACTTTCTTTTAGGTTAATTTTGCTATTTTCTATGAATTTCACTGTTCTGCCAATTACAATTTTATTTTCTTTAGTGTATACGCGATATCCTTTTGAGTTGTTATCGTATCCTACAAAAATCCCTTCCTGAGCCCTGTCGTCCAATTTTCCTCGATGTTGTTTATTCACATATACGTAAGCTTTGCACCCGAATGTTCGCAAATAGTGTAAATTCGGTTTGCGATTAAACCATAGCTCAAATGGGGTTTTATTTGTCGATCTTGTTGGTAAGCGATTCTGTAAATGATTCGCGGTGTTAATTGCTTCTCCCCAAAATCTTTGTGGCAGATCTGCTTCTCTGAGTAGGCTTCTAGTCATGTTTAATAGCGACCTATTTTTTCTCTCCGCAATGCCATTTTGGCTCGGGCAATACGGTACGGTTAATTGATGTTTAATACCCCTTTTTCTTAGGTAATCCTCTATCCTACTATTTAAGTACTCTCCCCCGTTATCCGATCTTATTGCTTTCGGATATATCCCGAACTGGTTTCGAACCATAGCTATATAGTCGATTAGTTTATCCTGTACTTCATCTTTATGTTTTAATAAGTATATTACAGTAAATCTAGAGTAGTCGTCAATGAAAGTTACAAACATTGTTTTACCACCTATTGTGAGGGTTCCTATCGCTCTGCATACGTCCGTGTGCACTAGATCGAGTACTCTACCTGTTTTGTTTCTATACACTGTTTTGGGATAGGGAGCATCGCTTGTTTTTGTTTGTATGCATGTTTCGCATGTTGTTCCATGTTTGCAATTATTTAGTTTTATGCCATAGGCTAAATCACCTTTAACCATTTCCTTTATGGAATTGTAATTTCTATGCCCTAGGCGTTTGTGCCAAAGTTCCAGGCAGTCTTTACTTTTGCATTCATGTGCCATATTTACTATATTCCTATCAGCATTTTCTAATAATTCAACTTCGTATAGGTTATTTTTCATTTTTGCCTCCAAGTAGATTTTCCCATTTCGGGACAGCGTGCATTTATCTTTATCAAAAAATAATTTATACCCATTCTTTGTCGCTTTACTTACTGAAATTAAATTAGATTCTAACTCCGGTACATACAACACTTCTTTCAACGTAATTTTTTTATACCTCCATCGGATGTTTTCGTCGTGAATGTAGTTTCTCCTGTACCTAGCGAGTTTAGAGTTTTTCCGTTGGCAATTATGACCGTTGTTTTTTCGGTGTCATTTAATTTAGTAAACTCATTTTTATTGTTTAGGATATGTGAAGATGAACCAGAATCAATAATCCAGGTTTGTTTTCCTGCTTTGTCTATTAGAAAGGCTGCGTCGTTGCCTTGATCTGGTTTTGTTTCCGTTCTATAATTTCTCTTTTCTACTGATTCGCGGTTAGTGTTTCCTATCTGGTTATCAGATTGTTGATAGCACAACGATGATGAGTAATGTTTGTTTTTGTATGTTTGTTGTTGTTTTTGTGTATTTGTGTGATTGTTTCGATTTTTCAAATGCCAACATTCTCTGTACGTGTGATTTCTCAATTTGCAGTACGTGCACTGTTTATCTTTTTTAAAGTTATCATTAGGAAATCTTTTGTGCGTTTTAAACGCTTTTGTTGAATTTTCACCCTGGTCTGTGTTTTCGACCCTTCTATTGTACTCATCTGTTAATTTACTTCTAATAAATTGTGGTGTAAGCTCGTCTTCATTTCGCGATTCAAGTGCAGTGATCAAAGTGTTATAACTATGGGGTAGCGAACACAGCAATAAAGCTGAAAGATGGGAGTCGCTAATTGTTTCCCCGATCGCTAAGAGTTTGTCTTTTAGTTCTAGAATGTATGTTATATGTTTGATTAAGTTTCCGTTTTCTTGGAGCTTGGCTCCATAAAGCTTTCTTAACAAAAATAATTTACTAGAGAGGTTCGCCCGTTCGTGTATCGTTTTAAGTGCGTTCCATGTGTCTTTGGCTGTGTTAAGCCCTTTTACATGGACGATTTGTGAATGTTCAATTGATAGATTTATTATCGCTCTTGCTTTCTTGTCCTTTTTCTCCCAATCGGTTGTGACTGGCGTGGGCCTATCTTCGCTAATTACGTTAAACAAGTCTTCTCTAATCAGTAACATTTCAGTTTTGAATTTCCAATTGTTGTAGTTACTCGCATTTAATTTTTCTACCAACTGTATCTCGCGTGATGCGGCCATTTCTCTAGTTATATAAGTTTTACTT
The DNA here is from genome assembly GCA_963932465.1 of Maratus speciosus. NCBI lineage: Eukaryota > Metazoa > Arthropoda > Arachnida > Araneae > Salticidae > Maratus > Maratus speciosus. The sequence continues at coordinate 650,659,218 of OZ010787.1, read as the reverse complement.
ATGTGAGGAATTGCTGTTTTTATTTTATTCTATATAAAACTTCTTATATATTTAATTTTCTTCAATTCTTTAACATTTCATATATATCAATAAAAAAATGCACAATATTTATTTCATCATCAACTAACTATATTTTTAATAATTTTCAATTTCTTTTTAATATGCACACATGTATGGCCAGTAGTTTTTTTTTTCTCTCTTTTTTCACATATTATTTACCTACTAAATACAGACCTTTTCGGTCTCATAATCAAATTGTTGGCAAAAAGCCACCTCTACTCTGCACAGCAGGTTACGCGCACTAGTACTTAGATAAATAAATAGATATCATTCTGGCCATTAAAACACAATTAATATAATAATATAGGTAATTGCTTACCTTTATCTTTCTTCAGCAGCAATATTCCTCATGCTTCGGCTTGGCGCACATTTTTAACTTCAGTGGGTAATCCATTTATTACGAAGCTAAAGTGTTGTTAAAAACAAAAGGTGTTGGTTAAATGTATTATATTATTTATATTTAATCCACACTTGAGACTTGATCACTTTCGTTATAGAGAATTATATTAAAATTTTGACTTTACATTTTAAATTAATGCGTTACATACAGCTGCCTTTTGCAGCAACAAAATTAAATATTACATGTTTCTCTTTTGAGATAAAATGGGCAACTAACTTAATAATAAAAAGAGTTTTTTTTTTTGAGTCAGAGTTCTTTTGATGACGTCAGACAGCTGCAGCATTCGTGGGTTGATATTAAAACAAATTTCGCGAACATATTTCACATATTAATATCATTGTTTATCTTGAGTAGGATGATTTAGCAATGATCGGAAAGTTTGTTTATTGCAGAATGATTTATTATTACTTAATGTATTTATTTATGTGTTCAAATGTTTGTATTCTTGAATTGCTTCCTGTTTTGAAATCAGTTAATGATATCTAAGATGATTATGAATTGATTTACTGCTACTAAATTAGTTCAAGTATTTTAAAGTGTTATGTCCTTGAAAGTTATTGCTTGTATAATGTTTCTAAAGTAGTTTACTGTCCATATCTGAGAGGGTTATAAATCCATCACCCTTCCTTAACCATCTCAGATGCATCCGGTAATAGTTGCATGGATTCACGATGTTTCAGGAATTGAGGCTTGGCCAGTGGTTTGGTCAGCGCGTCTGCTGTCATGTCTTGTGTTGGGCAGTAACGAAGATCCAGTATTCCATCTTCTTTCATCTCTTTTATTGCGTGTTAACGCACATCAATGTGTTTTGTGCGTTTTGAAAATTTTTCGTTCACCACCATCTTGATGACGCTCTGGTTGTCTTCATACAGTATTACTGGTAAATTTTGTTTCAAGTCCAGTTCTGCTAATAATTTCCTCAGCCAGGCAATTTTCTGTCCTGCACTAGCTGCAGCTACAAATTCAGCTTCTACCGATGAATAGGCAATGCAATTTTGCCTTTTCGTGTACCATTGAATGGGACTGTTTCCCAACATGAATAGGTTTCCAGTAGTTGATTTTCTGGTTCGTGTGTCCCCCGCCCAGTCGGAGTCAGAAAAACCGATGAGTTGTGGATTGTGACTTATGTTTAAGGTGAGGTTTAACGATTTTGTAGTGTTCAGGTAACTTTTTATGCGTTTTACACCGTTCCAGTCTTTTAGGCGCGGATTTTCACATCTTCTGCTGAGTATGTTAACAGCGGCTGATATGTCTGGACGCGTAGTGGTTCCTATATATAACAACGATCCCATCGCTTGTCTGAATTTCGTATTGTTGGGTAATAAATTTTCTTCGTCTTCTAATTTGTGAAAACCGGCATCCATAGGAGTGCTTACAGGTTTTGCGTTTTCTAAATTAAATTTTCTTGCAAGTTCTTCTATTTTTAGTCTTTGATTCAGTTTATACCCGTTTTCTGATTTCTTTATTTCCATGCCTAAATAGTGAGCTAATTCCCCAAGGTCCTTTAATGCAAATTCTTCCTTTAAAGATTTTATTATGTCTTCAATCGTTTCGTTTTCACCGCCTATCAAAATGTCGTCAACATACACTATTACGTAAGTTGAAGTTTTGTTTTCTTTTCGTGTATATAGACATGAGTCCACGGTGCTTTGTTGAAAGTTTAATTTTTTTAAAGATTGTGCGATTTTTTTATTCCAAGTTCTGGCTGCCTGTTTTAGTCCGTAGATCGATTTTTTTAGTTTACACACTTTGTTTTCTGAGTTTTTCTCAATGTACCCCTCCGGTTGTTTCATATAAATTTCGTCTTCTAACTCACCGTAGAGAAAGGCTGTGTCGATGTCTACGTGTCGCACGTTCAACTGCTTATGTGCGGCTACTGTCAAAAATGTTCTCACAGTTGTTTGTGACACTACTGGGGCGAAAGTCTCGTCATAGTTTTCCCCATATTTTTGACTAAACCCTTTGGCTACTAAACGTGCTTTGTACTTTTGAGTGTTTCCGTAACGGTCTAATTTCTTTTTGAATATCCATTTGCAACCTATAACCTTTTTGTTAAGTGGAGGATCCACTAATTCCCATGTGTTGTGTTTTCGCAGCGAATTGATATCCGCTTGTGTGGCTTTAAGCCAATTTTCCTTTTCTTTGGGATTATTTATTTCCAATATTTCATTCCAACTAGTGGGTTCTGTCATATCATCATTTTTTACATAACAGGCATATCTGTCTGGTGGTACCCCCCTGTTCGATCTTTCGGATCTTCTTGGTTCATTGGTCGGTTGTTTGGACGTGGTTGGTTCTTCGGTTGTGTTGTTTATCTCTGTTTCAATGTAATGTTTGTCGTCATATGAGTTTTCTGTCTCTTTACTTTCTTTTAGGTTAATTTTGCTATTTTCTATGAATTTCACTGTTCTGCCAATTACAATTTTATTTTCTTTAGTGTATACGCGATATCCTTTTGAGTTGTTATCGTATCCTACAAAAATCCCTTCCTGAGCCCTGTCGTCCAATTTTCCTCGATGTTGTTTATTCACATATACGTAAGCTTTGCACCCGAATGTTCGCAAATAGTGTAAATTCGGTTTGCGATTAAACCATAGCTCAAATGGGGTTTTATTTGTCGATCTTGTTGGTAAGCGATTCTGTAAATGATTCGCGGTGTTAATTGCTTCTCCCCAAAATCTTTGTGGCAGATCTGCTTCTCTGAGTAGGCTTCTAGTCATGTTTAATAGCGACCTATTTTTTCTCTCCGCAATGCCATTTTGGCTCGGGCAATACGGCACGGTTAATTGATGTTTAATACCCCTTTTTCTTAGGTAATCCTCTATCCTACTATTTAAGTACTCTCCCCCCGTTATCCGATCTTATTGCTTTCGGATATATCCCGAACTGGTTTCGAACCATAGCTATATAGTCGATTAGTTTATCCTGTACTTCATCTTTATGTTTTAATAAGTATATTACAGTAAATCTAGAGTAGTCGTCAATGAAAGTTGCAAACATTGTTTTACCACCTATTGTGAGGGTTCCTATCGCTCTGCATACGTCCGTGTGCACTAGATCGAGTACTCTACCTGTTTTGTTTCTATACACTGTTTTGGGATAGGGAGCATCGCTTGTTTTTGTTTGTATGCATGTTTCGCATGTTGTTCCATGTTTGCAATTATTTAGTTTTATGCCATAGGCTAAATCACCTTTAACCATTTCCTTTATGGAATTGTAATTTCTATGCCCTAGGCGTTTGTGCCAAAGTTCCAGGCAGTCTTTACTTTTGCATTCATGTGCCATATTTACTATATTCCTATCAGCATTTTCTAATAATTCAACTTCGTATAGGTTATTTTTCATTTTTGCCTCCAAGTAGATTTTCCCATTTCGGGACAGCGTGCATTTATCTTTATCAAAAAATAATTTATACCCATTCTTTGTCGCTTTACTTACTGAAATTAAATTAGATTCTAACTCCGGTACATACAACACTTCTTTCAACGTAATTTTTTTATACCTCCATCGGATGTTTTCGTCGTGAATGTAGTTTCTCCTGTACCTAGCGAGTTTAGAGTTTTTCCGTTGGCAATTATGACCGTTGTTTTTTCGGTGTCATTTAATTTAGTAAACTCATTTTTATTGTTTAGGATATGTGAAGATGAACCAGAATCAATAATCCAGGTTTGTTTTCCTGCTTTGTCTATTAGAAAGGCTGCGTCGTTGCCTTGATCTGGTTTTGTTTCCGTTCTATAATTTCTCTTTTCTACTGATTCGCGGTTAGTGTTTCCTATCTGGTTATCAGATTGTTGATAGCACAACGATGATGAGTAATGTTTGTTTTTGTATGTTTGTTGTTGTTTTTGTGTATTTGGGTGATTGTTTCGATTTTTCAAATGCCAACATTCTCTGTACGTGTGATTTCTCAATTTGCAGTACGTGCACTGTTTATCTTTTTTAAAGTTATCATTAGGAAATCTTTTGTGCGTTTTAAACGCTTTTGTTGAATTTTCACCCTGGTCTGTGTTTTCGACCCTTCTATTGTACTCATCTGTTAATTTACTTCTAATAAATTGTGGTGTAAGCTCGTCTTCATTTCGCGATTCAAGTGCAGTGATCAAAGTGTTATAACTATGGGGTAGCGAACACAGCAATAAAGCTGAAAGATGGGAGTCGCTAATTGTTTCCCCGATCGCTAAGAGTTTGTCTTTTAGTTCTAGAATGTATGTTATATGTTTGATTAAGTTTCCGTTTTCTTGGAGCTTGGCTCCATAAAGCTTTCTTAACAAAAATAATTTACTAGAGAGGTTCGCCCGTTCGTGTATCGTTTTAAGTGCGTTCCATGTGTCTTTGGCTGTGTTAAGCCCTTTTACATGGACGATTTGTGAATGTTCAATTGATAGATTTATTATCGCTCTTGCTTTCTTGTCCTTTTTCTCCCAATCGGTTGTGACTGGCGTGGGCCTATCTTCGCTAATTACGTTAAACAAGTCTTCTCTAATCAGTAACATTTCAGTTTTGAATTTCCAATTGTTGTAGTTACTCGCATTTAATTTTTCTACCAACTGTATCTCGCGTGATGCGGCCATTTCTCTAGTTATATAAGTTTTACTTATGTGAGGAATTGCTGTTTTTATTTTATTCTATATAAAACTTCTTATATATTTAATTTTCTTCAATTCTTTAACATTTCATATATATCAATAAAAAAATGCACAATATTTATTTCATCATCAACTAACTATATTTTTAATAATTTTCAATTTCTTTTTAATATGCACACATGTATGGCCAGTAGTTTTTTTTTTCTCTCTTTTTTCACATATTATTTACCTACTAAATACAGACCTTTTCGGTCTCATAATCAAATTGTTGGCAAAAAGCCACCTCTACTCTGCACAGCAGGTTACGCGCACTAGTACTTAGATAAATAAATAGATATCATTCTGGCCATTAAAACACAATTAATATAATAATATAGGTAATTGCTTACCTTTATCTTTCTTCAGCAGCAATATTCCTCATGCTTCGGCTTGGCGCACATTTTTAACTTCAGTGGGTAATCCATTTATTACGAAGCTAAAGTGTTGTTAAAAACAAAAGGTGTTGGTTAAATGTATTATATTATTTATATTTAATCCACACTTGAGACTTGATCACTTTCGTTATAGAGAATTATATTAAAATTTTGACTTTACATTTTAAATTAATGCGTTACATACAGCTGCCTTTTGCAGCAACAAAATTAAATATTACATGTTTCTCTTTTGAGATAAAATGGGCAACTAACTTAATAATAAAAAGAGTTTTTTTTGAGTCAGAGTTCTTTTGATGACGTCAGACAGCTGCAGCATTCGTGGGTTGATATTAAAACAAATTTCGCGAACATATTTCACATATTAATATCATTGTTTATCTTGAGTAGGATGATTTAGCAATAATCGGAAAGTTTGTTTATTGCAGAATGATTTATTATTACTTAATGTATTTATTTATGTGTTCAAATGTTTGTATTCTTGAATTGCTTCCTGTTTTGAAATCAGTTAATGATATCTAAGATGATTATGAATTGATATACTGCTACTAAATTAGTTCAAGTATTTTAAAGTGTTATGTCCTTGAAAGTTATTGCTTGTATAATATTTCTAAAGTAGTTTACTGTCCATATCTGAGAGGGTTATAAATCCATCATTAAACTCTTATCTTTTAGGAACATTGTCATGTAATTTTTTCCTTGAAATTTCCATTAGAACAGAAGTTATGGCTTTTAGAATTATACCCACTCATTAAATTGTTGATATCATCTGATGTTTTGAAAATAGTTTCTACTTAAATGAAATAACCATGATCGTAATTTAAAACAGTAGAATGAAAACTGACGAAAAGCAAACAGGGCCGAAACCAGCCTTTTTTTCACCCGGGACAAACATGGATTTTAGCGACCCGACCCCCCCACCTCCTCCGCAAAACATATTTACAAAGAGAATTTTACTAATTTTCTAATAGCCAACTTGTTTTAAAATTAAAAATATGTTATCATAAAATATATCATACTGAACTACTAAACTGAAGATATATGGGGATGTGGGGACCTCAGATGAGGGTAGCGTGACGTGATCTCCTCAGAGGCGTGATGACAAAGGTTTTAGTAAGATGAAAATTGAAGGTTTTATTCTCGTAAAACAACAAAAACTCTTGGCTAAATACAATGTCAACACTGACACAACAAATACTTAGGAAGTTAATTTGATGAAATAAAGTTTTTGTAAGGTAGGAAAATCTAATAAAAGTTCTTGACAGGGTAATAAATCAGAGTCCAGATTAGGAAATTCAAGAGTCTCTGTGAAACACTAAGGTCCCTTCTAAGTAAATAAATGTCCGTTAAAGGTGCGGACTAGCAGTCATCCGTGCGTTCGGCTTTTCCGCTGATACACCCAGCTGTATCTCAGCTGATCGGCTTTTGTGGCCGTTGAGAGAAACAATCTCCTTTCCCCTCGGAGCGACCTCCGAAAGATAATCCCGTGAAAGCCTAGAGAGAATCTTGTCTCTCCTCCAGGTTGAAGAACCTCCTTTCCAGTTTAGCTTTTGCTAAACTCTTCTAAACTAATCACCTGATCTCCTCAGCGATCTCGTATATATGCTTAATTTCTCTCTCGGAAAACAATGCGAGTTTTTGGTTCGCCTGTCAAAATCCTTTTGACAGCTGACCTCCTAATGGCTGGTCGGGGCCCTTCCCCCTTTTTGCACACGAAACTCTCCTGTCAAAGTATGCAATGTCAAGAAGCACTTACCGGCATATTTCGGTGTTACAAAGTGGGAACCAGGTGGTCATCCTTTTATGTACTCTGTTCCAAAGTGTCACCTTCGTAAGATCGATCGCACTGAAGTTATTTACTTTTATGTTACCGGCAAACTCTGAGACTTAGGGGCATCCCACACTAAGGCGACAAGCGACATGTAGTCGCAACATGTAGCGCAAAAACCGGTCGAAACAAAGGACGAAGTTGTTTCAAACCTGTTTTAAACCAGTTTTTACAACGAATTCAAGCGACATGTCTTATGTGTCGCCTTAGTGTGGGATGCGCCTTAGACAAATTTTCTAGTGTCTCTCTCGAATACATGGAGTTTCCATAGGCAGTGATTCTGTAGCATTTATGAGGGTGGAAACTGTGAAAAGGCTAAGTTTCCACAGGGAATTCTCACAAGCTTTTGACTTTTGTGTCCCTGAATAATAATTTTTATTTTAATACACTTTTTTGTGTTTTTTTTATTTCATATACTGGGGAATATCCCATTGTATGATTGCATACAATATTAACGAGATAAATAAGTTTCGGACGATGTTGGGGGTCTGTCGGAGTTTCCTCTTAGTCCGCACAACTTCGAAGAAAATCCTTATTATTTATATGCTGCCACCACCGATATGATTACGTGATATCGGTCACGCACTGAGAAGATTGTTTAAATGAAAACCAACGCTTTCAATTAACTAAATTAACAGTTTATTTACACACTATTTACACAACAACAAGACGCTATTTACACTTACAAACTCGGATATAGATGATCCGGTTCAACATTAAATTAAATATAGCAAATGCTGGCTGTGTACTGTTAAACTACGTTAAATCACTCTCACTCTACACACGTTAAATTAGCTTTCCGGAGATCAATTTCGATCTCCCAACACATGGGCTCTAGGCCTAAGCTATCCGAGCCTCTCTCAACCTTACGCACTCTCTCAGAGCTATCCAAGGAACTCACGTCCCACCTTGCGCACTATGCTCAAAAAAACTCTCTCAGCAGAAGAGACTGCCTTTCAGGAACCCCTTGCTCCTTCTCAAACTAAACCCTACGGAGTTTTCTACCTGGCTCCCATTCAAGCCCTTTTCTTCGTTTGTGGAATTCTTTTGTCTTCCCATCTTCAACAGACATCTCAAAAGGTTGGGCACGCACCTCTACAACTATCTTTTTTCCCTCTCATTCCATCTACACATTTTCACCGGCTTAGATCCAGTTTTAGATAAGGAAAGACTGTTATTTTGAAATTCCAGGACACAGCCCATACAATATGTAATATATTAAGACAAAAATAATATAGAGCATCATTTCTAATAGCAGATGTTTCTCGGAACCTGACAGGGTCCAAATACTAGCCAGGACCCTCTACTGTCCCGTGTCCCTGATGCTGATTTTTAAGTTTGGAGCTGTCTGTATAAAATTGTTTCAATAAAAGTAATTCGATGTAATTTTTTTCGAAAACTGGGACAATTGTTTTATATAAATATGTAGCAAAAAATTAACCTGCACACATTTTTACGGTTGATATTATTTTTTGAACTCTGTCCCTGGGTTTTTCATCCTTGCCATCCCTCTTGCTATACAGAAAATCGCTTCAGATGCAGCCACAGACTTTTTTTCAAGTTTTTTCTCATGCAGAAGTATGCTGGAGAAAGAATGTCTAAAATTCTTTGGCAGGAAATTTACTGCGGAATTTAAATCAGCATTTAAATATCAATTTCAAGATCGTGCCTTTATTGGTAGTCTTACCTTCCCTAAGGTTTATTCCTGCACTTTTCGAGGTAAATTAAAAAAAATTTTTAATTTAATCCAATGTTAACAACTGTTTTTAAAAATCAATAAACATTGTGGCTATCACTTAGTCTTAACATGATTTTCCTAAAAATAGGTGGTAATTTTCCTTACCGTCCATCTTTACCGTCTCTTTTTTTACCATTTTGTCCCTTTTTTCCTATACCATCCCCTTTTTTTTACCTTACCTTCCCTTCTTTAACACCCCTTTAAGACAATGTTATACAAAAATTCTGTATTAAAAGTACTACATTTTTATTATTTCTTATTTGAATGTCCTGTGGGTACTATGCAAATTCATTATAAATAAAAATTTAGAAGAAAGTAAAAAGTTATAGGGGTAAAATGGTAAGGAAAATTAAAGTCGCAAGTTTAACTTAAACCTCAGTTAAATAAAAAAATTTTCGCTGCTGACCATTAGTAGATAAGAAAGGCCGGTTCTATGTCAGCGGCGTACGCGGCGTGACCTTGAACGACCTCTGCATGCTTTTTGAAGGTTATGCGGCGTAGGTGAAGGTCATACTCTGGGAGGAGGGGTCAAGGTGACGCGTCATCTTATAGTACGAGGGTTTATTTTGAGTTCGATTTTTTACTAATGATAATTAATTTTAATTGGGGGACTTTAACTTTTTTCGAGATAATTTTTGAAGATAGAAATTTTGGAAGATTGATTTTTTTCGTCGTACTACAGTACGAGGGGTTATTTTTACATTTGAAAAATACATTAATGATAATTAATTAAGAAATTTTAATTGGGGGACTTTAACTTTTTTCAGGGTAATTTTTGAAGATTGAAATTTTTAGAGATTGATTTTTTTTCTTACCGTACTACAGTATGAGAGGTAATTTTAAGTTTTTTTTTTTACTAATGATAATTAATTTTAATTGGGGGACTTTAACTTTTTTCAGGGTAATTTTTGAAGATTGAAATTTTGGGAGATTGATTTTTTTTCTCACCGTACTACAGTACTTAGGGATAATTTTACATTTGAAAAATACATTAACGATAATTAATTAAGAAATTTTAATTGGGGGGCTTAAACTTTTTTGGAGTAATTTTTTGAAATTTTTGGGACATTGATTTTTTTTTTTTTTTTTTTTTTTTTCGTCGTACGAGGGGTTTTTTGAGTTTGATATTTTTTCATTAATGATAATTAATTAAGAAATTTTAATTGGGGGACTTTAACTTTTTTGGGAGTATTTTTGAAGATAGAATTTTTCGGGGAAATTGATTATTCTTTTCGTCGTACTCCAGTACGAGGGGTTATTTGTACTTTTAAAAAATTAATTAAGAATTTTTAATTGGGAGACTTTAATTTTTGGGAGTAATTTTTGAGATAGATTCTTTTTTTTCTGACATATATTTTTTAGCACACTTCAGTTTTCGGTGTTTTTACTGGCAACGATTTTTAATTTGGGAACTTTCAAATATTTTTTTCGCGATTTTCCTTTAGCAATCGAATTTTAAACATTAATTAAAAATTTTAATTGGGAGACTTTATCTTTTAACGCGAATTTTTAGATAAAAATGGAATTTTCAACATAAATTGGATGAGAGCACTTTACGCGATTCAATTTAGTGACGTATGCGCTTGACTATTAATTAAAATTTTGAATGATTGTGAATTTTTGTTATTTTGTGTTAGAATTTATGTATGCGAATTTTTTAATAGTACTGCCCCACCCGTGGGTGAGAGGTTCTGCTCACGAAGCTAATAGACGTGAAGTGCTGGGTTCGATCCCATTCGCGCCCGTCGGCCTAATCGTTCGGAGTTTTGTTTGAGCCATGAATTTGCATGCGTAAATATGGGTTAGGTTACCTTAGAAAGACCTCCACGAAGGGCACTCCCCCCTCGGGCCTAGTGTAGATAATCGCCCGTCAAAATTATCCCACCTTTTAAATAGTGTTAATAAACTTGAGAATTTTTTTTTTCTGAATACGTGTTAGATCGGTGGTTATGTTTTCGCGGATTTAATCATAAATAGAAATTGTTAGGATATTTTTAAGGATATCAGTTTTCGATTTGTTATGCAATTTTTAGGCATGTATTGCTTAATTTATATGAAAATATATTTTGAAAAAAAAAAAAACATGAAATGCCATTCATAAAGATATTAGGAAATGTATACCCCCTACCCCTAAATGAATATCTATATATTTGTAAAATATGGGGTTACCTATTCAATGGTTCGTTTGAATTTGTCCCTTCAAATTTTATTGACGCATGTTTTCTATTTTTTAAACAGTGCCATTATAAATTATCTAGATCTATTTTTCAAAACTAGAAAATCGATTTTTAAACATATATAATTTTTGAATGTTTCTATTAAAATACTTTGAATTTTTAATAAGATTTTGGGAAAAAACGCATTTTTTCCAAATTTTCGCTAATATTACGCTTTTTAGAATAAAACTATTAAATACATAAATTTACCAAAAATTTAACACACTTACTTTACTTAAAATGACTTTCAGAGCCTAAAAAACGCGTGTTTCTGTAGGAAAATGTCTACTATACTGAACCGTGGTCATCGTGCGTTATCTTTGGGAACACTCAGAAGTGAATCACTTTATCTAGATAAGGGGTTTTCCTTTTTATCGTGATAGGATATTAGATTTTAATTTCGATTGACTAATGGTGGGGTACAAATTAAGATTTTCAAATAATTAATTTAAGATTTTTATTATCTCACTGATTGCGAATTTAATGAATGAATAATTAATATTACGTCACACAAAACGAATTTTTTCAATAATTATGATTTAATATTGCGTCACAATTTTTAAATGATTTTATTAATATAAAATTTTTATCCAATTGGGGGTCATTTTTTCTTATAGATTTATTTTAAATAAAATTGGAATATTCATTTAGTAATACTATATTAACAATTTAATGCATGTGCGACATTTCTTTTGGATAAAATTAAAACTATTTCCTAATGAGACCTTTAAAAACGGATACTTTTTTAACTGATTCATTAACCGCAAGAATACTTCAAACATGTCCATTGATGAGTCATCACGAATAACACTCGAAAACATGAAAGTTTTAATAAATTTATTGAGGTTTATGAAAAGTAACACTCATTGAAATTTATTTAATATTTGAAATAAACATTACGCGCAGTGACCGTTACGCATACATTTTAAAATATAGATCTAGTTCAAATTTTACTAAGTTTCGTAATGGAGGTCACGTTATACCCTAACCAATCACACTATTTAGTCAGGGATTGCTATTTTGGAATTATCTAAATTAGTTACAAAACTTCTCATTTTTTAATAACTACACTAATCATAAGTCTTGTTTAATCAAATAAATATAATTTTTATCGTTTTTGTTACTTAACAAGATATAAATACCTTATACATATGCTATATTGATTCTGGTTTAGTTTAGTGCATATAAATTTTAACTAATATTTTTCTTTTAGTAGATATAACAATATTCGCCAACATATATATATATATTTTTAACATTATTCAAATTTCGCACAAACCTTTAAATAATTTTGGAAAAAATATTTCATTTTTAGAAGATTAACCATAATATTAATTTTAAACCTCTTAATTCTTTTTTAATTGAGGTAGTACGATAAAAAATTAATATATTCGACACAATAAAGAAATTACTAATTCATATTAACAGTGATTTTAAGCATTATGTTAAAATTCGAGATTTTTCATTTACAAATAATTTGAAAAATAAAACATTTAAAAGTAAATTGACTTACTTGTATTAATTTTCCATCTAAATCCAAAAGGCTTTCAAACAGAAACAACACACCACATACAGTTTTGTGTCACTATATGAAATGAATTAGGATTTTTCACCCCAATCTCTTATCTCTGGGGTAATTCCTAGAACTGACTCATGCGATTCGCACAATATTACATCGTAATTTGAATCTAAAAACAGTGTTAATGAATTTAATATGATGCGTTATTAATAAGGGATTAAATATAATGTGTAATTAATAAGGGATTTAGTTAATTTGTTTCGTTATTAATTAAAACCTGAATATAATTATGTCTTTTTAAGTCTTATTTAATAGAACTGGAATACTTTTAAAATTTTCAGGAGGTTTTTTTCAGAATCACTTTTTAAGAATACTTTTCTTAATGAATGTGTAATTAACATTTTTTAAATTAATTAATTAATACGTAATTAAATTTTCGAAATTAAAATAAATATAAAATAGAAGAGAAATTCTTTTCAAATTTATTAAGCAAAATACAAGTTATGATTAGGTAATATTTCAAATTGCTGCAATTTTAAAACATGTTGAGTTATCACTGAGAACTTAATATCAAGGTATTTGAATAGTAATGCTAATCAGAATTTGAAAAAAAAGAAAAATAGTAAAAATAATTTTGATATTAACTAACTTGCATAACTTGCTACAAACATGACTTTCTTTTGAACACACTAGAATGGGATTGAACTTTTAAAGACATATTTATCTCACATATTTAAAATAAAGACTTGTGCTAAATTTTCAACGAAAATATTTCTCATTTTAAAGTTAACTTCTTTCATTGAAAAAGTTCTATACTTGGAAATTTCACATACAAATTTTTCTCACATGGAAAAAGACTTAAGTAATTGTATTAGAATAAAAACTTATCATATGAAAATTTTACTTGTGTAAATTGTATTTAAAAAAAACTTATCATATGAAAATTTTACTTGTGTAAATTGTATTTAAAAAAAACTTATCATATGAAAATTTTACTTGTGTAAATTGTATTTAAAAAAAACTTATCATATTAAAATTTTTTATAAGTTAATTATTATTATTAAATCTATGTCTCCCACCACTCACTTTTTTATAAATAAATATTTATCACTTTTTAATGGAAACAAGGATGGTAGGTAAACCTTTCGTTTTATATTTTAAAATTAATATGAGCCTTTTTTTCACTACAGACATTCTTGTTTTAACATGTTTTGAAAAATTTTAATTCAAGTTCTTTTGAAAACTTTACTTATTTCATAGGGAGAAAAAAAAAAACATGCATTTATCAATTTTTAGTTTCACATATTATACACTAAATAAAATATATATTAAGATAAAACATTTGCAAACTTATTTATAAAAAGGAAAGACATAACCTTATTTCACTTTTTCGTTAAGCATATTTTTAATTCACAAGCAGGCTTCACACATATTACTTAGCACACAAGTTACTTCAGCGAAAAATCCCTTTTCCTTATCTAAATGATTCATACCTCCCTCATGAATACGTTATACAAACGATGTATTAGTTTAATGAATATAAATTTTAACTGAATCCTTTAAACTTTATTTGATAACATTCGATCATTTTTATATTTCAAAACGAAGAAAAATTATTGAATATCACCTAACAAGCATATACTTTTACACTAACATGTTATAAAAACACTTCTCAATGTTCAAATTTTATGATATTTCGACATCTCTCGCCAAGCTTTTTAAGAATGAAAGACTATTTCGTTAGAATATTTAGCTTTTTGTATACAATTTTAGCAATAAATACATAATGCACTCAACTTTACTTTGTCATTAAACATTAAATTAATCCATCGCATAGCAATTCAAACTTAGGATTTTTTTATTTAGGGTAGATAAGTATACATGTATATATATATATATATACATGTGCATATATGTGTGTGTGTGCATTTGTTAATGGGGGAAAAATTTAAAAGGTATACACATTGAAAGTTAATAAAATTATTTAAAAAAATTTATAAAAATATTTCAAGAGAGTATTAAACATTTTAGGACAGTATTAAAGATTTGAACAACTGATAAAAATGCTTTGAAAAACATTTAAAATTATTTAAATTGTTTTTTTCATATTTTAAAGTAAACAAATTTTAATACATAGCTATGTACATACAGGCATTTGAGCTATATACATACATGCATTTGACCTTTGTTAACAGAACAAATGTTTTATATATTTCGATGCTATTTCCAAGTTAGTCAATTTATACTTTTTGAATATGCATATACATATATTTGTAAATTTTAATGTTTTCTCTTAAAACTGACTAGTTATTTATCCTATCATTATCCTATTATTATCCTAGTTATTTATCCTACATTTATTAACACAAAAAAACCAACTGCTTTTCAAACGACTGTGTGATTATCAAAACAACCCAAATCCTTTTATCTACACATATGCAAACATTTTAATAAACTAGAGGCCACATTTTCAATCGAATAAAACAATGACTAATCAAATAGGTTATATCCTAACTTAAATTATACCTTTTATGTGATATTGCTAAACATGCTACTACAATGTCTAATCAAATAGGTTATGTCCTAACTTGAATGATACCTTTTTTGTGACATCGGTAAACAAACTTCTAACTTGTAAAAATAGCACGATAACTTGTTTTCACTAGACAAACTTAATAATTTTCGTAGGTTTTACAAAATAATCGACATGTTTGGTTATCTCTCATCATAGTTTTCTAAAATATATCCAAAAAAGTTTGCTACTATTAAAAAACATGCTTTTAATTCAGTTAGTTTTCACTCTTATTATTTAAAAACATATAACACAAAATATTTTTATTAAATAATCACTATTTTTCACAAGTTTGCAATATTTATATGCTAACTAGGGTTAGTAGTATTCAGACTTGAAAATATCTTTATAGATTAAACATGAAAATTTGTATGTCTGACAATCCTTTGACTATTTTTAGTTAAAGTTCGTGTCATGAAATATAACCGCAAAGCTTAAAATTATACTTTGCAGTTTTCTAACTATTAAAAATTAATGTTTTAAAATTCATTAAAATTTGAAAAATTATTAAATACTATTACATTTTAATTTTTAAATTCATTTTTATATAAAAACACACAAAATAATAATACTTATCTAATATGGCAGCTAGCAGTCTTAAGCGCAACCTTCTCTTTCAAAAACTAAAAACGAAATGAATAATTCTAAGTCCTTATCAGCTAATCTTATCAACTGATTAGATCTAGTCACGTGATATATGACATCACTTATCACTAATGACGTAGGGGTTATCACGTGATCGGGAATCCCCAATCACGTGGTATATGATATCACTAATGACGTAGGGGTTATCACGTGATCGGGAATCCCCATCACGTGGTATATGATATCACTAATGACGTTATCATATACCACGTGACTAGATCTAATCAGTTGATAAGATTAGCTGATAAGGACTTAGAATTATTCATTTCGTTTTTAGTATACTGACATACTGACTATAGTTCACTGACATAGAGCCGGCCTTTCTTATCTACTACCATTTTATTTTTTATTTTGAATCATTAAGGCATTCGTCTATCAGATTAAAATGTTATTTTAGCAAGTTTAATTTCGCCGGATTTTTTCCCCCAAAGTCAAAAGATTGTGAGAATGCCCCATATACTGAACAGTATGTATACATACATACTTACTGAACTACGTAATCTGCTTTGCCAAATATTGATTCATTGAAATCTTGAAAACGGAATCGAAAAAAATTCGCTGTATACAGGATCCTTCTGCCATATCATGTTTATTTTCTATGCTTTGGCATGCCCCAGACAGGACGATTTTAGCAATACCGTGCTGAACACAGACATGATAAAAATCGACAAACAAAATTTTCATTTGGTGCCCCTTCGTTCTGGCGCCCGGGGCACATGCCCCCCCCCCCCCCCTTAGTTTCGGCCCTGAGCAAAAGAACCGTAGTTAAAAGAAAAGTAAATATCGCCGATTGGTTTACGTTACTCCCCTGTAAAGTTGTGTATCGCACATTACATATTGAGGAGCCAAATAGATTCATTCAACAGATATAGATTATGCATATGGCGGTCAACCTTCTTTACGGATTTACAGTTTCTTTGGAGCAACCACCCATCGGCCTATATCCCTTGCGCAGATAATCGGCCGTAATAAATACGAAACGTGAACAGCAAAAAAACATTAAATCCTCACTGTTCAACTCATTTTAAAATAACTACTTGTGTCTTTTCAGAGTTTAAACTGCGTTAATTATTTTCGTATTTTGCGAAATTAAGTTGGTATAAGATTTTCGCTAAAGAACGAAAACTCAAAAAAGAAAAAAAGAATTAGATAAGTTAAAATTCTACTTTGCATGGGAATATTTGCGAGACAATAAATATAAAACCGCTAAAATAATCGGAAATCGTTATTTATTTATTATGTCGTTTTATATTTAGTATTGTTGCATAATGAAGTGTCTGAAGGGGTCACGCGAAAAGGTCCGCTCTATAATGCTAATCCTCTGGAAGAAATTTTTTAAGATATCTCGTTTGCATTTCAGTATTTTTAAATGATTTTTTTTGGCATTGGATAGCTGAGGTCGATCTGTACAAAGGCCGTTTTTTACTCTTTCGATTTTGTGTACAGAATGTTTTTATGAGGATGCTTTCACTTTCGAAACCAGTT
Organism: Maratus speciosus; assembly: GCA_963932465.1. NCBI lineage: Eukaryota > Metazoa > Arthropoda > Arachnida > Araneae > Salticidae > Maratus > Maratus speciosus. The sequence goes on along the minus strand of OZ010787.1, from coordinate 650,641,738 downwards.
CCGAAAGTGAAAGTGTCCTAATTAAAACTATCTGAAACAAAATCGAAAAAGTGAAAAAAACGGCATATGTGTAGCATTCTCACAATTTTTTGACTTTTATTAGAAATCCTACTTCTACTAATAAGTTTTGTATGCTAACCTGTGACACAAATAACATGTTATATAGACTTATAACCGAACTTGTGGGGTATGTAAACGTTTGTGGAAATATGCACAACATTTATCTAATCAAAAACAGTGAACTTCGTGAAGAGTAGCAGAAACGCTTCATCTCATCACTCATAGATGGCAGCACCAAATCTACAAGGCGATCCACCAGACAGCATTTATATTAAGTTCATATCTGAAGACCAGATAGCAGCACCATTCAATGGACATTGCAAATTGACTGTACTGAAATAAATTAATCCGCTGACTTTGCATAATCTGTTGTCTTTCTCATCACCTAAAAGAGTCTATGTGAGTAGGGAAAGAAGGACAGTTCAACCCCAGCAGGTGGTGGTGGTGTGTGTGTATGTGGGTGGAATCCACCTTGTGGGTAGAGGAGGAGGGTGGAATCCACCTGTTGGGAGACTTATCCTATAGTAGGAGGGGTTAAATGTTGGAGGGGGCTTAATTTTTGAGAGGGGCTTTTTTTTTTTTTCGAATCGACTTAGAGTAGAGATGGAAATATCATACTATAACATAGGTCTTTTCGAGAGGAAGTATGAAGACACTAAATTTTTCGATGGGCTTATTTTTTGAGGGGGGCTTAATATATTTTTTTTTTCGAATTGATTTAGTATTAGAATGGAAATATCATACTATAACATAGTGAGTTAGGTGTTTTCGAAAGGGAGTTTGAGGGGTCTAAATATTTTAGTGGGGCTTATTTTTAGGGGGGCTTAATTTTTTTTCCTTCAAATTGACATAGAGTAGAAAAGGAAATATCATACTAAAACATAGAGATGTAGGTATTTTCAAAAGGGAGTTTGAGGAGCCTAAATTTTTTAGAGGGGCTTATTTTTTTAGGGGGGGCTTAATTTTTAAGGGTGATTTTTTTTTTTTTTTCCTGAATTGTCTTAGAATTTGAATGAAGATAAAAATGTCATATGTTTTCTGAAAAAGATTTTTGATGCTGCCATCTGTATGCGGTAGTGCGAATTTATTATTGAAAATAGTATTTTATTTTTGAAAAGTTTTGAGGAAGGTTTGAACCTGCAAAATAGTCTCTTGGCTCGATGATATGTTGAAGACTTAACTAATCGAGCCAAGAAACTATGTCTATATGTTTAGATTTTAGATGTTTCAAAACAAAAAATTGTATTCCCCCTTCTGTATGCGCAAAGAGAGGTTGGTTTCTTAAGATAACTCATTAATACCTATTTTAACTGCTCACTCTGCGAATTTTTTTTTTATGTGTATGATTTTTAGTTTAACTGATTTTATCGATTTTGTAAATGAGAGTTTGATTATTTTACGCACAAATGTATGATCATTTTAGAAAGCCGTGGTTTCGAACCTGCGAACTCCCATTCAAATTTCATTTTTTGTAACTGATAAGCTATCCACTATTCAAACCGCGCCCCGACAATTACTGAATTACTTTTGAACACTATATATTTAAAAAAAAATACCTACCTCTTCCTCTTTCTTATACTAGGGAAGTTAATATAATTTATGTTTAAATTGAAGAAATAATTAATTTTTTATATTTCTTTAATAAGGCAAGTCATTTTTTTTTTGATCGATTAGAAGGCTACCAAACGATTTGAATTAAACATTGTTTTTACCAGTATTAATCCTCTTACCTAATTTTAAAATTATACTTTTTCTTGTGAACCATATCATATTCATTTAATCGTCTGAAATTCATTTCCTAAACCCTCTTATCAACGTTACTCACTATCTATCACAAACATCCGATAAGTCTAATCAGCTTTTTTCAACAGAAAATAGCTAATATGTAAATATTGATAACTATTGAAGAGATTATTTCACTTGTTTCCAGATTTTAAATGAAAGTTTGAACAGATTTTCTATTTATTGATTATTATAAATTGAATCAACTCATAGTTTGTTATTGCAATAGATAATTATTTGATGATTCTACACTAGTTCTAATAAATTTTAAAACTACTGCCTCACTTCAACTCATTCTTTTATACAGTTTAATAAATTTAGTATGAATTAATCCATTGGTTTGTCATATATTTCACTGAAATAATAAAATTAATGTGTAAAACCTTAGAATGACGAATTCAAAAACGTAGCGTGATGAATCATATACTTTTTAAACATTACATAAAAACCTTTGGATTGATTCACTTCCTGTGAACTTCCTACACATACTTTTTTATGCCACGTGTTTTTCTGAAATGTTTGCACCAATCATATTACATGATTTGCACTATCGTAATAATTTTTAAACATGCGCCCCCTATGATTATATATAAAATTGAATGAAACGAGACTTTTTCATTAGTGTTTGCTATTTTTTGAGTGTGTGAAGACGCTTTTTTCACTTAGGATAATATGGCTAGTTTTCAAGATGGACATTCTACTATGTTAAGCGATGATGTATCACGTTTGAATAATCAATATTTTTCATCAAGATTAAATGATCAAGACATGGGATTAATAGTACAACCTAAAGTAGAACCCGTTTCAGATAATGAAGCGGAATTCTCCTCATCAGAACTAAAGAAACAGAAGCCACCTTTTTTGTGTACTGTTTGCAGCAAATCTTTTTCACGAAAAGGCAATTTAAAACAACATTTGATGATTCATTCAGAAGAAAGACCATTTATATGTGACATCTGCCAAAAAGCATTCTCTAGAAAGGCTATTTTGAATCGTCATAAACTATCCCATTTAAAGATTCCTTCCCAACATAAATGTGAATCGTGCGGTGAAGCGTTCTCAAGAAAGTATGACTTATTAAAACACATGAAGATCCACAAGTCCTCCAAAAAGGATAAATGTATACAGCGTAGTGAAATATTCAATCCCAACTCCGATTTTTTATATCATTTGAAAACTTCACAGAGAGTTAGATGCAAAATTGATAATTCATCCTCTTTAAAAGATATGTTTTTTGAGAAGGTTAAGCATTTTAAAAGGCAAAATGCGTTAAACATATTTACTAAAACTGTAATCAACTCTAACGAGGAGAATGCTACAGACTTTAACACATTTTTTAATAGTATTCAATCGGACGTTTTAAACGAATTAAACTACCAGATTCAAGTTAAAAGATCGATGAAATGGTATGCAAGTGTACAAGTTGTTGTATATCGCATAACACAGGAGGGTGACTTAGAGGCTGCCACTCCCTATTTCCTTTCAAAAACTATACTTGAATGGACGAATCAAAACTTATCTGAGCATGTTGAGGATGCCTTTGCAAAAATTATTAAGTCCTATGAGAAGTCTACCAGACGTGGTTTTAATTGGACATTAGATAAAATATTGAATTTAGAACTATCTACTTTTAAAATATAACATGATTTGAAATGTTTATACCTTTTTTTTTAAATATGTGTACTCATGTTTTCACTATTGTAACTATTGAAAACGACGAATAAATAATGTGTAAATGAAAAAGCTGTTGTCTGTTTATTTTTGTTAGAACAACTTGTGATTTTTAATAACTCATAAAGTCGTAACGGCTTTACTTACTATTTTTTTTTTAATTTCTAATCAAATGAATAATGAGTTAACTATCTTTTATTAATTTCATATTGAAAGTCTGAAATTATCCATTGAAATAGTTATTTTTCAATATTTCTAATTTATCATAATTATTTTTAAAGTTTAATATATCACTCGTTGTTTGTATAAACAACTGTTATTGCTCAATAATAATAATAATATTATCATTTATTACCATACAATTCTTTAAAAAAAGCATAGAACCATTAACATAATATATCATTAACCACTTTTTTAAAAATTGTTACTTTGTGTTGCCATACTATTCTTCAAAAAAAAGAATAAAACTAAAACTTAACATTAAATATCATATACTGTAAATATAAAAATTGTTACCTTGTGTTGCCATACTATTCTTCAAAAAAAGGATAAAACCATTGACATAATATATTATTCACCACTTAAATAAACTGTTTATATATATATATATATTTTTTTAGACTTAAACTAAAATTAATGACATTACTAATTCTTTTAAGTGTTTATCTGTAACCGACACTGATTTTTAACGTATATTAAGGGATGTGCTGTTTCTAAACATTCAGTTTCCAACTGATTTTTGTTCTAACTTCATCTAATGTTACCTTTATCCCTAACTTTGGTGATGATACTACATCTTCCGAGAATTCATGCCAAGAGTCAATTTCTGTCGAGGACTATTTGAATATATTTTTCAAAGACATGAATTTTGAATCCGCTTTAACCTCGACCCCAGCTAGTAACATAATTTCACAAGACGAATCCTTTCAAGAACGTACTATTGACCAAGAGGTTTCTGATTCCCAACCAAGCAACCTTTCTAAAGCAAGTGATGAATTACAAAGCACAACCCCACCTACGAATGTCATTCCACAGTCTAAAACTAGCAAATCCAATCATCCTATTGTATTTCGAGAAGAACTCAGTGACTGTATCTTTTTAATTTTAAAGTTGCATAATAGACAATTTCATATTCATATTCGAGAATTTAAACGCAGTGGGCTTACTAGTGAAGAAATTCTAACGAAAAATGGTATTATTATGGATGTTAACAGCTGGTTCGAATTTTGCAAGAAAATTTTTTCATTTAATTTGAGATATAAAAGTTCCTCATTTGTTTCTAATAACATGATATTAGTGTTAAATTTTAATAATTCTATCATGCGAATTAAAAATTTAAAGAATTATTCTCACATTGACTTAAACGAGTATCAGTTGCTGAAATTAAAAGAAAAAATACATGATTTGAATAAGGAACTTCTTCAGCATATATATGTAAACCATATACCAAGCTTAATTAGACAGAAATGTATCATTGGTCATATATCTACAGAAAATGAACTCATGTTGCAGTCTAAACTTATAACATGTATTGAGAATAATGTATTAACTATACTAAACCGCATTTTTGAATGTGATGGATGTATTTTTAATCAGAAATCTCAAAGCCCTCATTCCTGTTGTATACTAAATAATCGACAAAAATTTGAAAAACTAGGAGAGATGTTATTAACACTTATAGATTTAGATTTTGTTATTTCCTCATTTTTAAACGGAGTGGATTGTGTTAGTGAAAACTTTTTATCAAACATTCATGTAGAAACAATTCAAAACGAATTGTTTCAAATAATAAAATAAAATGTATTGCTATCCTTTTTAATACGTGTGTGTTTATTTTTCTAAAGTGTATGTTTATTTTCTTATTTCTTTTATAACTTTTAATAGAGTGTTAGACTTAAATTTGCATATGTATATAACTAAAGAAATCAACAATTCTTTAGCAATTAAAAAATTAACACAAGTTTAAAATATTAAACTAATAATCTTAATACTATAATTTCTACTTTCTAATATATATATATATATATATATATATATATATATATGAAACTTAATTATATAAAAAAGTTTTCAATAATAATAATAAGTTTAGAAAATTAAAAAGTTTAAAAAACAAAATTAAGAAACTCATTTAAAAAAATATTTGAAAAGTTAAAAAAAAATAAAGTTTTCAAAATTAAAAAATCTTTATAAAAAATAAAAATAATTAAAAAAAAAATTAAAAAGTTTACAAAAGTTAAAAAAAAAATATTAAAAAGTTTACAAAAGTTAAAAAAAAAAACTTGGGAAAAAAAAACTCAAAAAAAAATTAAGTTATCAAAATTAAAAAAAAAAATTATAAAAACTTAATACATTAAGTTTTCAAAAGTGAGTTTACCTATTCATATATGTATACATGCATGTGACTTTCATTATGTTTCAGTTTAATACTTCTTTTTATCCTATAAAAGTGTTAGATTAATATATACTTATAAAAATATTTGTAAGTTAAATTAAAAAAAAGTAACTTAAAAAAAAATGTTTACAAAATTAAAAAAAACAAAATCTTTCTAAATAAAAAGTTTTCAAAATTAAAAAAAAACTTTTTAAATAAAAAATGTTTTCAAAATTAAAAAAAAAATGTAAATAAAAAAAAAAGTTTTCAAAATTAAAAAAAAATACTTTGTAAATAAAAAAAATATTAAAAAGTTTACAAAAAAAAAACTTTTTTTATAAAAAATATTTTCAAAATAAAAAAAAAATATTAAAAAGTTTATAAAATTAAAAAGTTTAAAAAAAACTTTGTAAAAAGTTTTCAAAATTAAGTTATCAAAATTAAAAAAAAAACTTAATAAATTATGTTATCAAAAGTCAGTTCACCTAACTGTATATGTATCTGATTTTCATAATTAAAAAAGTTATCAAAAAGTTGAATTAGATTGCAAATACAAGTATACAATCAATCATATATCAATCAGTCATAGCAATTAATCGATCAATCAATTAACCAATCAATTAATCAATAAATCAAACCAATCAATCAATCATATTAATCAACCAAACAATAATATCAATCAGTCATATCGATCAATAAATCAAACCAATCAATCAATCATATTAATCAACCAAACAATAATATCAATCAGTCATATCGATCAATCAATCATATTAATCAATCATATCAATTAATCAACCAATCATTCATATCAGTCAATCATATCAATCAACCAATCATTCATATTAATCAATGATTCATATTAATCACATCAATCGATCAATCAAGATACCGAATACAAGTATTCATACAAAAAAATCACATCAATTGCAGTTCAAGTATTACAAGTTAGCATAATAACATTATAAGAAAATTTTGAATTAATACAATGATTAACTACCAACATTTTGTAACAGCACTTTTACAAAAGCAATGTATGAATAGATATTTTAGTTAAAAGAATATTTAAAATGCTTTTGAATGTTAACAAAATTATTTTCCAAAAATATTAAAAACATTACAAGCTGCTAAAACCTACACTTTAACAAGAGCGAGTTGTCCTATATTTCCTTTCTATTTGCATGTCCTATATTTCCTTTCTATTTGCATTTGAGTATATGTATACGGATTCCTCCTTTTAATTATGTTCTGTAGTATACACTTAAAATATATATATAAAACATTAAATTAAAATATTCTTTAGTTATTAAAATTTTTTAAAAAATTAGTAATTTTTTTTTAATATTATAAGATAACAAAAATTATTTTGTAATTTATTAAAAGTGAATTTACCTATCTCTATATATGCGTTTAATAAGATAAATCTTCTTTATGTTAACATCCTACCCACATTTTATTCTATAGTTATACACATCGAAACGAAAAAAAAAAAAAACAATCTATTATTAAATTCTTCAATTTAAAATTTTAATACATACATACTTAAACATTTATATAAAAAATAATGAACTTACCATGTTGGAACTCAGAAAAGAGATGATGAGCTTATCACGTGGTAGATTGTGACGTAATCAATTAGATATCACGTGCCTTCCTCGTGCCTTTTGATTGTCTTATCTACAATCAGATTGTATTATCAATCACGTGATCTAACTGATATGAGTCTATACCAAGACACTAGCCATTTTCACTTCAGTCATCGAATATGTAGGTCGTATATTTTTTTGAAAGTCTTTTATTTTGTGGAATCTTCAGCAACATGATATCAGATATTTGCAAATAAAATCCTATTAAAATCTTTCTCGCAATTGTGAACAAAGATTAATTTTCATATTGTTTAAGTATAATCATTGATTATTTAACTGGATAACAATATTTTTAGAAGTAACTTAAATTTCTTATAAAAACGGAAGTATTTATTGCATGATTCATAGAATTCAAGTTTGAATATTAACCAAGTTTTTTAAACTTTTATAAACTCTTTATACTAGAAAATATACTAGTTTTTACTAAGTACTAGTATATACTAATTACTAGTATAAATTATAAAAGTTTAAAAAACTTGGTTAATATTCAAACTTGAATTAGACAGGAAAAATAGAAAGGAAATATAGGACATGCAAATAGAAAGGAAATATAGGACAACTCACTCTTGTTAAAGTGTAGGTTTTAGCAGCTTGTAATGTTTTTAATATTTTTGGAAAATAATTTTGTTAACTTTCAAAAGCATTTTAAATATTCTTTTAACTAAAATATCTATTCATACATTGCTTTTGTAAAAGTGCTGTTACAAAATGTTGGTAGTTAATCATTGTATTAATTCAAAATTTTCTTATAATGTTATTATGCTAACTTGTAATACTTGAACTGCAATTGATGTGATTTTTTTGTATGAATACTTGTATTCGGTATCTTGATTGATCGATTGATGTGATTAATATGAATCATTGATTAATATGAATGATTGGTTGATTGATATGATTGACTGATATGAATGATTGGTTGATTGATTGATATGATTGATTAATATGATTGATTGATCGATATGACTGATTGATATTATTGTTTGGTTGATTAATATGATTGATTGATTGGTTTGATTTATTGATCGATATGACTGATTGATATTATTGTTTGGTTGATTAATATGATTGATTGATTGGTTTGATTTATTGATTAATTGATTGGTTAATTGATTGATCGATTAATTGCTATGACTGATTGATATATGATTGATTGTATGCTTGTATTTGCAATCTAATTCAACTTTTTGATAACTTTTTTAATTATGAAAGTCAGATACATATACAGTTAGGTGAACTGACTTTTGATAACATAATTTATTAAGTTTTTTTTTAAATTTTGATAACTTAATTTTGAAAACTTTTTACAAAGTTTTTTTTTAAACTTTTTAATTTTATAAACTTTTTAATATTTTTTTTTTTTGAAAATATTTTTTATAAAAAAAGTTTTTTTTTTGTAAACTTTTTAATATTTTTTTTATTTACAAAGTATTTTTTTTTAATTTTGAAAACTTTTTTTTTATTTACAATTTTTTTTTTCATTTTGAAAACATTTTTTATTTAAAAAGTTTTTTTTTAATTTTGAAAACTTTTTATTTAGAAAGATTTTGTTTTTTTTAATTTTGTAAACATTTTTTTTTAAGTTACTTTTTTTTTAATTTAACTTACAAATATTTTTATAAGTATATATTAATCTAACACTTTTATAGGATAAAAAGAAGTATTAAACTGAAACATAATGAAAGTCACATGCATGTATACATATATGAATAGGTAAACTCACTTTTGAAAACTTAATGTATTAAGTTTTTATAATTTTTTTTTTTAATTTTGATAACTTAATTTTTTTTTGAGTTTTTTTTCCCAAGTTTTTTTTTTAACTTTTGTAAACTTTTTAATATTTTTTTTTAACTTTTGTAAACTTTTTAATTTTTTTTTTAATTATTTTTATTTTTTATAAAGATTTTTTAATTTTGAAAACTTTATTTTTTTTTAACTTTTCAAATATTTTTTTAAATGAGTTTCTTAATTTTGTTTTTTAAACTTTTTAATTTTCTAAACTTATTATTATTATTGAAAACTTTTTTATATAATTAAGTTTTATATATATATATATATATATATATTAGAAAGTAGAAATTATAGTATTAAGATTATTAGTTTAATATTTTAAACTTGTGTTAATTTTTTAATTGCTAAAGAATTGTTGATTTCTTTAGTTATATACATATGCAAATTTAAGTCTAACACTCTATTAAAAGTTCTAAAAGAAATAAGAAAATAAACATACACTTTAGAAAAATAAACACACACGTATTAAAAAGGATAGCAATACATTTTATTTTATTATTTTAAACAATTCGTTTTGAATTGTTTCTACATGAATGTTTGATAAAAAGTTTTCACTAACACAATCCACTCCGTTTAAAAATGAGGAAATAACAAAATCTAAATCTATAAGTGTTAATAACATCTCTCCTAGTTTTTCAAATTTTTGTCGATTATTTAGTATACAACAGGAATGAGGGCTTTGAGATTTCTGATTAAAAATACATCCATCACATTCAAAAATGCGGTTTAGTATAGTTAATACATTATTCTCAATACATGTTATAAGTTTAGACTGCAACATGAGTTCATTTTCTGTAGATATATGACCAATGATACATTTCTGTCTAATTAAGCTTGGTATATGGTTTACATATATATGCTGAAGAAGTTCCTTATTCAAATCATGTATTTTTTCTTTTAATTTCAGCAACTGATACTCGTTTAAGTCAATGTGAGAATAATTCTTTAAATTTTTAATTCGCATGATAGAATTATTAAAATTTAACACTAATATCATGTTATTAGAAACAAATGAGGAACTTTTATATCTCAAATTAAATGAAAAAATTTTCTTGCAAAATTCGAACCAGCTGTTAACATCCATAATAATACCATTTTTCGTTAGAATTTCTTCACTAGTAAGCCCACTGCGTTTAAATTCTCGAATATGAATATGAAATTGTCTATTATGCAACTTTAAAATTAAAAAGATACAGTCACTGAGTTCTTCTCGAAATACAATAGGATGATTGGATTTGCTAGTTTTAGACTGTGGAATGACATTCGTAGGTGGGGTTGTGCTTTGTAATTCATCACTTGCTTTAGAAAGGTTGCTTGGTTGGGAATCAGAAACCTCTTGGTCAATAGTACGTTCTTGAAAGGATTCGTCTTGTGAAATTATGTTACTAGCTGGGGTCGAGGTTAAAGCGGATTCAAAATTCATGTCTTTGAAAAATATATTCAAATAGTCCTCGACAGAAATTGACTCTTGGCATGAATTCTCGGAAGATGTAGTATCATCACCAAAGTTAGGGATAAAGGTAACATTAGATGAAGTTAGAACAAAAATCAGTTGGAAACTGAATGTTTAGAAACAGCACATCCCTTAATATACGTTAAAAATCAGTGTCGGTTACAGATAAACACTTAAAAGAATTAGTAATGTCATTAATTTTAGTTTAAGTCTAAAAAAAAATATATATATATATAAACAGTTTATTTAAGTGGTGAATAATATATTATGTCAATGGTTTTATCCTTTTTTTGAAGAATAGTATGGCAACACAAGGTAACAATTTTTATATTTACAGTATATGATATTTAATGTTAAGTTTTAGTTTTATTCTTTTTTTTGAAGAATAGTATGGCAACACAAAGTAACAATTTTTAAAAAAGTGGTTAATGATATATTATGTTAATGGTTCTATGCTTTTTTTAAAGAATTGTATGGTAATAAATGATAATATTATTATTATTATTGAGCAATAACAGTTGTTTATACAAACAACGAGTGATATATTAAACTTTAAAAATAATTATGATAAATTAGAAATATTGAAAAATAACTATTTCAATGGATAATTTCAGACTTTCAATATGAAATTAATAAAAGATAGTTAACTCATTATTCATTTGATTAGAAATTAAAAAAAAAATAGTAAGTAAAGCCGTTACGACTTTATGAGTTATTAAAAATCACAAGTTGTTCTAACAAAAATAAACAGACAACAGCTTTTTCATTTACACATTATTTATTCGTCGTTTTCAATAGTTACAATAGTGAAAACATGAGTACACATATTTAAAAAAAAAGGTATAAACATTTCAAATCATGTTATATTTTAAAAGTAGATAGTTCTAAATTCAATATTTTATCTAATGTCCAATTAAAACCACGTCTGGTAGACTTCTCATAGGACTTAATAATTTTTGCAAAGGCATCCTCAACATGCTCAGATAAGTTTTGATTCGTCCATTCAAGTATAGTTTTTGAAAGGAAATAGGGAGTGGCAGCCTCTAAGTCACCCTCCTGTGTTATGCGATATACAACAACTTGTACACTTGCATACCATTTCATCGATCTTTTAACTTGAATCTGGTAGTTTAATTCGTTTAAAACGTCCGATTGAATACTATTAAAAAATGTGTTAAAGTCTGTAGCATTCTCCTCGTTAGAGTTGATTACAGTTTTAGTAAATATGTTTAACGCATTTTGCCTTTTAAAATGCTTAACCTTCTCAAAAAACATATCTTTTAAAGAGGATGAATTATCAATTTTGCATCTAACTCTCTGTGAAGTTTTCAAATGATATAAAAAATCGGAGTTGGGATTGAATATTTCACTACGCTGTATACATTTATCCTTTTTGGAGGACTTGTGGATCTTCATGTGTTTTAATAAGTCATACTTTCTTGAGAACGCTTCACCGCACGATTCACATTTATGTTGGGAAGGAATCTTTAAATGGGATAGTTTATGACGATTCAAAATAGCCTTTCTAGAGAATGCTTTTTGGCAGATGTCACATATAAATGGTCTTTCTTCTGAATGAATCATCAAATGTTGTTTTAAATTGCCTTTTCGTGAAAAAGATTTGCTGCAAACAGTACACAAAAAAGGTGGCTTCTGTTTCTTTAGTTCTGATGAGGAGAATTCCGCTTCATTATCTGAAACGGGTTCTACTTTAGGTTGTACTATTAATCCCATGTCTTGATCATTTAATCTTGATGAAAAATATTGATTATTCAAACGTGATACATCATCGCTTAACATAGTAGAATGTCCATCTTGAAAACTAGCCATATTATCCTAAGTGAAAAAAGCGTCTTCACACACTCAAAAAATAGCAAACACTAATGAAAAAGTCTCGTTTCATTCAATTTTATATATAATCATAGGGGGCGCATGTTTAAAAATTATTACGATAGTACAAATCATGTAATATGATTGGTGCAAACATTTCAGAAAAACACGTGGCATAAAAAAGTATGTGTAGGAAGTTCACAGGAAGTGAATCAATCCAAAGGTTTTTATGTAATGTTTAAAAAGTATATGATTCATCACGCTACGTTTTTGAATTCGTCATTCTAAGGTTTTACACATTAATTTTATTATTTCAGTGAAATATATGACAAACCAATGGATTAATTCATACTAAATTTATTAAACTGTATAAAAGAATGAGTTGAAGTGAGGCAGTAGTTTTAAAATTTATTAGAACTAGTGTAGAATCATCAAATAATTATCTATTGCAATAACAAACTATGAGTTGATTCAATTTATAATAATCAATAAATAGAAAATCTGTTCAAACTTTCATTTAAAATCTGGAAACAAGTGAAATAATCTCTTCAATAGTTATCAATATTTACATATTAGCTATTTTCTGTTGAAAAAAGCTGATTAGACTTATCGGATGTTTGTGATAGATAGTGAGTAACGTTGATAAGAGGGTTTAGGAAATGAATTTCAGACGATTAAATGAATGATATGGTTCACAAGAAAAAGTATAATTTTAAAATTAGGTAAGAGGATTAATACTGGTAAAAACAATGTTTAATTCAAATCGTTTGGTAGCCTTCTAATCGATCAAAAAAAATGACTTGCCTTATTAAAGAAATATAAAAAATTAATTATTTCTTCAATTTAAACATAAATTATATTAACTTCCCTAGTATAAGAAAGAGGAAGAGGTAGGTATTTTTTTTTAAATATATAGTGTTCAAAAGTAATTCAGTAATTGTCGGGGCGCGGTTTGAATAGTGGATAGCTTATCAGTTACAAAAAATGAAATTTGAATGGGAGTTCGCAGGTTCGAAACCACGGCTTTCTAAAATGATCATACATTTGTGCGTAAAATAATCAAACTCTCATTCACAAAATCGATAAAATCAGTTAAACTAAAAATCATACACATAAAAAAAAATTCGCAGAGTGAGCAGTTAAAATAGGTATTAATGAGTTATCTTAAGAAACCAACCTCTCTTTGCGCATACAGAAGGGGGAATACAATTTTTTGTTTTGAAACATCTAAAATCTAAACATATAGACATAGTTTCTTGGCTCGATTAGTTAAGTCTTCAACATATCATCGAGCCAAGAGACTATTTTGCAGGTTCAAACCTTCCTCAAAACTTTTCAAAAATAAAATACTATTTTCAATAATAAATTCGCACTACCGCATACAGATGGCAGCATCAAAAATCTTTTTCAGAAAACATATGACATTTTTATCTTCATTCAAATTCTAAGACAATTCAGGAAAAAAAAAAATCACCCTTAAAAATTAAGCCCCCCCCTAAAAAAAATAAGCCCCTCTAAAAAATTTAGGCTCCTCAAACTCCCTTTTGAAAATACCTACATCTCTATGTTATAGTATGATATTTCCATTTCTACTCTATGTCAATTTGAAGAAAAAAAATTAAGCCCCCCTAAAAATAAGCCCCACTAAAATATTTGGACCCCTCAAACTCCCTTTCGAAAACACCTAACTCACTATGTTATAGTATGATATTTCCATTCTAATACTAAATCAATTCGAAAAAAAAAATATTAAGCCCCCCTCAAAAAATAAGCCCATCGAAAAATTTAGTGTCTTCATACTTCCTCTCGAAAAGACCTATGTTATAGTATGATATTTCCATCTCTACTCTAAGTCGATTCGAAAAAAAAAAAGCCCCTCTCAAAAATTAAGCCCCCTCAAAAATTAAGCCCCCTCCAACATTTAACCCCTCCTACTATAGGATAAGTCTCCCAACAGGTGGATTCCACCCACATCCACACACACCACCACCACCTGCTGGGGTTGAACTGTCCTTCTTTCCCTACTTATGTGAACACTTTTTTGAACCCCGCACTCATCGTAAAACTTTTCAACTAAACGGACATGCTGTCCGACGGGATACAAATCCCATTGTTATCCCAGAAGGGATTTTCTCTGGTGTTCAAACACCAAGTATCTTGTCAACCGGAAAAACCATTCATTTTTTATTTACCCATTATATTAATCATTCTTTGTATATATTGTTGTAGCATCCTAGTCCAGTATTAAAGATAGTTTGAAGTGCATATGCATCCGTATACAGTCAATGATGAAGAGTGTCAGTCTCATCTTAAAAAATAAAATATAAAATAAATTGCAACAAAAGGATACATATAGCAAGCCTGTCCTCTTGCCGAAGCTAAACACAGGTAGGCAATCTTATTTAATATTCATTATATATATATTTCAAAATAATCACTGGGTATACTCAGCCCTGGCTGGCGACTCTCACATAAATCCCTTGTTTTCTATAGATTGAGAGCCGAAGGTATATAAGCAAGGGAGTGAGAAATAAATAAATAAATAAAAAATAAACCCAGTTAAAAATAAAAGGTAGCGTATTTGCACCTTTACACATACGGAAATAAATTTATGAATATTGGAAGTTGATAACATTTGTTAAATATAATTGTGTTTCATATGATATGATATTGAAAATTATTTATATGATACTATTATATAATGTGTATGTGAATGGTATAAATATTAAATTAGTGATTTGAATTAGTGATTATAAATGAGAAATAATAAGGAAAGTTTCAAAAACTTCTGCACTTAAAAATATAACATATTGTGATATATAGTTAAATAAGAAATATACAATGGCGATGTCAAAAGACTTAGCCTCGATTGAAAAGTTGAATAATACGAATTTCCTACACTGGGCATTTAAAATTGAAAACCTACTTACTAAGGATGATTTATTTAAATTCTGTATCGATGATCCCCCCCCCCTCTCCGGACGCCGCTTACTTAAAAAATAGTGCAAAGGCTAAGGCCATCATTAATTTGTGCATAGACGATGATCAGATAATTTATGTAAAAATCTTACAGACTCCGAAGCAAGTGTGGGAAAAATTAAAGTCTGTCCATCAGCGCGCGAACTTATCCTCAAAATTATTTTTTAAGGAAATTCTACTCTCAAAAACTCTCAGAAAATGGGAATATGGTGGAGCACATTAATAACATTCTTACAATAAGAGACAGGCTTTCTGCCATAGGCGAAAACATCAGGTGAGTCGCACATTGTAGCGATCATGTTGTGCTCCTTGCCCCCATCATATGCCGGGATGATAACTGCTCTTGAGACGCGTGATGAATCTGATTTAAAATTAGACTTTGTGAAGAACAAACTAATCGATGAATATACCCATCGACTAGAAAACAAAAACACTAATTCGTATATTAAACAAACCGAGTATATAGTGGAAAATAAAGCCGCCACAATCTACCTCCTATTGAGACGGCATTTAAATCTGAAAACAAACCGTATAAAAACAAAAAGTTTTGCAGCTTTTGTTCCCGAAGTGGACATGTTAAAAATGAATGTTTTCAACTGAAAAACAAAGAAAGGTATAACTGGCAGAAGAATAATTATAGACACGAAAATAACAGTAACAGAAACAACAATTGCGGGGCAGGTTATAGAACAAACGCAGGAAACAACAAAGGACAGGAAAACAGTAAGAATCATTCCTCCAACTACTGTTTCAACGGAAAGATAAACTCAGCTAGTGAGCAAACAGGGTTAGGCGTTCCTCTTCCCCAGGTTGAACACGCATTTCAAAATGAACCCACGCTAGTTAACAAAACACAAACAAGGAACACTAACACCTACATAATAGATTCGGGCTGTACAAGACATGTTACGTCCACAAAAGAACACTTTACAACGTTTAAGCCAGGAAATTTTGGCGACATCACCATAGCTAACGGGAAAAGATTAAATTCTCAAGGTGTAGGGGACATAATGATAAACACAGGCCTTAAAAATAACATAACACTCCCGGACGTATTATATTGTCCGGAATTAAAGAGTAATCTCTTATCAGTAAAAAAGGCAACCGATAATAACATAAAAGTAATCTTTGAGAAGGAAACATGTTTTTTCATTAAAGATAACAACACTATCTTAACCGCTAAACTGAACAACAATCTCTATGAAGTAAATCCTAAGGATGAGTACGGTTACGCCTTAAGCACGCAAACCTCCTGTAATAATGAAAACTGTATATATAAATGGCATCGTAGATTAGGTCACAAAAATTTTGACGCAATTAAATATTTGGTTAATCATAAGTTGGCTGAGGGAATAATTATAAATAACTGCAAGCATGAGTTGCATTGCACAAAGTGCATAGAAGGGAAACTGTCAATTTCACCCTACCCCAAAGCAGCTAAAAATAGGAGCAAAGAGATATGCTCGCTCGCACATTCCGATTTATGTGGACCTATGGAGACTCAGACTCCAGGAGGAAAGCGTTATTTCATAATGTTTACAGATGACTACAGTCGATTTACTATGACATATCTATTAGCGCATAAATCTGAAGCGGTAGAGAAATTAAAGCAGTACGTAGCCCTAACAAAAAATAAATTCGGGAAGGTAATAAAAGCTATAAGGTCTGATAACGCCAAAGAATATCTTGGGGAGAGTTTCGAAAACTACTTAGCCGAAAACGGCATAGAAAGACAGTTGAGTGTCCCGTACAGTAGCCCCCAAAACGGGGTTTCTGAGAGAAAGAACAGAACAATCGTTGAAATGGCACGTACTATGCTGTCAGATGCAAAATTGCCTAAGCATTTCTGGGGAGAAGCGGTGATGACAGCCACATATTTAACCAACCGACTGCCGACAAACGCAAATGAAAATCGCGCCTCACCATACGAATTGTGGAATAATAGGAAGCCCGACCTATCAAACATTAAGACTTTTGGGTGTAAGGCATTTGCCTACGTAGATAAATAAAAAAGAACGAAGTTTGACGAAAAAGCGATCGAAGGGGTCATGATGGGTTATGATTTTCGGAGCAAAGGTTACAGAATTCACACGGGAAATAACCACATAATAATTTCTAGAACGGTAAAATTCATTGAAGAAGGGACTAACTATGAGGAAATTGATAATACTACGGAAACCGAAAATAACGCTCAAACATCTACCGAAAATATCAAGATTGATTTGACAAATAATAATGAAGATCTGATAGAAACCCCGACGCCAGATAATCCCGAATCGAGGAGGTCGCAAAGGGAAAACAAAGGCGTACCTCCAAATCGTTTCGGAGCGACCGTGAATTTGTGCAAAATTGAGGAACCGAAATCGTGGGCCGAATTAGAAAACATTAAGGATATAGAAACAAAAAATAAGTGGTTGGAAGCAGCAAATGAGGAAATAAGATCACTACAACAGAATAAAACTTGGAAACTAATTAAAGCTATACCCGGAAAACGCGTAATAGGGTCAAAGTGGACATTTAAAGCCAAAAGAGGGATAAACGGCAAAATAGAAATGTACAAAGCCAGGTTAGTTGCGAAGGGGTACTCGCAAAAATATGGGTGCGATTACGACGAAACGTATGCACCAGTCGTATCGCACACCACACTGAGAGCATTTTTAAATGCAGCCGTTTACAAAAATCTTGACGTGACGCACCTTGATGTCAAAACCTCTTTTTTGCATGGGACTCTTGAGGAGGAAGTGTATATGTATCAACCGGAGGGTTATCTAAAGAAAGGGGAGGAAGAAAAAGTATGTAAATTAAACAAGGCGATTTATGGCCTTAAACAGGCCGCAAGGGAATGTAGTTTAAAAATTAGCCAATCCCTGAAGAATCTAAAATTTACCGAATGCGACTCAGACCAATGTCTGTTTAAACGAATCAAAAATGGAAAAGTCGCGTATGTGATCGTCTACGTGGACGACATACTCGTAGCAGGTAGCAAAGATGACACGCACGAGATATATAACCAGTTATCCAAGGAATATGAGATTAAAAATCTGGGACAGGTAACTCAGTATTTAGGGATTAACATAACTAAAGCAGAAAACGGTAACTTACAACTTGATCAAGAACACAAAATTATAGAAATCACGGAAAAGTTCAACTTAACCCTTAGCAAACCCACCTACACGCCAATGTGTACTAACTATTTTAATTTAGATCCGGAAGGAGAATTAATGGAAAATAATACAAAATATAGACAAGCAATTGGCGGATTGCTATACATCGCGACACTAACAAGACCCGACATCGCGGCCATAGTAAATATTCTAGCGAGGAGGAATGAGCTACCCAGACTAGCTGATTGGGAAGCCATCGAAAAGGTTATCAGATACCTGATGACTACAAGAAAATTGAAATTCATAATAGACAGATGCAAAACGCCCATACTAACGGTTTACAGTGATAGCGACTGAGCGAATGATCGTATAGACAGAAAGTCAACGACAGGCAATCTGTTTAAGTTAGGCAACAACCTGTTAGCCTGGATCTCTAAGAAGCAGACAAGCGTCGCCCTGTCTTCTACAGAGGCCGAGTACATTTCGGCGTCAACTGCAACACAAAACGTGATACATTTATTAAATTTACTTAATGATTTGGAATTGCCTCAACAACTACCAATAACTGTGTATGAGGATAATTTATCAACCATAAAACTAACAAAAAACGAGAAAGCACAAACAAAAACTAAACATATTGAGGTCAAATTCCACCACATCAGTGATCAACACGAACGCGGAATAATTAATATCACCTATTGTCCTTCAAAACTCATGATAGCGGACATACTAACAAAACCGCTTCCAAAAGTTCAACATGAGTTTTTACGAAACGAACTACAGCTAAAACTTGTCACAGGTCCTTCAAACAAAAAGGAGGAATATTAGAAATCCTACTTCTACTAATAAGTTTTGTATGCGAACCTGCGACACAAATAACATGTTATATAGACTTATAACCGAACTTGTGGGGTATGTAAACGTTTGTGGAAATATGCACAACATTTATCTAATCAAAAACAGTGAACTTCGTGAAGAGTAACAGAAACGCTTCATCTCATCACTCATAGATGGCAGCACCAAATCTACAAGGCAATCCACCAGACAGCATTTATATTAAGTTTTCATATCTGAAGACCAGATAGCAGCACCATTCAGTGGACATTGCAAAGTGGCTGTACTGAAATAAATTAATCCGCTGACTTTGCATAATCTATTGCCTTTCTCATCACCTAAAAGAGTCTACGTGAACACTTTTTTGAACCCCGCAGTCATCGTAAAACTTTTCAACTAAACGGACATGCTGTCCGACGGGATACAAATCCCATTGTTATCCCAGAAGGGATTTTCTCTGGTGTTCAAACACCAAGTATCTTGTCAACCGGAAAAACCATTCATTTTTTATTTACCCATTATATTAATCATTCTTTGTATAAATTTTTGTAGCATCCTAGTCCAGTATTAAAGATAGTTTGAAGTGCATATGCATCCGTGTACAGTCAATGATGAAGAGTGTCAGTCTCATCTTAAAAAATAAAATAAAAAATAAATTGCGACAAAAGGATACATATAGCAAGCCTGTCCTCTTGCCGAAGCTAAACACAGGTAGGCAATCTTATTTAATATTCATTATATATATATTTCAAAATAATCACTGGGTATACTCAGCCCTGGCTGGCGACTCTCACATAAATCCCTTGTTTTCTATAGATTATGAGAGCTGAAGGTATATAAGCAAGGGAGTGAGAAATAAATAAATAAATAAAAAATAAACCCAGTTAAAAATAAAAGGTAGCGTATTTGCACCTTTACACATACGGAAATAAATTTATGAATATTGGAAGTTGATAACATTTGTTAAATATAATTGTGTTTCATATGATATGATATTGAAAATTATTTATATGTTACTATTATATAATGTATATGTGAATGGTATAAATATTAAATTAGTGATTTGAATTAGTGATTATAAATGAGAAATAATAAGGAAAGTTTCAAAAACTTCTGAACTTAAAAATATAACATATTGTGATATATAGTTAAATAAGAAATATACAATGGCGATGTCAAAAGACTTAGCCTCGATTGAAAAGTTGAATAATACGAATTTCCTACACTGGGCATTTAAAATTGAAAACCTGCTTACTAAGGATGATTTATTTAAATTCTGTATCGATGATCCCCCCCCCCCCTCTCCGGACGCCGCTTACTTAAAAAATAGTGCAAAGGCTAAGGCCATCATTAATTTGTGCATAGACGATGATCAGATAATTTATGTAAAAAACTTACAGACTCCGAAGCAAGTGTGGGAAAAATTAAAGTCTGTCCATCAGCGCGCGAACTTATCCTCAAAATTATTTTTATTAAGGAAATTCTAATCTCAAAATCTCTCAGAAAATGGGAATATGGTGGAGCACATTAATAACAATCTTACAATAAGAGACAGGCTTTCTGCCATAGGCGAAAACATCAGGGTGAGTCGCACATTGTAGCGATCATGTTGTGCTCCTTGTCCCCATCATATGCCGGGATGATAACTGCTCTTGAGACGCGTGATGAATCTGATTTAAAATTAGACTTTGTGAAGAACAAACTAATCGATGAATATACCCATCGACTAGAAAACAAAAACACTAATTCGCATATTAAACAAACCGCGTATAAAGTGGAAAATAAAGCCGCCAATCTATCTCCTATTGAGACGGCATTTAAATCTGAAAACAAACCGTATAAAAACAAAAAGTTTTGCAGCTTTTGTTCCCGAAGTGGGCATGTTAAAAATGAATGTTTTCAACTGAAAAATTTTTTCTGGTGTTAAAACAACAAGTATCTTGTCAACCGGAAAAACCATTCATTTTTTATTTACCCATTATATTAATCATTCTTTGTATATATTTTTGTAGCATCCTAGTCCAGTATTAAAGGTAGTTTGAAGTGCATATGCATCCGTGTACAGTCAATGATGAAGAGTGTCAGTCTCATCTTAAAAAATAAAATATAAAATAAATTGCAACAAAAGGATACATATAGCAAGCCTGTCCTCTTGCCGAAGCTAAACACAGGTAGGCAATCTTATCATGGAAGACGGTAGTATTCCGAGTGACGCAGCCTTAAGCCTAAAATCGTATCGTATCGTATCGTTAAAATCGTATCGTATCGTATCATAGAATTCGTAGATGGCGGAACTCATATATACAGCTAACTCGACATCAAAGAAAACGCGAAAAGCCGCCTTTTAATAACTCAGCAGATATATGTCTTATTGTTCTGAATTTTCTAGAACAGTCTTATATCTGCAGTCTAATCGTATACTGAAATTTTTACATTTCTACGTGCAGTATATTTTGAGATCTAAATAGCCATTTTTAAAGTGAAAACGTTGGTATCATATCGAGGAAGTTCCTAATTTGAAAATCTCGAAAACGGTTCTAACGATTATTTTTAAATTGATACATAATATAAATGTGATTATGGCGAGGTGAATAACACTTTTCTTTTTTCTGGGAAAACTCTCGTTCGTTAAATAATTCGATTTTTTTTTCTCTCGAAAATGACACGGGCGATTTTTTAAAAATCAAATAAATATGTTTCAGATGAATCAAATAACAATTTACTTGTTTCCAGCAAGACTCTTGTTCGTTTTATAATGCGCATGAAAAATCGGACTATATTTCTTCGGCATTCTATGGAAATTTCACCGAAAATGGATGACACTGTATTCATACACATGCTTTCTTTTTAACCACTTTTGGGGAGAAAATTTTTGTCTTCCCACTGGCTGATTGGCTAAGGGCCATCGTTTACTGATCATAAGATAGGCAGTTCGATACTCCCTGATACGTGTTTTCACATGTGAATGTGTTTTTTTTTTTTTTTTTAAGTCTGCTAGTTGACCATTATTCTCAGTTCCTTTGTAATTTTTTAATTGCTATTAAGTTAAATAAAATTACAATTACAATGACGCCAATTTGATGATGATTATTTCTTGGCAATTTTTCAACAATAAAAATATTACCATAAATTTTATAAATATATTTAATTTCAATCACTTTACAAAAAATATACATTAATAATTATTATTTGAATATAAATCACACGATCAGAAACGTAAAAAAACAATTCATTTCAGCTCTTCTTTTTATAATATCATTTTTTATTATTATGACGGTCAATCAATATATAATCACTGACATCCATAATATTATTATTATTATAATTATTATTTTCCTTGCATAAAAGCTATTGTGATGTAATAATTCTTTTATAATAAATAATTTAGTTGAAATGTTTTATTTATAAATATCAATGAAGTTTGATTACAGTTTACATAATAAGCATATCAGACTTCTGGTGTCGCCATCTTTTGACGCAATTGCGTAGTATTATAGAGAAATGTTTGATAAAAACGTCTATCCATCTATGTAACTATCCATCTATGAAACACCATCTATGTAAGGATTTAATAATTATAAATTAACATTTTGGATTTATTAATTTAAGGATAAAGTGTTTTTAAAGGAATATCAAATGAAACCCTCTGTGCGATCTGAGATTATACTTACCCAGTTGTTTTTATATACAAACTGCTATAAGGAAAATTGTAATAAAATAGTAAAAATTAAATCTGCATTAAATTCCATAAGTATCTTTTTTTTAATCATTTTATCACTAACCTCAAAAAAGTAATGATATCAATGCAAAAACCCTTGACGCGTTAAAAGTTTCTGACGCAGCACTTTATCTTATGCTCTAAGAATTTTAAATATGGAACTTAAAAATACTGATATCAAATTTTGAGTGACGTTATGCTATTTCTTAAAAAATATATTTGTATTTATTTCATCATTTTATTTTTGTTTTATTTATAATCGCATGTGCAAAAGTTATGTTCAACATGAAAAGCTGCATAAAATTTTATTCGCTGTTGCTTTATCATTTACATCTCTCATAAATTCAAAATATGAGTTTTAAAAGATATGATATAAAATTTAAGTGACGCCTTGATGTGACTTTAAAAGGTTTGTTTTAAAATTCAATTTAAACTATTTTTGACTTGGTTAAAATAATTTTTTACATCTACACAATACTTTTAATTTTCCAATTCACTGTTAAATATATCACTTTCATTGAATCTATACTATGCATTGAAATGTATTTATTTCAATAAATTGATTTATCTTTTGTGTCACGCTATTCAAAATTGTGAGTAAGATTTATGTAAATGGTTTATTTGCGTCAAACTATCCTTTTTCATACATTTCATGTAGTTTGGAC
This sequence comes from Maratus speciosus, assembly GCA_963932465.1. Classification (NCBI taxonomy): domain Eukaryota; kingdom Metazoa; phylum Arthropoda; class Arachnida; order Araneae; family Salticidae; genus Maratus; species Maratus speciosus. Next base: position 650,617,834 of record OZ010787.1, on the reverse strand, counting down.
ACAATGATACAAAATTATATACATACTTAGCATATATATATATATAGCTAGTATATACAATTATATATACCTCTAGTATACATAATTACAAATTATGTTAGATAACATAATATATAATCAACCTTAGATTATATAGATGATGAAATATTCTTTTTCGCTTTCATAAGAAAATTATTTCTAGAAAATAATAGACAGTTAAGTAAAACTTCTTAATAAGAATTTCGATTACATCATCTAATTAAAAATAAAAGATCTTTCAACTAAACATACTAAAAGATGATGATTTTATTCGGTAATGAAAGTTTGCAGGTATAAAAAGATAGGTTTTAAAATTATATTAGATCCTTCCAATATCAAACGTGTAAAGAAAATATGTAGTTCTTTTTTAATATGAAGGAATATAGAGATTAAAACTTAACGAACCAACACAATTGAAGACTGTGTTGGAAATGGGAAACTTGCTATCGGTTTATCAGATGTTAGAAGAAGTCACGTGATGATGTAAACATCCGGTCAGTTATCTGCAGTGAGCATTTCATCTGTAGGAGCGAGACATGCCAAGCTTCGTTTTAAATCAGTGCTATTTGTAAGAAGATATTACTCTAATATTTGAATATAAATGAATTTGTATTAAAAATGTAGATGTAAAAATTAGAGTTTGAAGAAATAAGGTAGATAAGGATAAAGAAAAGTTTCATTAAAAAAATAATTTTATAACTTATAATTAATTTTAGACTAAAAAATGATTATTCTTAAGTCGACCATAGTATACAATTAGTCATATATACACACATTATGTGATATATAACTATCTACTTTGTTATACATACACATTATGTGATATATACTATGTGATCTATATTATGAGATATATAAATACATACGTTAACATCAATAACTCATATTTTCCAACTGGTATACAACTGAAAACTAATAACACACACACATATATATATATATTCTTTTTTGAATTGTAAAACTAATATATATATGTGTATATATATATATTTTAGAAAACTTAATTGATTTTTTTTTTTTTTTTTTTTTTTTTTTTTTTTTTTTTTTTTTTTTGCAAAACTTTTAAATTATTTTTTAGAAAACTGAATTGATTTATTTTTTTTGTAAAACTTATAAAATATTTTTTTAGAAAACTTAATTGAAATTTTTTTCTTTTGTAAAACTTATAAAATATGTTTTAGAAAACTTATTATTATTATTATTTTTTTTTTTTTGTAAAACTTATAAAATATTTTTTAGAAAACTTAATTGAAATTTTTTTTCTTTGTAAAACTTATAAAATATTTTTTAGAAAACTTTTTTAAATTCAAAAACTAATAAAACATTTTTCTACACTTGTAAATAATTTTGAGCTAGAAAAATCTTTGTTCTTATATGAAACATACTATATACTATGTTACATAGTATACAATATATTACATTGTGAACATACTACACATTCATGTGTAGTATGTAAGCATGTTTAAAAAATTTATACAAGGAACGAAAAATTTTAACTAATGAAAATTTTTAAAAACTTTTATAATTTTATTTCTTAAATAGTAAAACTTTAAACTTTTTTTTATAACTTTTTAAAACTGATAAAATATTTTTGTAATTTTTAGAAAACATAAAATATTTATACAATGAATTGAAGAAACAAAAAATTTTAACTAATGAAAAATTTTTAAAAACTTTTATAACTTTATTTCTTAAATTGTAAAACGTAAAAAAATAAAAAAAAATTATATAGTTTTTTAAAACTGATAAAATATTTTTGTAATTTTTCGAAAACTTATTTTAAATTGAAAACTTGAAAAATATATTTCCACTAGATTTGAAATTTATTTCAAAAAATATTTTTTTTTAACTTGTAAATATAATTTTATTAAATTGCAAAAGTAGAAAACTTTTATTTTCATTATTAAAAATATTAATAACTTGGAATTCATTTTAAATTCAAAAAATAAAAACTTGTATATATACATTTTGATTAGGTGATTGTTAATTTCTTTTTTTCCAATATAGATTGTCATAATTAAAAGATAGACTAAATGAATAAACATATACATTTAACAAACAAAAACAACAAAATTTATTATTTAAACAATACATATTGTATAGTTTCTACATTGATGTTACATAAAAAGTTTTTACTAACACATCCAGTTCCGTTTAAAAACATAGAAACAACATAATCGAAATTCACTAACATTAATACCGTGTCCCCTAGTTGATTAAACTTTTCGCGATTATTAAATGTGAAACATGTATGAAGACTCATGCTTTCGTGTTCAAAAATACATCCTACGCACTCATAAATTTGGTTTAAAATAGTCACTACATTACTCTCAATACACTTGATGAGCTTTGAAAATAAAGCAGATTCATTTTCGATGGTTACGTCACCTAGTGTACATTTTTGCTTAATTAAACGTGGTAGATAATTTGTATACATGTGTTGCAAAAGCTTCTTGTTAAAATGACGAACTTTATCCTTCAAATTTAATAATTGGCAATCGTTTAAGTCAAAATGTGAAAAATTCATCAAGTTTTTAATTCGCATAGTGCTATTATTGTGATTCATTACCAACAGAGTATTATTAGCAATAAATGATGAGGATTTATATTTCAAATTAAAAGCAAAAAGTTTCGATTGAAATTCACACCACGTATTAATGTCCATCAAAAGTCTATTTTTCGTCATCATTTCTTCATTTCTAATCACATTGCGTTTAAACTCCCCGATATACACATAAAATCGTTTGATGCGATGTTTTAAAATCAAATAAACACAATCACTCAACTTGATTTCAATCACGCTAAAATTGCGTGGTTTGCTTTTGGGAATATCTTTCATAAGGGGATCTTGTATTGTATTCAAAACAGCATTTGTTGGTTCTTGTGATGATGAAATTGAGGTACTTGGGGAAATGAAGGATTCCAAGTTTTTAAAATCTACGTCATTAAAAATAGTGTCCAAAAAACTCATAGTAGAAGTTGCGTCGTCATCATTATGAGTGAATATTGGGGTCGTCGAATCCATATCGAACTTGGGTTCTGCAGCATGTAAATCCTTGTTTGAGGGTAATGTTGAACAGTTCTCGTTTGAATTACAAAATTCTAAACTTGGGAGATTTAATTGCTTCATATCAGTATCCAAAGATGATTCTAAACGTTGATACTTTGCTACGCAATTCATTTCTAGGGGAGATCTTTTCAGCATATTTAATTCACAAGCCATTTTAAATAGCAAACAGTATGTGGTATAGTCTGATCAAAAGTCAACAGTAAACTGATTGAGATGATTTCGAAACGATTATTAGCATAAGTCCAAATCAGTGACGGTTTCTGTTAGAAACAATCGTATTAATTAAAAAAACCGTGAGCGACTAAATTTTCAAATCGCCGACTGAGTCGAAAAGCATGACTATTGCCGGTATGAATATTTCATCATGTTAGATATTTTTCAAACTTGAGAATGGCAACACACGATGAGTGAATCACAAGTTCAGTACAAATAATAATTTTATTCATATGAAATTAATTAAAATATATAGTGGAAGTTATAATTATACTTATATGAAATGGATTAAAATAATGAGTGGATAATTATACTCAAATTAAATTAATTAGACTCAAATGAAATTGATTAAAATTGTGAATAATTATATTTATATGAATTCAAATCAGTGACGGTTTCAGTTAAAAATCGGTATCAAGTAAATTTTTGTATTTGATGATTAAACCGAAAAGCATGATTAATGCTAGCATAAATATTTCGTTATGATAGTTATTTTTTAAACTTGTGAATGGCAACACATGGAAAATGAAACGCAGTTCATTATATTTTTTCTCATGAAATTGATTAAAATAAATAGTGTGTGGATAATTAAACTTATATGAAATGGATTAAAATAATGAGTGGATAAATATAATCAAATGATAATTATACCAAAATGATAATTATACTCAAATTAATTACATTAATTATTTGTTAATTAAACTTTAAAAAATATGTAATAAAGATAACAATAATTTAAATAACTTCATTTTCTAATCCCTCTAAACAAAAGTAATAGAAGTTGTTTAAAATAGTTTTTATTACGATGTAGTCATACTCATATGAAATTGAATAAAATAATGAGTGGATACATACTTCCTTTAATATATCCCCTCAAAAATGTTCATAGTTGATTAAATTAATTAGTAGATGATTAAATTCATTTACAATTATTAGTAATGCTACTCATTAATATTACTAAAACTTTATTATTAGAACTTTATTATTTTAACTTTATTAAAATATACTTTAATTTTGCAATGGTTTCAAATTAATAGAGTGAGTTAAATGAAGAAAACTTAAAAATAAAAAAATGTATTTCCAAAATATTATTAGAGTTTGATTCACTTAGAAAAAAAAAATCAAGATCATTTGTAGTGGGAGCAATAAAATACTAAGACATCTTGTTAAAATGAAAACATACACGTTTTTCCAATTCAGAAAAATTTTATTTTTCGTTAGTTACAAAAATGATTACATATGTAAAATGAAAACATATGTCTATTTCAAATCATTGAAAATTCGATGTTTGAAGAAGATATTTCATTTTGCAAAGTTCTTAATTGAAGTGTTAATTCTTCTAATTGCTTAATCAATCCATTACGCTGTTCCAATTTAAGTTGGGTGGGTGAAAGATGAATTTTTCTGTGTTCAGCTAAGTCGAATTTATCAGAAAGAACTTGGTCACAATCATCACATTTGAATTGCTTGGAAAGCTCACTTTTCTTCGGAATGATGTGAATTTTAAGATGATTCCTTAAGTCCATCTTTCTCGAAAACGTTTCTTTGCATTGTTCACATTTATGAAATTTTCCGTCTTTAATGTGAATTAACAAATGCTTTCGTAAATCACATTGTTGAACGAATGTTTTCTTACACTTGTCACAACTCAAAGGCTTTTTTTCTAAATGAAACTTTGCGTGTCTGATTAACACACTCTTTCTTGAAAAAGATTTACCACATGTTTCACATTGGTACATGGTAGATGTCATGCGATGAATTATCATATGTTCCGTTAAAGAACTCTTTCGAAAAAACAACATTCCACATACGTCGCACATAAAAAGTTTTTTTTCTAAATGAATGTTCATATTTTTTAAAAACTCATGTTTCTCGTAAAATTCTGCTTTACATTTTCCACAAATATAAGGCAATTTAAACATTTGTGATGAAGCAGGAATACTTTTACTAATCGAAACGGGCACATCTTTTATCTCCTGTTCACTCATCTTATCCGAATTGATGACAACAGGCGATTGTGTATCATTAATAACATGCATATTCATTTAAAAACTGTTTTAACTGTGCGAGGACGAAAAATACAGCACATGTATTCAAAACAGTAGAAAACAGAATAATGACGTGAAATGAAAACCAACTACACTTAAATCAATGTAGGTGGCGCATCAGAAAAAAGAAGATCACGCGATAACTATTTAATACATAAACTGTTGTGTTCATTTAATAAGCAAGTGTACAAAATGAATCATTTTATAAATTCATTTCTTTTTGAATTAACATGTTTTTATCATTAAATGATTAACTTTTTTGTGAATCCTACTGAAATGCGAGTGTTATATATAAAAAAATCTGGTTCATTTCTTTATTGTTAGTTAATTAAAATAGTGACCCATTAAGAAAATTTGTTTTCCTAATACAATGGAATAAAAGAACTATTATCTTGTTTTTCACATAGTACGGAAATACGCTTTATCATTATATCCAGATTAGAAACAGTACATCCTGTTTATGTATGATCGAAACAACAAGCACACAAATAGATATGACCGCAAATAGATATGACCACAAATCTTTGAAAATTGAAGAACTGGTTAGTTTTTAAAAGCTTAGGAATAAACTTGTTTTGGTTTAATTGTATATCATTTTAATTTTTAAACTAAAATCCATAAATTTTGTTACAGTATAAGTAAAAAGAAACATTTTGGGTGAGTGATAAAAAAGAGTTCATTAACTGCACAAGAAAATCCTGATTGAAAAAATATCATTACGCTAAAATTATATTACTTTCCTAAAATCCAGATTATAATTTATCTTTTCGTTCAATTTACTATACTTTCCCGAAGTTGAAGAAGGCATTATTAAATCTAAGAAAATGAATTAATTTCTCGAAGTATATAATATATAAAAATTGAATGTTTATTTCTCTAAATTCAATGGCAACAGTCTTTAATTTCGTTTAGTACGTAATACGGGGGCAACACACTGTTAATAGTTTCCTTAATGTTGAAATAAATACTAAAATGAATAAATGTTAGCAAAACCTATTCATCTAATAATTAAATAATTTCTCGAAGTGCACGATAATAAAAATATATAATGTTTATTTCTCATTTTTTCTAAATTCAATGGCAACACTTTGTTAAAATTTCTTCTAACGAAAAATCTTTCTTCTGCTCATTTTAAAAAGAAGTCGATACAAAACTGAAAGAAAGCAAATTCAAGTGAAAAACCAATGGGGCCCACCCAGCCCAATGGTTATAGAAATAATCTAATAATGGGAAGATTGTAGGTTCGTAACCAGGCGAATAGGTAAAGAGATGTATGAACTTGCAACAAGAGGATAATACTAATTAACAATTTTCAGTTCTAAATGAAATTTTTCAAGTTTCCATCTAAATTCTCATTACAGAAATTCGAATAATGGAGAGTTTCAGGGTTCGAAACCCGTAAGGAAAACGGTACTAATATGACAAACCCGACGTATACAGGACGATGCAAAATTAAATTGTGTTTAATCCTTTCCACTGCAATCAGATCTCCATCAAATGACTTAAAACTAGATGTGGTTACTAATTTTTTACTGTTTTTTCAATAATGCAAAGCATAACATTTCTCATTTTTTCGAAGATTCTCTAAAGTTTTTCCAAAAACAGAGTTGTTCATAAAAACCTTTCAATAAGAATACAAATTAAATTAAAAAAAGCACCATCATCTAATAACACAAGTCCAGTTTAATCTCATCAAAACTAACCTGCTATTTTTGTCAAAGTTCAAAACAAACGAAAAATCAAATATGATAGAACACGTAAAAATTTTCTCATCGAAAGATACCGACACTATTAAAAAAAAAAAAAAAATTAAGGGGGGGAGAGGGGGAGAGGGGGACCCTTCTACTCTAACATCCATCTCAACACGCAGGAGTCATCATCTGAACACGCAGGATTCACTCTTTCCTATATCGTACTCTAGTATGATATTCAACCATAAGCCCCCCTCAAAAAATAAGCCCCCCCCAAAAAATTTACCCGCCTACTCTAACATGACATCAAAAACACGCAGGAGTTACCATCAAAATACGCAGGATTCACTCTTTCCTATATCGTACTCTAGTATGATAATCATCCATAAGCCCCTCTCAAAAATAAGCCCCCCAAAAATTAAGCCCCCTCAAAAATTTTACCCTCCTACTCTAAGACGCCAACACGCAGGAGTCCCTCTTTCTCACACCGTACTGTAGTATGATATTCAGCACGCAGGATGCCTAATCCTTAATCCTGCTTGCCGCAGGTGAACTCTCATTTACTCCCATGGGCGTACCCAAGGGGGGGCTGATGGGGCTACAGCCCCCCCCCCGAAATTTTCGAAATTGATATGAAAAAGTGCTGCTTTTTCCTCTTTCTTTTTTTGGAAAGTTGTAATTTTTTTCAATCATACAGCGGACTAGCCATTCTCATTAGTCCCATATTAGTCCACATTGACAACAAAGAAGAGAAAGGGGGCAGAAGGGGTACAGCCCCCCCCCTCCACCCGGAATAGTCGAAAAATTAAATGAAAAAGTAATTTTTCCTTACTTTTTTAAGAGAAATCTGTAATTTTTTTCTTCTGTCATATAGCAAAATAGACATTCTCGTTAACACCATATTAGTCCACATTGACATCACAGCACACCAAAAGATGGGGACGGGGCTGATGAAATTTCAGCCCCCTCCTCTCGAAAGGGTCGAAAATGAAATGATAAAATAGTGCTGAATTTTTTCTGCTTGTTTAAGATAAATTTGCATTTTATCCCCTATCGTTCAACAGACTATACGCTTCCTTCACCATATAGTTCCATAGTAGTCCATATTGACACCAAAGAAGAGAAAGGGGGCTGACGGGGTTTCTGCCCCCCCCCCCCTCCCAAACCAGAAATAGTCGAAAAATTAAATGAAAAAAGTGGTTTTTCTTACTTTTTTAAGATAAATCTAATTTTTTTCTTCTGTCATACAGCAAAATAGCCGTTCTCGTTAACTCCATATTAGTCCACATTAACATCACAGCATACCCAAAGATGAGGAGGGGGTTGTTGGAATTACAGCCCCCCTCCTCTCCAAATAGTAGAAAATGAAAGAAAAAATAGCACTGATTTTTTTCTGTCTGCTTGAGATAAATTTGCATTTTCTCCCCTATCATTCAACAGACTAACCGCTCCCTTCACTGTAGTTCCATATTAGTGTACAGTGACACCACGTTATACCCAAAAATATAGAAGGGGGCTAATGGGGTTACAGCCCTCTCCCCAAAAAGTCGAACATGAAATGAAACAGTGCTGATATTTTTCTTTTTGTTTGAGATAAATTTGTATTTCCCCCCTATCATTCAACAGACTAGCCGCTCTCTTCTCTTTAGTTCCGTACTAGTACACAGTGGCACCACATTATACCCAAAGAGGTGAAAGGGGCTAATGGGGCGCCCCCTTCCTAAATAGTCTAAAATGAAATGAAAAATAAAGGCTGAATTTTTTCTTCTTGTTTGAGATAAATTTGTAATTTTTCTTCCTTTCTTAATTTTTCTTTCTTTGTTAATCCAATATCCTCCTCAGTCCTGCGACCAAATTTACTTGAAACCACAAAATCAATTTTCAAATGACTGAAAAATAGCTCCATGCCTGTTTTATTGGATAAATGAAAACGTATATAGTCAGTTCAAGAGACCTACAAGTAAATTCGACAAATCTAAAAGTAGTTTAATTTAAGGAGTTTTTTAATTTCGCTCACAGTCGGCGGGTGCCAAGATTGTCAATGCGGAAGAATATTAATGTACAGTAACACAACAGCTAATCACAAGTCGATTTCGGTTAAATCGGAAATCCGGTGCGGAAGAATTGACTGTACTTAAGTACTTAAATGTAGCTTATTAATTTTCATTTTTCAGTCGTATCTCCATGCAAAAATTTGTGTTTTTTCCACGTTTTTTTGACGAAATTTGCGTTTTTTCCGTAGTCCCTTGAAGAAATTCGCGTTTTTTTTACGCACTCCTTCGTCGAAATTTGCGTTTTTTTTTTCGTGATCCTGTCGAAATTTGTGTTTTTTCCGCGTTTTTTCGACGGGTTTTTGATGAAACTCAAGTTTTTTCGCAGATTTCTGCCGAAATTCACGTTTTATGTTACGAAATCCTTCGTTGAAATTTGCTTTTTTCCCGCGTCTTTTTTGACGAAATTCGATTTTTTTTCTCGTCTTTTTGATGAAATTCGCTTTTTTTCTATGGCTCTTTGACGAAATTCGCGTTTTCTTTAACCAAAATTGCGTTTTTTTCGCGGCTGTTTGACGAAATTCGCTTTTTTTTCGCAGTCTTTTAACGAAATTCACGTTTTACTGTGGCCCTTCTTTGTGACCCTAATTTTCTTTTTTTTGCGATCTTTAACGAAATTCGCGTTTTTTCCGCTTCCCTTTGACGGAATGCGTGTTTTTTAATGATGCTTTGTCGAAATTTGCGTTTTTTCTGCGGCCCTTGGACGAAATTCGCGTTTTTTCGTAGGTCATTTGCCGAAATGCGCGTTTTTTTTACTCAATTCTTCGTCGAAATTTGCGTTTTTTAAGCAGATTTTTGACAAAATTTCCGTTTTTTTTTCTCGTCTTTTTGATGAAACTCGCGTTATTTTGCGATCCTTTACGAAATAAGCTTTTTTTCGCAGCCCTTTGACGAAATGCATGTTTTAAGCGATCTTTTTTCGAAATTCGCGTTTTTCCGCTAACTTTTGATGAAATTTGTATTTTTTCTGCGGCCCTTTGACGAAATTTGCGTTTTTTCGAGATCCTTTGTCGAAATTTGCTTTTTTCCGCAGCCTTTTGACGAATACGTTTTTCTGTGCTCTTCTTTGTGACCCTGCTTTTTCTTCTTTTTGCGATCCTTTAACGAAATTCGTGTTTTTTCCGCTTCCCTTTGACGGAATGCGTGTGCTTTTAGCGATCCTTTGTCGAAATTTGCGTTTTTTCTGGGGCCCTTTGACGAAATTTGCGTTTTTCTGTGGTCATTTCCGAAATTCGCGTTTCTTTATGCAATCTTTCGTCGAAATTTGCGTTTTGTCCACGGCTTTTTGATGAAATTTGCACTTTTTTCTCGTCTTTTTGATGAAATTTGCGTTTTTTTGCGGCCTTTTGACGAAATTCACGTTTTTTTCTGTGTCCTTTAGACGAAATTTGAGTTTTTCCACTTTCTTTTGAAGGAATGCGTGTTTTTTTAGCGATCCTTTGCCGAAATTTGCGTTTTTTCTGCGGCCTTTTGACGAAATTCGCGTTTTTTCCCGAGGTCATTTGCCTAAATTCGCGTTTTTTTTACGCAATCCTTCGTCGAAATTTGCATTTTTTCTTTGGATTTTTGAAGAAATTCGCGTTTTTTCTCGTCTTTTTGATGAAATTCGCGTTTTTTTGCGATCTTTTACGAAATTAGCTTTTTTGTCGTAACTCTTTGACGGAATGCGTGTTTTAAGCGATCTTTTTTTCGAAATTTGCGTTTTTCCCGCGACTTTTTGATGAAATTCGCGTTTTTTCTGCGGCCCTTTGGCGAAATTCGCGTTTTTTTTCGAGATCCTTTGTCGAAATTTGTTTTTTTCCGCGGCTTTTTGACGAAATTCGCTTTTTTCCGCAGCCTTTTGACAAAATTCACGTTTTTCTGTCGCCCTTCTTTGTGACACTGCTTTTTCTTTTTTTGCGATCCTTTAACGAAATTCGCGTTTTTCCGCTGCCTTTTGACGGAATGCATGTTTTTTTAGCGATCCTTTGTTGAAATTCCCGTTTTTTCTGCGGCCCTTTGACGAAATTCGCATTTTTTCTGTGGTCATTTGCCAAAATTTGCGTTTTTTAGGCAATCCTTCGTCGAAATTTGCGTTTTTTCTACGGCTTTTCGACGAAATTTGCTTTTTTCTCGTCTTTTTGGTGAAATTTGCGGTTTTCTGTGGCTTTTTGACGAAATTCGCGTTTTTTTCCGCTTCCCTTTGACGAAATGCGTGTTTTTTTAACAATCCTTTGTCGAAATTTGCGTTTTTTTCTAAGGCCCTTTGACGATATTCGCGTATTTTCTGTGGTCATTTGATGAAATTCGCGCTTTTTCGGTGGCTGTATGACGAAATTCGCGTTTTTTCGCAATCCTTTGTTGAAATTAGCGTTTTTCCGCGGTTTTTTCACAAAATTAGCGTTTTTTCTCCTCTTTTTAGTGAAATTTGCGCTTTTCTGCGCCCTTTTGACGAAATTCACGTTTTTCCATGTCCCTTTGACGAAATTAGCTTTTTTTGCGATCCTTTACGAAATTAGCTTTTTTTTTCGCACCCTTTGACGGTATGCGTGTTTTTAGCGATCTTTTTTCGAAATTCGTATATTTTCCGCAAACGTTTGATGTAATTCGCGTTTTTTCTGAGGCCTTATGACGAAATTCGGGATTTTTCTGTGCCCATTTGACGAAATTAGCGTTTCCTCCGCGAGCATTTGACGAAATTTGACTGTTTTTTCGCAATCCTTTGACAAACTTCGCATTTTATCCGTGGCCCTATGACAAAATTTCGGTTTTTTCCTTTTCGAATCCTTTAAAAAAAATGGAATTTTTTTTCTGCGAACGATTGATGAAGCTGTTTTTTTTCAGCGACCATGTCAAAAATCGCTATTTTTTTAAGTCCGAATTTTTGGACTAGGCAAAACTTTTAAAATTTTCGGAAAATTCGGAACAAAGTCACTCCCCCCCCCCCCCCCGGCTGCGGCCTTATTGGCAAAAATGATTTATGTTTATAACACAATTCAACGTGTTTCGTAAGATTTAGAACATTATGGAAATTTAAGTCAGCCCCCCCCCCCCCCCGAAATAAAATCCTGGGTACGCCACTGTTTACTCCCTACTACTGTCCTATACGGTAACGCATTTGTGCCACAGGCTTCCACTAATCCTCGATAGCATTCTGTTGCATTTTTGCCACGGGCAACCTCGATTTTAAGCCACGACCGCTGATCCCCTTTTGAAAACATGCTTTATAGCGATGGAAACGAAACTCCTCACTTTCACTTTAAGGGTGTATTCCGATCCAAACTGCTTATTTTCTGATTCATTTTAAAATTCATTTTTGCTCTCAAACGCATCAAACTTGGAAATTCTCTTATTTAGAAACTATATAATGTGCGGTGCTTCTTAATTTTTTGATAAATGCAGAAAATACTGTAAAAAACGCTGTCAAAGTTGGCGTTTTGAACCGAATTTTCCGAAGCGGGCGATCTGGGATTGAAAAAAAATGGTCATACTGAGAAAATAATTGTTTAAAAATCAAATTCTAATTAATTGAGCTGAAAATGAAATCACACGGCATGTGAAACATGTCTTCAGAAATCACCCCAGCAAGTTTCATGTTTTTACTTTTAAAAATGAGTCTGAAAATGTCTCAGAAAATTTCAAGCTGTTGAGGGTGGAAAAATATTTTTTCGAATACACCCTTAACTTCACACAACAACTACTCTTCTAAGCAGATCGACTGTTTTTTGCACTCTACACATCGACAACAGCGCCACAACACCGCTCCGATATCCTATTTGCGCATGCCCGCCCTTCTGCGAGTTTCAAGGTTAAGTTGCCACTATTTAATTTACTGCCCTCGTATAAGTTTAACTCTTCTCTTAGAAGTTGATATTTCCATGTTACAGCTGAAAAAATCATAATAAATTATCTTTTATCTCTTAAAAATTCATATTTTCCACTGTTCTGCTTAATTATTAATAATCATTAAGGTAATGCTTTTTCAAAACTAAAATATATGTTTATATCTTTCACGTAACAACTGAAAAGAAGCGTAAAAATTGATGTTTTTCTTGGATGTAAACATTTTTCGATATACTTTTGTGACATCAAAACTCTGTTGTTGCGGACCCCCAAGTTTAGGGAATGTGAGGGAGATATTTTGCCAAATGAAAAAAGCAAAAAATGCTTTAAAGAATGCTTAGCAGGAATAGAGTAAAATATAACAAAAAGTGTATTCATTTTTTCATTTTACTATTTGTGGAAGTTAACTCTTAATTTTTCTGTGAAGTGTGTTAAAAAGAAATATCTAGGTAAGAACAAAGTGTTATAATTCTGTGCATTTTTTAAGTTTAATGGTCTTAGTGATGCAAGAGAATTTGAATTTATAAGTAGCGAATAAATTGTGAGTATTCTAGTATTATTATAAAGTAATAAAAAGAAAAAAAATGTGTTTGATGTAATCCTTATAAAATGGATTATATTTTTTTCTTATGATTTCTCCCCCCCCCCCCCTTTTTAAAATTGACATTGCTAAAGCACCTTTTTAAAATCTCATAATTTATTTTTACCTCACTTTTTCTAAAGACCTCCTGTTTCTGAAGATGTTATTTGATACTAGTATACATGAAAATTATAATGTAACAAAATTTCGGAGACAAGTAAACGACCCGAAAACAATTTTTAAACAATCGCGTAATGTAAATATTCTATCGTATTATTAACTGAATATGCAATCTACTAACTTGTTATTCTACTTTAATAAGAATACAACCCCCTAAACAAACCTTGCCACTGCTTTCCCTTTACGGTGGAAGGTAAGAATAACCACTGAAGGATGGGCAAAAAACGTCTTTGTCACGTGATCAAAATTGCTTTTAACTCGATAGATAATTTATTTATCAAAAAATGGAAAACACAGTTTGATTCCAAATCGCTTCCATGGTCAGGCCTTCCAATTTTATATAGCATTTCCGTTAAAAAATGAATTTGCAAATGTGTCAAAAAAATTTGCGCTTGTTGAGCAGCGCAATTGAGAACAGCCTTAACAAATATGAAAAGCGGCATTCAATCAAGTTTTTGAAAAACAACAGATGCAATTGAGGCATTTTTGAACAAAAATTAATTCAGAAATGTGTCAGAATGTGCTCCTTTGGATTTGAGAACAGCCTTAAGCATTAGTATGAAAAAGATCTGAATTAGATTGAAAATATATTTGAGGACACGAGTTTCAAATCTCGCGTAATCCAAAATTTAAAAAACTGAGTTTTCTCTATCAGTTTATTCTATTGGTGAACATGCATCGCAAAAACACTACAACCTGTGAAAAAAATGATTTTATAGTGTATTTCTGGCATTGTAAAATCTTGGATTACAATGAAAACCAATGACGCAGTCAGCGTTTTTTCGCGATTTACCAAAATTTGATTTTCTGAATAAGGTGAGTTTTGAAACTCACGTCCTCATTTCATAAATATCGTTTTCAGTTTAATAAAGTTTAAAACTTTTATTCGAGTTCAATTACTGATAGTTTTTATTTGGCAATTCATTGCAAATTTGTCACAGATATAAAATGATTCATTTTTATTGCTTTGCTTCTTTTAGGTAGCTTTCATTACAAAAAGCTACATATTGCAGCCGTTCGGAGGTAAGCGATTTCAAAAAATTTTGGTATATTTTCATCAATCATGATCTCCAGACCCCGAAACCACCCTCCGTTCAAAATTGATACTGCATCCTTTGGTATCATTTACTGTGATTTCTTAACTGTTTTATTCACCTTAATCTTTTTGATATAATGGTAGCCATGTGCGCGTGGATTATTGTAAAATACTGAAATATTAATCGGTATGGTGTTAATTATTTATATTTTATATCCTATAAATATTTAAATACGTTTTATTGATTCTTCCATTTCATATTATTTGTTTCTATTCTGCTTTCATTTTTAATCAATTCACTTGATTTTAATGGTTGTTTGGGCACAGGGGAAAATAATTTTTAGCTTTAGCTTATTTTTCCCACAGAAAACAACCATTTTGCTTATATCATTGAATTCTGTGCCCTTGATAACGTAATTCAATGTATAAGCTTTTCAATTTTTGTCGGTGTCCACTTTTTTCTATTTCTTCCATAATAATTCTTATAATATATATATATATTTTTTTTTAATACTTACAGCCTTAATTCATAATAATTGACGGTGGTAGGTTATGTTTAATTAATGGTTATATATATATATCTGACCTTTGTCACACTGTAACTCTCGAATTTATGAACCGATTTGGATGTAATTCGGTATGTTCATAGTACATACCAATGTCTCGACCGAGTTCGTTGGCCAGCTTCATCCGCCATTTTGTTTCAAAATGGCGGCCATTTAAAAATTTTAAAAAAATTAAATTTGAAATGTGGTACCAAAAAATTGAAAATTGAAAAATATTTTTTTCTTATGTATTTGACCTTTATACAAAGATTCCGGAGCAGTTTTTGTTTCGTCTATATCTTAAAAAATGGGTGAGTTTGAATTTCTAGCGTTGCTGATATTTTGAAACGTCCTGAATTTTGTCACGCGATAAAATGCGTATTTATGAACCGATTTGGATGTAACTTCGTTTGTACATAGTACATACCAATGTCTCGACCGAGGTCGTTGGCCAGCTTCATCCGCCATCTTGTTTAAAAATGGCAGCCATTTAAATTTTTAAGAAAAATTTAAATTTGAAATGTGGTACCAAAAAATTGAAAATTGAAAAAATATTTTTTTTATGTGTTTGACCTTGATACAAAGATTCGGGAGCAGTTTTTGTTTCGTCTATATCTTAAAAAATGGCTGAGTTATAGCATTTTGAATTTCTAGCGTGGCTGACATTTTGAAACGTCCTGATATTTGTCACGTGATAACAGGCGTATTTATGAACCGATTCGGATGTACCTTGGTGTGTACATAGTACATACAAATATCTCGACCGAATTCGTTGGCCAGCTTCATCCGCCATCTTGTTTCAAAATGGCGGCCATTTAAAAAAATTTTAAAAATTTTAAATTTAAAATGAGATACCAAAAAATTAGAAAATGAAAAATATTTTTTTCGTATGTGTTTGACCTTAATACAAAGATTCCGGAACAGTTTTTGTTTCGTCTATATCTAAAAAAATGGCTGAGTTATAGCATTTTGAATTTCTATTGTGGCTGACATTTTAAAACGACCTGATTTTTGTCCCGCGATAACAGGCGTATTAATAGACCGATATGGATGTTACTTGGTCTGTAGATAGTACATACCAATGTCACGACTGAGTTCGTTGGCCAGCTTCCTTCGCCATCTTGTTTCAAAAGGGTTGCCATTAAAAAAAATAAATTTAAAATTTAAAATGAGGTATTAAAAAATTGGAAAATGAAAAAGATTTTTTTATGTGTTTGGCCTTGATACAAAGATTCCGGAGCAAATTTTGTTTCTGAAAATTTGTTCTTTTGTTTATATCTTAAAAAATGGTTGAATTATAGCACTTTGAATTTCTAGTATGGCTAACATTTTGAAACGATCTTGTATTTGTCACGCGATAACACACGTATTCGCCTTTTTCCATACGTATTCGCCTTTTTCTTGTTTCAAAATGGCGGCTATTAAATTAAAAAAAAATTATATTTAAAGTGGGGTGCAAAAAAATTAGAAATTGAAAAAGGTTTCTTTTTTAAGTATTTGACCTTGATATAAGGATTCAGGAGCATTTTTTGTTTGTCTTTATCTTAGAAAATGGCTCATATATAGCTGTTTCAATTTCTATTGTGGGTGACATTTTGAAAAATCTGATTTTTTGCCTGCGACAGCACTCGTATATATCAACCGATTCCGATGTGAGTGAGCATGTGCACAGCAATTACTAAGGTCTCGACCAAGTTCACTGGTTAGCCTCATCCACCATGTTGTCTTAAAATGGCAGGCACTTTAAGAAATTGCCGAAATTGGCAGCCAAATATAAGTTACTTTAAATAAAAGCAGCTTGGATAAAGATGACTAATTTCGCTAAATTCTCATTCATAATGATTTAGTATTGATAAAAATTAGTATTGAATCTCCTATTTTCGGTTTCCACTAAATTGAGCTTCGTGTGTTTGAATAATATAAGTTGGCTTTTTTAAAATAAGGAATTTGAAAGCTACCTCTTCCTCCCGGCACTGGCCGGAAGGACTTTTTAAAGTTTTATGTTTTCTGTTTGTAAATGATTTCTTTTTATTAAATTTTATTCTTAGGTTTTCTATTTTTTTTAATGTTTTAATATCTTCCATTTGTTTATCTGTTAATTATTTTTATTTATTTATATACAAATAGGAAAGTATGAAAATGTACAAATGGACAAGTGTATTAACAGTGTTTATTCATCCTCCAGTCTCCGCCTTTTGCTGAAGATCAGTTACAATGTAACAATTTTCACTGGTGCTGGGAACTTTGGGAGGGCGTTACCTGTCGCGGTGTGTGGTATGAAGAAAAAGGAAGAAGGGAGATTCTATATTATGGCACTAAATCGCTAAACTGGGTGCTCATTTTACTTGTTTATTTTTTCCATTTATAAAAATTTATATACCGTATATACTCGTGTATAAGTCGAAGAATTTTAGACAAAATATGGGAGTTGAAAATGGGGTGTCGACTTATACACGAGGTAGTAAAAAAATAAATAAATAAATAAAAAATCTTGCAAATAATCGGCGACAAAAGCGGACAATGGTCATTTGCCTGTGATGGACAAAAAAAGCTCAACAATAATGTCCCTCTAATTGTTCTGCACCAATTTTCTCTTTGGCCAGAATTCCCTTCAATACAAGGGCATTCTTTTCAACATTTTAATCCCATTTTTAAAAAAGAGTTCAATTTGAGAATGCTTCTAGATATTTCTCCTAAAAGTCCTACAATACAACGAAGTTCCATATTTTAGCAGTCTAAGAAGTTGTTTATCCTTTTAAATAAGGCTTGAATAGATTTTTGAAAGAATCTTTTCTTTTTAAGTATCATTAAATTGGTGTGAATAGGTTTCAAAATACTGTAAGATTCTTCGGTTTAACATAATTATACAGTTTTAAACCGTGTAATTAAAAAAAAGTCTGATTAGAAACGTAAAAAATTTTACTAATTTAATGAAAATTTATAAATTTCTTTTAACCTCAATTACAAACCATTTTTCAACGTACTATCAGAAATGTGGTTCGACTTATACACGGAAATTCAATTTGTTTCTAATTTTTGCTTAAGAATTTAGGGGTCGACCAATACTCGGATCGACTTATACACGCGTATATATGGTATATAGTAGTTGTAGTTGATATTCAAATATAGTGTGTAAATAAAAAAAAAAAAATATGTTATTTTAGAAAATGTTTAAAACTTATTAAAATGCAAAAATGCTGCACGGAATCGAATCTTTTCATTGATTGTCGAAAGTGGGACACTCGGGTTTTATATGTACATTGTTCATATATATATATAAATTTAGTTTAAATATTGAATCGTGTAAGTACCATTTACTTGTTCAATATCACGTACCGTAAACCTACGTAAACCTTGTACGTAAATACATTGATATCCCGCGGTAACTTTGTCACCTCGTGCACAGACGGATTTATTATTGTTTTATATATATTTATTCATGTGATTAATTCTCGCTTTTCTTACAGGCCTTAGGCAGTAGGGGAAAAATGGGGATATACGAAAAAACACCAGGTGTCCGGCATTATCGCAATTACACTGAAAAGGATGTGGCAAAGGCAGTGGAAGCTGACAATAATAGCATGAGTAAATAAGTGGGTAAGTGTGATCACAGATCGCACAGAGGGTTTCGTTTAATATTTCCTTCAAAACACTATCCTTTTGCAAAATCTGTTAGCTCCACCATTCGCAACTAGGGAGTGCACTCTATTCTAAACAAACGTCTGCCTGACAAAACTCCGTTTTAGAACCTATTCGCACTTATATTAGTCAAGGAAATTGGACCCTTAAAATAGGAAAGCCCTACTGGCCAAGTGGAAATAAAATATGAAAGGCTATTGTGCATAAAATGAAAGAGTGTCCGAAAGGTCGTCAAATGATATATCAGATGAGGGGTTTGGGGGAAAATTGACCCCCCCCCCCCACCCGGAGCCTTCAAGTAAAACTAGCTCGCTGTAGTTTCATTAGCGGCTAAGTTAGAAAAAATGCTTAAAAAACAAAAGTTAGAGCCCAGAGGAGTCAATAACATAAGACTTTTTGAAAATTTTATCATTTGTCGTGTGATCACAAGTGTTCAGCTATAAGTATGCAAAATTTCCTATCCCCAGCTTAATTAGGGCTCAGTTAGAAATAATTGCTTATAATACAGAAGTTGAAGCCCAAAAGCTTAATTATAAGACTTTTTCAAAAATTCATATTTTGTCTTATGATTTGACGCGTTCAGCTATAAGTATGCAAAATTTCATGTCTCCAATTTAATTAGGGGCTCAGTTAGAAAGAATTGATTAAAAAACACAAGCTGGAGTCCAAAAGGTTAAATATAAAACTTTTTCGAGAAAAAAAAAAAATATTTGTCGTGTGGTCTCAGGTGTTCTGCTATAAGTATGCAAAATTTCATGTCTCCAACTTAATTATTGGTCTCATTTAGAAAGAATTGCTTAAAATATATATGTGGGAGCTCAAAGGGTTAAATGTAAGAATTTTTCAAGATTTTATAGTTTGTCGCCTGGCCTCAGGTGTTCTGCTACAAGTATGCAAAATTTCAAATCTCCAATTTAATTATGGGCTCAGTTAGAAAGAATTACTTAAAATACACAAGCTGGAGTCCAAAGGGTTAAATATAAAACGTTTTTCGAAGTTTATTATTTTTCGTGTGATCTGAAGTGTCCAGCTATAAGTATGCAAAATTTCATGTCTCCAACTAAATTATGGGGCTCATTTAGAAAGAATTGCTTAAAATATACATGTGGGAGCTCAAAGGGTTAAATGTAAGCCTTTTTCAAGATTTCATGATATGTCGCCTGGCCTCAGGTGTTCTGCTATAAGTATGCAAAATTTCAAATCTCCAATTTAATTATGGGCTCAGTTAGAAAGAATTGCTTAAAATACACAAGCTGGAGTCCAAAGGGTGTAATATGAAACTTTTTTCGAAATTTATTATCTGTCGTGTGATTTGAAGTTTTCAGCTATAAGTATGAAAAATTTCAAGTCTCCAATACAATTAGGGGCTCTGTTAAAAAGAATTGGTTAAAGCACACAAGCTGGAGTCCAAAGGGTTAAATATAAAACTTTTTCGAAATTTATTATTTGGCGTGTGATCTGAGGCGTTCAGCTATCAGAATACAAACTTGCATGCCTCCAATTTGATTAGGAATTCTGTTATAAAGGATTGCTGAAAATACACAAATTGGAGCCCAAAGGGTTAAATATAACACTTTTTCAAAGTTTTATGATTTGTTGTGTGGGCTCATGTGTTTAACTATAATAATTCAAAATTCCATGTCTCTAACTTAATTAGGGGCTCTGTTAGAAAAAATTTCTTAAAATACACATGTTGGAGCCCAAAGGGTTAAATATAAAACTTTTTTCAAAATTTTATGATTTGTCTTGTTGTTTCAGGTATTCAGCTAAAAGTATGCGGAATTTCATTCCTTATTAGGGGCCTACTTAGAAAGAATTGTTTGAAATACACATGTGGGAGCCCAAAGGGCTAAATTTAAGACTTTTTCAAAATTTTAGGATTTTTCGTTTCATGTGAGGTGTTCAGCTATAAGGAAAGGGCAGCTGACGTCACTGTTGGTTGAATTACTGTTGGTTCAGCAAGAAAACCTGTCCGTTCTTTATGACTCCTACCTGTACGCATGAGCTAGGGAAATTTGATTGGTCTACGTTTAACACGTCTCTGATATGATTGGCCTACGTCGCCAAGACTATTCCTGCAATGATCTTTATGGCAAAAATATAGTTGGTAGATTGGTTGACGGAAGTGTTTGTTTGTAAACATGCCCTTTCCTTATAAGTACTCAAAATTTCAAGTCCCCAACATGTATAGTTTCTGAGAACGGGCTCTGTGACGGACAGACAGACAGACAAAGGAGTGAGACGAATAGGGTTTCGTCAGATGAACGAAACCCTAACAGACAAAATAGTGAGACGAATAGGGTTTCGTCAGATGAACGAAACCCTAACAGACAAAATAGTGAGACGAATAGGGTTTCGTCAGATGAACGAAACCCTAAAAACTAGCTGCCGCAACATTCCAAATACCACGTAGTACTCTTGTCAATAAGTGCCTTGGAAGACACATCAAGTCTGTTGGGTCGTCCTACAATCTTTACTCATGAAGAAGAGCAATTGATTTCCATGACCTTGGGAGTCATGGTAGAGGTCTGTACGGGCCAAAAATTCCAAGCCCGGGCCGATGAAATAATTAAAAGGTCGCCCGAGCCCGGTCCGGTCCGTACAAAAATCAGTGAAAACAGGCCCGGTCCGGCCCGTGAAAAATCAATCAAATCAGGCCAGATCCAGCCATACGAAAGGCGTAACTTAAATGGCGGATTTGAAAATCTGCCGGTACCGCAATGTCCAATCTCTAACCCCGCCAGCTCTGGAGAGTGACGTCACGTACATAATATCGAGGCTAATGAAAAAGTCAGGCTACCGCGGTGCGTCCGATTCTTCTTTTTTTACAGACCGCAGGAGTCACGTGATGCACGAATGCACCAATGAAGGTGTGCGAAAAGAGCATCACGTGACTCCAGCGGTCTGTAAAAAAAGAAGAATCGGACCCACCGCGGTAGCCTGTCTTTCTCGTTAGCCTCGCATAAGATCCATTCAATATGATATTTGGAAGCTCCTGTTTTCTCAATTTCGGGTCTCGAACTCTTCCTGGCGAGTATCGCCAAGCGCTGGAGATTGGTTGATGGGAGTGCTTGCTCGTTAACACGTCCTTTCCTTATTAACCCTTTCAGGAGCAAAGCACTTCGATTCCTGAAAGGTTGAAATGAATGAATGACACCGGAATCTACAAACAAATGAATGGAAATAAGAAAAAGCTATATTTCACATACGTAATAAGCGGAATTTTTTTAGAAAAATTCTGGTGCCATTGTGGCATTTGGGAATTAAAATTAAGTGGTTTCATAAACGTACCACCGCCACTGAAAGGGAGTGGATTAGGTTAAAGCTTAGTGATCGCCACTCTCATATACAAGCACATTAGTCTTGTTAGGTTTTTATATGATGTCCAAAACTAACCTTACTTTCATTGCAATTGTTTAATCTTTTCTTTAAAAAAAATACAACATAGTTACATAAATAAATAATTTTAAAATAGTTAAATTGTTAAGTAAGTTACATGTTGAAAAAATGAAGTCATCATGCAATGCAAGCTGCAGGCGAAGCCGGGAAAAAGTCTGGGATGACAGCAACTCCTATCTTTTGCCACAAGCATTCATATAAAAGTTTTGCAACATCACTGTTGCCACTAACACAAGTATCACTTTTTAATCTTTCACCGACATCTGGTGGATCTTACAGAAATAATTCACCACAGTACTTCTCCCCCCCCCCCCAAGTACCTGAGGCACTGAGGTCAGAGGTACCGCGTATCAAAGCGGACACGACGACCGGAACGAGTTGTTATCACAATAGTCTGTGGAAGTGGAATTGGATCACTACAGGAGGCCGAGGCAGTTGTCTATGACGTTTCTTGTGGCACGGACAGTTGCTTGGTAGGTGTAGTATCTAGAAAATCAGAGGCTTCCAAGAAGGCGGGTTTCAGTCTGTCAATACTGATAAGTTTGTCTGCCATTCATGTCAGTGGTGAAAGTCTTTTCACCTCTTTGCGTTATACTGAATGGGCCATCGTAAGGTGTTTGAAGAGATTTCCTTACAGCATCATAACTCAAAGTGCATCAAACATGAGTGCATGTTGTCAGGGCGGGTGGACAAAAACAGCTGGTTTGGCATGCGCAGAAGTTGGGGTTGGTTTTAGAGAATTCATGGTATCCCGCAATGTTTGTAAGAAGTCGTGAGGTTCAATATCAATTTTTGGAGGGTCGATCAACTCACACAGGAGCCGTAGTGGTGGACCATAAACAAGCTCAGCACTGGTGCAGTCGAGGTCTGCTTTAAATGAAGATCGAAGTCCAAGCAAGACAATAGGGAGTGATTCCGTCCATCTTAAATCATGGCATCGAAGTGCTTGCTTTAGGGAACGATGAAATCGCTCAACTAAATCGTTGCTTTGTGGATGGTACGGTGTTGTGCTGGTCTTCTGGATGCCCAACATTTTATTAAGGATGAGGAATAGATTGCTTCCAAATTGTCTGCCCTAGTCTGACGTTATAAGAGTAGGGATTCCAAATCGTGAAATCCAATTTGCAACAAAGGCTTTTGCAGTCGTTTCTGCACATATTTCAGCAATATGAATTGCTTCAGGCCGGCGTGTGAAGCGATCTATGCGGGTGAGCAAGTACTGGAAACCATCGGATGGTGCTAAAGGTCCCACGATGTCAATGTGCATATGGTCGAATCTGCGGTGAGGTAGCTGGAAACTTTGGAGTGGGCTGGATGTGTGTCTAGACACTTTTGCCCTTTGGCACTTTACACAACATCGAGTCCAAGTGTTGATATCTTTAGACATAGATGGCCAAACAAATCGAGACTGTGTGAGTTTTTTGGATACTCCAGTACCCGAGTGCGATAAGTCATGCAGGGCTGTGAAAATACTTTTGCGATAACCTTTGGGTACATAGGGTCGAATTGTATCGCAGCTACTGTCACAATATATACTTAAGGTTGGAGTCACTGCTTCAGAATTTAAACAGAGGGAAAATTTTGCCCTTTTTTCTAGGTCTTGCAGATCGACATCATGTTGTTGAGCTTCTACAATTGTAGCCAAATCAATTAAGTGAACATTGGCAGAACTTATTCCTGACAACGTATATGTTACTACATTCTCAGAGCCAGGGATGTGTCAAATGTCCGTGCAAAACTGGGAAATAAAATCCAATTATCTGAGCTTACGTGGAGAGATTGCGTCAGAATTTTTATTAAATGAATTTGCTAAAGGTTTATGGTCAGCAAATATAATGAAATTTCTACCTTCCAGGTAATGCCGAAAGTGCCTGACAGATAAATAGATAGCGAAAAGCTCTGTATCATATGTGCTATATATTTAATTTCTGTTGCACTCGGTTTACGGAAGAAAAATGCTAGTGGCTTTGTACCACTTTGAGTTAAGCAATTTAATGCTTTCCCAACAGCAATGTCGGAAGTGTCAATCATTAAGTGGAGTTCATGGTCTGATGCAGGATAGGCAAGGGTTGCTGCATTGGCTAAGTCTGATTTACATTGATTGAAAGCGGTCGCCCTCCGGGTGGTCTGGAATCGATCCCTTGAGTGAGAGAGATGACTTGGAGCCCGGCAGTGTTCGTTGTGTCGAACCAGAGGAGCAGGACAGAGACGATCCACAGCCTCCACGAGAGGCTCGAGGTCAAGAGGCCTCGAGAGTCCGGCGGCCGCGGTTAACGAACGTTGTGCATGGGTCGTGGGGCCTTCGGGTTCATATATTGCTCGACCCCCGGCGCCTTGGTTTTCTAGGTAAGCCGGATAGCGACGCTCCATAGTCCGATCCCAGGGCCGGTCCTTGACCGGGTGGTGACCCTGGGCAAGTATGGTAGCAAATGTGGTAGGACCCTGTCCACCACTTGACTGAGAGGGAGCCTGTGAGGAGATTGCGGACCTTGAAGAACTGGGTCTCGGTGACGACGGAGGCTCGCGGGAACGCCATGCAGGATCTCCAGGAGCCTTCGAAGGGTGAAGTTCGAACAGCGTCCGATGTACTTTTTGCGTCAGGTGGCTCATTCCGCCAAGATTCGAGTAGCTAGGGCAGTTGTGAACCGACCCCTAGGTTGGTGGAGAGTGGAGAAGCCCGTTTTTACCAAATGACGACCGTGGAGGGAAGTAGAAGTGTCCCGAAGCCATGTCGTCTTGTCTTGGGAGGGGTTCGTCCCGCAGCGGTCCATTGTCGGCACGCTGCGGTACCATCTCTGCAATCTGCCTCCACGGGGAACCGGGCCGGAGGCTCGCCGGCTAATGCGGCGGGGGACTGGGCGAAAACCCTAGTGAGGCGGTGTCTTTGTCGTCAGGAGAGGATTTTTCCTGTCTCTCCGGGGTCCGCTAAGGGCATCTAATATGATCCCCTGAGCGAGGCACTGACTGTAGCGTCAGGAGGGACTTTTTCCGTCCCTCCGGGGCTTCTAGCTAGGTCTATCTCCCTCTCCTATCGATTGTCCCTCAAAAATGTCTTTGCCGGATAATGGTATCTGATCTTGAGGAACCTCCGTAAAGCAACCCCTCCGTGGGAATCCTTGGCATTGCCTCATGGGCCCGACTCCTTTATAGGTGTTTGGTTCTTGTGGGTCGCTGGGGTGAACCGCAGTGAGACCAATCGAAGGAACCATCTGGCTCTTCAAGCTGCATGAGGCTCTGTCGTCTCGACTAGACATCAACGCTTGGGCGCAGGGTGCATGACTTGCGCTGGGCAGTGTGCATCCTTGGGCGAACGCGAGTTGGCGGCGGCTGCACATGAGGAAACTCCTCCCGTGCCAGCCTCACGCAAGTCTGGGCTCTTAGAGGGCCTATATCGCCGGACGAAGGCTCGCAGCCTCGCTGCGAGAGCTAGTTTTTTTTTTACATTGATTGAAAGCAAGAAGTACCTCATCAGTCCAAGGGGCAGGACGTTTGTCAGTTTTCTTGCAGTCACGAAGTAAATTGTTAAGAGGTGCTTGTTTTTTAGCTGCATTTGGTAGAAATCGTCGATAAAAGTTCGACATCGCAATAAAACGCTTTAATTGCAAAAGTGTCTCCGGTTTTGGGAAATCATTTATGCTGGACACTTTTTCAGGGAGGAGTTGAACTCCTTCTGGTGTCACAAGACAGCCAAAGAATTTTACCGAGGTTTGTCCTAGAACACATTTGGTGGGATTAATTTTTAAGCCATGTAACGCCAAACGGCTACGGACTTTGTCCAGATAAAAGTCTGTGATGACAACAACTCCTAGCTGTCACCACAAGCGTCATTAAAATCTTTTGCAGCACCACTGTTTCCACAAAAACAAATATCATTTTTTAATCTTCTACCTACACCTGGTGGATGTTAGAGGAATAATTCACCACAGTCTCATTCGTTTAATCGAACTCATCCTGATGAGTATCGCCAAGCTCTGGAAGGTAATTTACGCATAACTTTTATTATAGTGCCTAGAAAATAATGTGTGGAAATCGGCCAACTAAAGTGTGCTAAAAAAATTGCATCCCGTAAATGTTGATCGATGCAGAACAATAAATGGCGATCGCAACGACATCTGATAGCTCAAACGTAAACAGTGCATAATGATTCAATAGAACTGTGCAAGGTTATGTCACGAATAGGTTTTCGCTGCTGCTGTAGGACAACTATCGTTACCTTTGTCAATGCTTTTTCTATCTGTGTGTCCTACAGCTTTTTTCACTGTTCTCGGGTAAAAGTCACGTGATGTGAACTGCTCTATGGACCTTATACACGCGATCTGAGGTCGAGGCTTAAATCGTTTGCTGGCGGTATTTACCAGAGACTTCTCATATAAGTAGACGCAGATTTGGTAACCTTTTCTTGAAGCATTCATCTCTGCCCACCATCACGCGATAGTGGGCAGAGGTAGTGCACCAAACCGGTTTTTTTCCCGCCAAAATCTCCTCCGAACCTCTCTCCGGATTCAGTTGACCGCGCTTTTGCTTTTCCTTTTAACTGTTCTTTTAAAATGACGCTTACTTGCTGTATATCCGGTTGAAAGAAAAGGGCCGCTGCTATATTTACGTTTATTTCATTGCGAGAATGAAATCCGAAAGTTGCCAATAAAGGGATCACCGGCAAAAAAGTCACCCTTTTGGCAGTGAAAGCGGAGAGATGTTGGATTCAAGTTCTGGTCGAAAGAACAATGGATTATTCGCTCTCTACTCCTATCTTTCCTCGTATTTACTGTTGAACAGTAGCATAGCAGTATAGCGCCTAGAATATATAGTGTGGAAATCGGCTATCCCTGTAATACCTAAAAAACGCTAAAATATCGTATCCCTTAAATGTGCAACGATGCTGCTGCAATATGAAGATCGCAGCGACATCTGCAGGATATTTTCTGCAACTGCAAAATATTGCTAGTTTATACAGTGTAATACTGGTAATACGAAAATCCCTCAGATGTCGCTGCGATCGACACTTGGGATTTTAGCAGTATCGTCGCACATTTAAGGGATACAAATTTTTAGCACTGTTTGGATAGCATACTTCCACACTAGGTATTCTAGACGCTGTAATAGCAGTCTATGGAGTGTGAGTTATTAATTGGGAATTAAAACAGCCTATAGAGGCGCTGCTCGCTGCCTACGGTACAGGAAAATTGTCCCTTTAATTTCCCTTTAACTAATGCTTAAGTGCCATTGAAATAATTCTTTATTGTAAATGCATTTGAAAGTTTTAGATATTCAAATTTGGATAATTGTTACTTTGTCATATAGGACAGAACACAAATGTCACAGGAAATCTGAAATTGTGCGAAAGAATTATCATTCTGAACACATAGGCGTAGCGTCGGGGGGGCACGGGGGGGCACGTGCCCCCCCAACCTTCTGTACCCCGGGCGCCAGAACAGAAAGCGTAGGGGGCGCCAAATGAAGATTTTTTTTGTCTTTACATACAAAAATGTATATGTATATATATCGAATTTGCATAAAAATGTCTCGCAGCCGGAAAATCCAAAAGGAAAACTGAACCAAATGCATTAAAATTTACAAATATATAAAAAGATTCATCTATAATAGAAGACTGCAAATAGGAGAACCACTAACATTTTCCAAGGCCAATAGGTCAGTCCCTACTCCTCTCTTTTGTGTAAAACTGTCCCTCGCCGATAACCGATTTCCTGAGGGGGGGGGGGGGTGCAGAGTCATGTGCCCCGGACATCAGAACGAAAGGCGAAAAGGGCGCCGAATGAAGATTTTGTTTGAATGTGATTTTTCTGTTGAAAAGATTCCATGAAGACTATTCTATTCTTTTTGGAGCTTTCTTTTTCCCGTCTTGCTATGGGCGCGACGTCAAATGATTGCCCGGTGCAATAAAATCAAACGGTAGAAGGAGTCAGGGTTTGAAACTATGGGGGGGGGGGGGATGAGGGGTATGTGCTCTGGGCGCCTCGCGCAGGGAACGTCAGATGAAAATTTGGTTTGCCTTTTTATATAATATATATATATATGCGTGCGAAATTTGTGTAAAAAATATTTTCTACCCGAAAAGTCAAAAAGAAAAGCTTAGTACAGTGCATTAAAACTGTCAAATAGATAAAAAGATTCGCGTACAAGACAGCAAATGAATAACCCCATTCTTTTTCTTATAATTACTTTTTTACATGCATATCACCATATCTGTCCTTAGAAGAGGCGAGGTAAGGTGACCGACTGGGACAATAAAAACCAAGCTGTCGATAATTCACAAAATAAGAAGTAAAAACTTAATAATTTTGTTGTTGTTGTTGTTTTGATTCAGACATAAATTTGAAAATTAGCATTAAGTTCAGAAAAGTACCTAGACATATCAGCCTATAAATAAGAAGAGTGGTATAAATGATAATTCCGAAAAACTGATGTAGATAGTACAGGAAGATATTTTACAAAACTGGAATTCATTTTTATACCTACACTGTTAAAAATTTTGCAGCATTCTGGCAGGTCATTCGACCGTTTTTTGAAAAAACGGTTGCATAACCATAATTTAACTATATTCGGACCATAAAATGGCCAATAATATGGTGAGAATAGTGTTAAATTACGGTTGTGTAACCGTTTTCGAAAAAAACGGTCAAATGACCTGCCAGAATGCTGCAAATTTTTAACAGTGTACAGTAAATCCTGGTTTTTAGTTCCTAAAACAATGTGACTCATATTACTATGACATTAAAGTGCCCCAATTGTAATAATTTGTAATGCTACAACAACAGTAAAATCTCGAAAACGGAAATCCGTCTATAATGGAATCGTGTCTTAAATGAAAAAACTACATGGTTCCAACAGAAAGAATACCAACAGTTATACCTCCTAAGACGAAAACCTGTATAAAGCGGAATTATTTCCGCTTCCTTTCAATTTTTTCCCCAGGTTTTAATGAATAAATATTTGATAAAGCTGGTTATATATTTCAATATTATGTATTTTATTGTTACACATTTTAAATTTTAAAATAAGTCCGCTACTAGAAACTTTCGTAAATTTCTCTTTGTAAATTTACTTTGCAGAGGAAGGGGGGGGGGGCGCCAAAATCGACGTTTTCCCCGGGTGAAAATATAGCTAGTTTCGGCCCTGGAAGGAGTGCACAAAGTAAAATGTTTTAGTAAAGCCTTTTAAAAGAAAAAAAAAAAGAGTATAGCATTTGCAGTGGTAAGGTAAAAAAATCTCTCACGGGGCGCCATCATGGCTAATAAAGTCGCCCCTGCCTGTATCCCCCCCCCCCAAAAAAAATGATTTTTTCTCTTCTTTTTGCCATTTCTAGGCGTTTTGCCACCCTAGGCGGAAATTGTAAAATGCAACTCTGTTCCTTTTGGTGCAATTATTTTTTGCATTACTTTTGGGGCAATTGTTTTTTGCAACCAACCAAATCCAGTCTTAGAGAGAGGAGGCGAGCTTGGGCGGCTGCCCGTAATTAAAAAAAAAACTCACCCAGGGCGCCATCAGCCGCCCCTGCTTTTACCTTCCCAAATTACATTTCTCGTCCTTTTGCCATTTCTAGGTAGGTGACAACTGAAAAATGTCGCCCATTCCTTTTACTAAAATTGCTTTTTTTTGCATGCAGATCCGGTCTCAAAGGGCGCGAGGTCGAGCAACTGTCAACGAGTAAAAACTAACGGTTGAAATATATGCAAGATAGAACAGTAACACCACTTTTTAATGTTTTTTAAAGAATATAGCCCGGGCCGAAACTAGGGGTGTGTGCAGAGGGGGCATATGCCCCAGGCGGCAAAACAAAGGTGAAGGGGGCGCCAAATGAATCGTTTATCGATTCATACAAAAATGTGCATATATATATATATATGAAATGCAAAGAAACTCGCAAGCTAATGTTAAACTAAGGGAGCGTTCTTTTGAAATTTCTCGTTTGGATTTTAATATTTTAAAATTATTTTTTTTCTTAGGATAGTTTAGATTGATCTTTAGCGCTGCCATACTTTTAGGTTTTGAAACCGGTACTGGAAGTGAAGGTAACTTTATAAAAATAATCTGCAACCAAAATCTAAAAAGTAAACACTAACCCGGTTAGAATTTAACCTCAGCTTTTCTAAGCAAAGAAAAAAATCATTTAAAACTATTAATATGCAAGCGAGAAAATTTTAAAAGATCGCTCCCATAGGTTTAGCATTAGCGTTCCAGTTTCTTCGCGTGACTTGTGTAGGCTCTTAACGCTCGAGCTAATGTTAATCCTATGGGAGCGTCGTTTACATATTTCTTGCTCTAATTTTAATTATTTAATTATTTTTAATTTTATTTATTTATTTATTTATTTTGCACAGGTTACCGGAGGTCAATAATATTTATTGTGCGTGAGGAGATGAAGGGAGGGGTGGTCGCCAAAATCCATGTTTTCCCCTGGCGCAGAAAAAGGCTAGTTTCAGCCCTGAACGTACGATTGATATTAAGGTTGTACTTATTGTGCAAATTATTAAAAATCTTCATTTGTCACTGTTTCAAAAGTATATGTGATTGTGTATTATACATGGGATTTTCAGATAAATTAATGTGAGATTTATATTCATATATTTTAGGATTGTGATTTATTGAGACTTTTACAAAAACGATAAATGGCAGTGATTTTCATTTGTTTTTTTTTTTTTTTTTTTTTTTTTTTTTAAAGATGCAATCAAATTTAAAACTTTTTAGTATGTAGCATTTCACCCACTCTCTCCTCCCCAAAAACGAAAACGCTTTAGTTCTCAACCATTAATACGGTGCTGGTCAATCATTGATATTTTGGTCAGTAGTTGTAATTTGATCGATAGAAGGAAAAATTTCCCCAACTGCAAAGCTGGTGTCCAGTCACCCAAGTAGTTTAATTTCAGTGAGTAACACAAGGTGGTCACACAAAGAACTTCTTTGACCTCTGAACTTGTGTTTCCCTCTTGTGCAAAGTGAGATAATAGAAGCGTCTCTACCTAACCCCTCTCCACACTCCTACACACACTTGGCTTGGTATGATCTGGTCATTTGTGGAAATGTACTCGTAGTTAAATGTTTTTATTACTATTTTTTAAACAGATCAGGATTGAATGAGCCACGCAAAAACAAACGCGATAAAAAACAGGAAATTTTTATGGAAAACTCAATAACAAGCGATGTCATGAAACACACCATGATTCTAAATTCATTCAAGTCTGGCTTCAAAAGGACGAAAATGGAATAGAAGGTTAGAACATACAGAATTGTTTGTTTTATTAAATTAATAACGTTTTCAGAAAAAACAAAAATCTCCACTCAAAAATGTGATTATTTTTGACACATTCATAAACTCATTTCTATTCCTATTTGCCTGAAAATTACAGAACAGCATTCAGGTGCTTAAGAATCGAGTAGCGTTCTCCCTTTTCTTAACGTTTTTTACTAATTCGAAGCAGCTTGATTTAAAGCGGATTATTAAATGGATCCGTCTTGTAATTGTCAGCCTTTGAATTTGGAAATCAAAAGTCCAACTTTGATGTTATTTTATTTAAAAAAATCGGAGTTTTTTAGAAAAAAAAAAACCTTTATTCTACTTCATAAAAGCATCTTAAATGTAGGGCTGCCACTGCCAAATGACACTGAAAATAGTAGCTTTAGTAGCCTCCAACGAAAAAAAATATTAGTATTTCTTCGATAATAGTAGCAAAAATACTCGCATACCCACTTTAAAAAAAGGAAGAAAAATTCTATCCATAACAATGAAAGGACTTTATATGTCCACATTTTATGCTTCTGCTCAAATCAGTGAATAAAGAATAGAGTGATTTCTTCAAATGAGAATGCAAGTTATCCAGAAAATAAGGCCCTAACGTTTCAGTTACGAAGTAACTTGGTTCTTCCACAATAAAAATTATGTACAGAACCTGGAAACATAGCAGTAAAAACTTCTTGCAGATCATCCAGGTAACTACTTTCCATCAGGCCTTTCATTTCAAGAGTTTCTTGGAGAGAAGGAAGAAAAGTTTTATTTGAGGGGCAGGGTTAGAAATAGCGTGTGGGATATCGCAAATCCCGCACAAAAAAGGAAAATCCCGCATAATAAAAATATTTGTTTGGATGGAATCTTCCAAATTTATTTCCTGAACAGACATATGATTCGTATGCGCTTTTTTTTTTATTTCGTGAAAGCCACGATTTTTTTTTCTTCGAGAAATCCACAAAATCAATTCATCAAACAGTCGCGAATTTTGCCATTCGGTAACGAAAAAAAAAAAAAAAAATTCGCCGATATCAACAATTGGCCTTAGAAAAAAAGAAGTTTTCCATCAGTCGCGAAAAAAATCTTGTAAATTTCGCCTAAAGACTACGGAAAGAAAATCGAAAATTTTTTCAAACTGTCGCGAACAGAAAAAAAATTACACCCGCAAATTTGGTCAAATAGCCGCGCAAAAAATTAAGAATTTCCTCAGTCAGTCGACAAAAGAAAAGATCGTTTAAAAGAATCGCGAACCTCGTCAAAAATCGCTGAAACAAATACCGAATATCATTTTCGTCAATCGGTCGTAGAAAAATTCACGAAATTTGGCAAGGGATCGTGTAAAGAAAATCGTGAATTCCACGAAACAATTGGCGGAAAAAAATGCGAATTTTGGTAATTCGTCAGGGAAAAAAATCGCGAATCTCCTTAAACGCCCGTGGAAAAATATCTTGAATTTTATCAAAGGTTGTGGAAACAAATGGCGATTTTCGTCCTTCGGTCACGGACAAATCATCACAAATTTAGTCAAAAGAATTTACAAAATATTACGAATTTCGTCAAACGATGAAGAGAAAAAAAATTGCAAATTTCGTCAAATGGTCGCGAACAAAAAGACGGCAGGTGTAATTCTGGGTTTAAAAAAAAAAATCTGGAATTCACAGCAAATTTTCTAAAAAGTTACAGCAGAGGGAGGGAAAGGGGTGGAAATCGCCTCCCGGCGCCAATTATGCGTTTTTTCCGCAATCCTTTGACGAAATTCGTATTTCCCGCGATCCTTTGATAAAATTTGCGATCCCTTTGTGAAATTTGTATTTTTCTCGCGATTCCTAGACGAAGTTTGCGTTTTTTGCGATCCCTCGAAGAAATTCACGTTTTTTTGCGATCCCTTGAAAAAATTCGCTTTTTCTGCGATCTTTAAAGAAATTGGCGATTTTTTCTGTGACCGTTTGTCGAAATTGATTTATTCGGCGATCATTTGCCGAAATTCGCGATATTTTATTTTCCCGAATTTTTAAAATTTTCGGAACCGGATGCCTTAAATTTTCGGAAAATTCAGAACAGAATCATCCCGGAAAAGACACGAATTTGATCAAATATTCGCGTAAATAATCGAGAATTTAAACAATGATTGCACAAAAAATCAAGGATTTCGTAAGTTGGTTTTGAAAAGAAAATCACGAATTTCGATAAACTATCGTGGGAAAGAATCGCGAATTTCGTCAAATGATATCTGAAACAAACAGCGAATACCATCAATCGATCACGGAAAAAATATATATCGCGAATTTCGACAAGTGGTGGCGGAAAAAAAGTCAATTTCGTCAATCTGTAGTAGAAAAATCTGCAAAATTTGGCAAAGGATCGCGGAAAAAATCGCAAAATCTCCTTCAACGATAGTATAAAAAGATCTTGGAAATAAATAGTTATTTTCGTCAATGGTTTAGGGGGGGGGGGGTGATCCCGAATTTTGGAATTCGTCGTGGAAAAAATCGCGAATCTCCTCAAACAACCGTTGAAAAAGTGCGTTTGGGAAGATGACTTTACAGGCGCTTTGAAGAAAAAGACCGAATATTTTCAGTAAAAATAGTCGCTGAATCCGAAGAAAGTCGCCTGCTGCTTTCTTGAAATAGTCACTTTTTAAAAGTTTTCGCCCTAAAATAGTCGCCATAGCCGCCGGATGCTGAAAATAGTCGCTAGGTATAGCATTTTAGTAGCAAGTGGCAGCCCTGCAATTGCATGTTAAGAAAAATTGGAATTTTTGAGAAATTGAGTCGGGCCGGACCAGGCCTGAATTAATTGATTTTTTTTTTTTATGGGCCGAGCTTGTTTTCACTGATTTTTTTACGAACCGGGCCTGACCATAAACTGTGGAAATATAAACGGGCCGGGCTCGGGTGGAACTTTTAATTTTCACGTCGGCCTGGAAACTGTGGCCCGTGCAGACCTCTAGTGTTCCCCCCAGGGCCGTGCAAAGAGGGGGCTAAAGGAGTGGTTGCCCCAGGCGCAAAATTTATGCTGCGAACCACGGTTTTATTTGTTTATTTATTCAGTTTTT
Source organism: Maratus speciosus (assembly GCA_963932465.1). Classification (NCBI taxonomy): domain Eukaryota; kingdom Metazoa; phylum Arthropoda; class Arachnida; order Araneae; family Salticidae; genus Maratus; species Maratus speciosus. Next base: position 650,583,246 of record OZ010787.1, on the reverse strand, counting down.
GTCCGCCGATCATTTTCAGGGGAATTTCTTTTTTCTTTCTTGATCCCTTTTTTTCCTGTCGCAAAACATCATGAACTCTCTAACAAATAATTTCAATTTTCTCTAATGTTATTTAGTTGGTCTGAATTTAAAATGTTTAATTTTAATTTAGAAAGTTCCAAAATAAACGTGAAATATTTATTCATATTATAAATATTATAGAATTTATTTATGTTTCTGCACTTTATCAATTTTATTACACCCATTACAAAGAGATACAAAGATTTTTTTTTATTGGGGGGGGGGGGGGGGCGCAAAATTGAAAATTCGTTAAGGGCGCACTTCTCACGGCTTTGGTGCCCCCCCAAAATTTCTGGTCACGCTACGCCTATGTCTGAACACATTTAAAATACTTGTAATACAGCGCCAAGACGATACAGTGTGGAAAACGGCTACAAAATAGTGCTAAAAAATTGAATCCCATAAATGTACAACGATGCTGAATAACAAGATGTCGATCGTAGCGCCATCGTAGTGATTTAAAAACGATAGTCATTCTAAAAGAGACTCTTTAACCTATTTCACGTCATTCCTTAACTAAATTAGCTTATAACAGACCAAAATATCTTATATTTATAGTTTCCGATATTTAACATTCCATAATTTTTGAAAACACAGCGTTTATATTGAAAAGAGTTACGAGATGGCGCTCGTATCAGCATATTGCCGCTGAGCATTGTTGGAGATTTATGGGATACAAGTTTTTAGCACTTTTTAAAGCATTATAGGAATAGCCGTTTTCCACACTGTATCTTCTAGGCGCTGTACTTGTAATGCAATGCGCTTGCACTGCACTATACTGAAGCGAGAAGTAACATCTTTTCTCCACCAGATGGCGTATTCGAGCACTTGAATGGAGGATATTCCATCTACGTTTTGATCACGTGGTCAAGGTAAAAACTTCTAGCGTAAAGAAGGGAAGGCTCCATAGACGTGTAATATAAATCCCCGCTAGTCAATGAAACAGTTCATGAGGCAAAGCAGCAGTATCTTCCCTTCTTATCAGTTAGAAGTTCCTTGGGTAAATTACCGGTATCACGTGACTTTTTTCAGCCTCTAACCCAGATTTGGAATATCCTCCATTGCCAATGGTTGTTTGTTAAAAAAACCGCAAAAAAATTCTTTGTGGTAGCAGTATATACTATTGTACTATACTATTGCAATATAAATTCAAAATGCTGTTCTGTACGCAAGAAAATTCCTAAGCAAAATTTATGCACTCAACCTGGGTTGAGGCTAAAGTCGTCTGCTAGCGGTGTTTGCGCCTGCGCATACTGGCAGTACTGTGGCTAGAATAACATATCAACATACCACCAGATCTAGCGTCTGACGTCACGTGCATAAGGTTCATTGAGAAAGCGTTTCGGCCAGTGAAGAAGTAGTAGATGTCACTGCGATTCATAGTTGTCCTTCAGCATCATTCAACAATTATAGGATACAATTTTTTAGCATTTTTAAAGCGTTGCTGCAATGGACTTTACCCACGAATGGCAACAGCCACGTCTCTGCGGGGAAAAACCCTCCGAAAAAGACTGTTTATTGGACGAAGAGGGAGCAGTGTTAAAATGTTCTTCACGCCTATTGGTGTTTTTCGTCTTTTTACCCGCGTCTGACGTCACATGGGTAAAGTCCATAGTCGGTTTCCACACATATCTTCTAGACACTGTAATTTGCATGAAAATTTACGTTTGAGCACAGTTTGAGTATGTGCCCACACAGCACAAACTGGTAAATATGACATCCATATAATGTAAAGTACATCCATATACCATGTCCATAATTTATCCATGGAATTCCATATTACATAGTATCTACGTAGATATTACCATCAGATGTCTCTCCGAATACATCCATATAGCGTTTGCTGGACATCCAGATCCGACATAATATCTATGTAAAACGGATGTCTAACAGTATGCGTATACCATGATCCTTCTGCAATCTTGTTTATTTAAATTACAAAAAAATATTATGCGTGAAAAGTTTACGATTTAAAAAAATATTTTAAAACATCAAAATTATTGGTAAAAAGCACAAATTATTAGCCATATTAGCTAAACTTTAATAACTGTATTTTAAATCACACCAACTGTATCGTGTAAGTGCTCTGATGACAATAAATATAATTAACATAAGAAAAATAATACTCCTTATTATCTAAAAACGACATAAAAGCTTTATCTTTTAAAAATGTCTTTTCTTTTTTACTTTCAAAAACACTTAGTACATGAATATAAAAAACAAACCCTCTTTGCATCTTAAACAAAACACTAAATATTTGTATTATCTAAAAACATCATATATCCACATCCCCCCCCCTTTTTTTTCATCTTTTAAAATCAAACCAAATAGTGTAATTGCTCTGGTAAGAAACAACTTGGGAGTATATGTAATGCTGGCCCACACTATTTTTTTTACTTAGCGGCAGATTTTATTTATGCCTCAGACTGAAATATATAAATGTTTATTTCACATTATATTTACAATTGTACTTTATTATTACATGGGCATTTAAAAATATTTTCAGCTAAATAATTTTTGTACTTACTTTTGTTATTGTGCTCTCACAGTTTGTTAACATGCTATTTTTTAGAAAAGATGTATTTATAGTGAGTAATGTAAATGTCGATATGAAAATGGAGACATACGCACAAGGCATGCCTTGCGCGTACGTCGGCATTTTCATATCGACACACACTAGTGAAAGAGTTACCGCCAAGAAAAGCATAGCATGGCATGTTTGGAAAAGTCAGTGATGTTATGACTATTAGAGTCAAGGCTAACAAAAAAGACAAGCTTCCGCATTGCGTAACATGATTCTTGTTTTTTTGGATCGCTTGTGTGACGTGATGCTTTTTTTGGACGCGGTGCAGGAAATTCGCAAAAACAGCCCCAGGCGACTCTAGCGGTACGAAGGAAAGTGAGTGAGAAACATAGTATTTTTTGCTTCTATTTTTCATTAGACTCGTTTTAGATTTTAATACTTGCATGGCAATTTACAAAAATCTACTATGGACAGTATTCGAGACTAACGAAAAAGACAGGCTACCGCGGTGGGTCCGATTCTTCTTTTTTTACAGACCGCCGGAGTCACATGATGCTTGAATGCACCAATGAAGGTGTGCGAAAAGAGCATCACGTGACTCCAGCGGTCTGTAAAAAAAGAAGAATCGGACCCACCACGGTAGCCTGTCTTTCTCGTTAGCCTCGGACAGTATTCTCGTGACGTCACAGTGGGAATCACGTGATGTAGAAATAGCGGCTAGCGCGCTTGTTTACCTTATTGCGTCATTCAATGAAGCAGAAATGCATGCGTAAAATATTTCAGATTTATTTTGTACGAATTATTTTGGATCAATACTTATATACATATTAATTAAAATCCATATATACGCAATAACTAAAATTTAAAATTTTTGTTTTATAAATAAAATGAAAAATATGCATGCCATTACTTTAAAATAGAGAAAAGAATTCATGTATAACCCATACCTGCCCCTGAAAAGGTCTAAAACTCGGTATAAAATAAAATATAAGCATAAATTTTCTAAACACAATGCGCGGTTTTATGGAATTTCCCCTCGAATGGCAACAGCTACGTTTTTGCGGGTAGATACCCTCCGAAAAAGACTGTTCATTGGACGAAGAGGAAGCAGTGTAATAATGTTCTTCACGCTTATTGGCGTTTTTCTTCTGTATACCCGCGGTGACGTCACATTGGTAAAGTCCATGTAGCCTCGAACCCAAAGGGAGAATATGGTCCATTTGCAATTCGTAAGGTGACAGCTGGATTTTCACAACTGAATCAGCGCTCCCTACAGTATTCCCTAGGGGGCGCTGACTGAACATGGTAGGGGGAGCTGCGTGAGTGCCGCGAAATACGTCATATGACGTGTTCTTTGTGTAGTGCATGGCCACTGTTTTGGTTTCGAAAGGAATCCGTCAAGAAGTCTGATTCCCGGTATTTGTATGCTGCTGTGTAATTTCGAGTTCCAAATTGTCGGCAGTTTTATCAAGCTTTGTAAGTTTCTTTTTTTGTACTATATGAAATATTGGTATAATTCTTGTTCAAATCAATTTTATCGTTTGATAGTTTTGTTTTGAATCAGTAGCATTGATTTGAATGATCAGTAGCGAATTTTGCTTTCATAGGATTTGTTCTCACCTTTTTAATTTTGTCATCTGAAAAGCCATTCCTCCTCTAATCACACTGTTGGAAATCTTCCACGATTTTCCACTTTTTGTTATATTTATTAAATACCTTTTCACCGGCTTTTCAAAACCATTCTTTTGCTGTATCATGGAATCATGGAATTTTTTTTTACAACTTTCGCGAGCGAAATTAAATGGCGGAATCATTAGACGCCAAGCCTACCGATTTTGACAGGAGACTTCAGATCTTTACTCTTTACTTCAGATCTCTTGCCTTTATGCTCTAAAACTTTTTTTTATTCTTAACGAAATTTTAATATTTATCTACAATATAGCACCAAAAGCCGTTTTATGATTTTATATGTTCAATCCTTCTCCATCTACTGCGTGATTGTCGGCTTACCTGTTGTACTTAATTTAGTAAAATCTTTAGACCTAAAATAATATGATATTTTGGATAGATGAGTTTTATTTTATACAGTCGGACCTCTATTTAACGAAGTCGCTAAATCCCGAAAAAAAGTTCGTTATATGGAAAATTCGTTAAATAGACATTCACCTTTTAGAACACTTTAAACTACATAAAACATGTCCATAAACACTAAATATAATTTAAAAAAGTAATTAACCACAATTTTTTTATAAATTGTATCTATTTGTTTTATTTATTTTATCCATCAAAAAGAAATCTGCAAGGAAAATAAGAATGAAACAAAATATTGTCTGGAAATACATTGTATTTTCAGTTAAAAAAATGATCTTAAATTAAAATCACGATTTTTTATTATGGTTGATATGCTGTTTGGAGGAATACTGAATTTTAAAGCAGTATTCTTTTTCTTCACGTCTTTATCCACCTCATCAAGAGTATTTTTTTTTTCTTTGATGCTCAAGCACTTTCGCTTTGACATTTTTGAGCTACTAGAATCGAAATTAGCAACACGACTGATCGTGATCAACAATCTAGAAAACGGGAGACTCTAAAGACATGGGGCAGCTTCATTGAGGGTTAAAAGGGGATATTGAAAGTTTGCACTTTTTGGATGAAAAGCAAAGAATCACAGCGATTTTACTGTTCTCGGTGAGTTAGGTGCCTGGTAAGACCTGGTCTTGGAAATCATAAAATGTGTTTAAAGGAAGGATAAGTTTGAAATGTCCAGTAATATTTTGCGAAATAGGGAGAAAAAAAATTTAGATCCCAAGAAAAAGTTTGTTAAATAGAGAATGCACTTTTTGGAGGTTATTTTACGAAGAAATTTTCAAAATGTTCTTCGTTCCTAGTAAAAGTTCGCAAAATAGAGAAATTCACAAAATAGAGGTCCAACTGTAATTTTTGTAATAGGTTTTAATTTCTATTGCAATGCAAAATAGATCATAAAAATCATTACCAAACCCTTTCTTTTGTGCTATTTAGATCAGGTTAGGTCAAACATTGAAAATTCTTTAAGGTGTGGGAAAAATTTTTGCATTGTCAGATACTTTTTATGCCATTTTAATAAAATAATACTACCTAAATAAAAATATATGGGTATATATTTCTTTATATTTAGCATATTTTAAACCTTAACATTTCCTCTTTTCTTGAATGCTTGCTGTTTCATCCCCGTAGATCAGATTTTATAACTGTTTATTTGATAATATTAACACATGGGCGTCGGTAATTGCTGGGTGGAGAAAAAGAGGCTCATGGCCCCAAAATCTTGCTCATAGGGGGAAAGCAAAGGGGGTGTTGGCCTCAGTTACCAGAATTTAAATGAGAGAGGGAAGTGCTGGATGTCCTGCTGAAGAATCAGAATGTCTACCTGGTAGATTTAGGATTTTATACTTATTAATGTTATAGAAGTGCGATTTCCTTCTTCAAAACCAGGGCCGTGCAAAGCGGGGGGCGAAGGGGTGGTCTCCCCGGGCGTGGAAATTCAGGGGGCACCAAATTTATACTACAAACCCCGTTTTTTTTTCTTTTTTTGTAAAAAAATTACATATTGGAATTTTTTTTCCCAATAAAAGTACGTTCCTTTTTCGTTTCAAAGGTGTATGTGCGTAGCATGGTCCCTTACCCCTGCACCCAAATACAAATTTATGAATAAGGTCTTCTTTCTGTTCAAAACTTGTTTTAGATTTTGTCTTAGTCCCTTTCATTAACCTTTTCTTTTCTGAGTCATTCTGTGCTTGTGACAAAAACATATGATCTCAAACTAGGATGGGGTTTTCTTCTGGGAATACAAAAGGGTTGTCAGCGATGCCGCGGACACGCTATAGCACGTAAATAACGCAAAAAATCGGAGACGGGATGCAAGAAAATAGCTCTTATGCGTCCTGTGGGAGACGTAATTTCATCAAAAAATCATGGGAAAAAAACAGATTTTCGTCAAAAGATCGTGAAAAAAAGTGCAAATTTCATCAAAATATCGTGGAAAAAAGCGATTTTTGTAAAAGTGCTGCGAAAAAGATGCCAATTTTGTCAAAGGATCACGAAAAAGTAGCGAATTTCGTCAAAAAATCGTAGAAAAAAGCCAGTTTTCGTCGAAGGATCGCGAAAAAGCACAAATTTCGTCAAAATATCGTGGAAAAAACGCGATTTTCATAAAACAGCCGCAAAAAAGTAGCGTATTTCGTCAAAGGATCATGAAAAAGTAGCGAATTTTGTCAAAATATTGTGAAAAAGTAGCGAATTTCGTCAAAAAGCCAATTTTTTTCAAAGGATCACGAAAAAAGCGTTACTTTCATCAAAATATCACAAAAAAGTACCGAATTTCGTCAAAAAAGCCCGTTTTCGTCAAAGGATCGCAAAAAAGTGCAAATTTCATCAAAATGTTGCAAAAAAACGTGATTTTCGCAAAAGAGCTGCAACAAAATAGCGTATTTCATCAAAAAATCGCAAACAAATATCAGATTTCGTCAAAAAATCGCGGAATAAAGCCGATTTTTGTCATAGTATCGCGGGAAAAATGCGAATTTCGTCAAAATATCGCTGAAAACATGGGAATTTAGTCAAAGCATCCAAAGCACCAAAAAAGATGTGCAAACCAAACTTATAGGTAAGAACATTCATAAAATGGAATTTAATTTTTTTTTTTTTTGAGATTCTTAAAAATACAGCATGTTTTCAATGTACTTTAATAATGTATTCAGGAGGTGGACCAGTGACCACCCCCTTTTTTTTTACTGCATTGAAATGTCTCCCACCTTCAGAAGATTTAGGATTTGATGCTTATTAATGATTTAGATGTGAATTTCTCTTCCAAGGAAAATGTCTGATTCCAACACAGATCTATGCTGACAAATAATTCAATGAGAAGTGTAATGAAAGCACCCATTCATTCAACAAAAAGTACCCCTTTACTTATCATAAGTATTCTTTTTTTCAGCAAAAATATCTTTTTCAATAAACCCGTCTTGCCCCTTTTTAAAAGAAATTTGAACATTAGTGATACTTATTAGTGGAACTTGCTATCTTCTACTCTCAAATAAACATTATTTTGCAATTAAAATTGTACTTTTAAAAAAGTAAAGAAAATTTCTCTTAATATATATTTTTTAAATATCTTATTTGAGTGCAAATAATATGGTTTTAATTCATTATTTAATTATTATTAAAGCAATAATTAATGCATTTATTTTATCTTTTCCAAATAACCAAGTTTCATACATTCCTTTAATATATGAGTTATTATTGATGGGGACCCGCTTTTGTAAAAAAGGGACCCAGGATTTTTCAAGTACAGCGACATCACTGGTTGTAAACTGCTATACTGTACTGTTAGATACATTTTTTCTTCACTTGTTTCCCAAATTCTCTTTGCCAAAATCTAAGTGCAATTTTCTCTTATATTATTTAGTTGTTGGAGTTTCTGAATTAAAATTAAACATAAAGTTGCAAAATATGTATTCAATAGAATTTATTTCTGCTTCTACACTTTTCAATTTTGTGACACATGTCACAAATAAAAAGTATGTATTTGTTGGGGGGGGGGACACCAAATTGAAACTTTGGTCTGGGTGCAGTTTTCTCTTTGCACGGTACTGCTCAGAACTCTACGGTATCCTCCTTTATTGCAGAAATTTCTCTTAGAGAAAGGTGTCTGAATTAAGCACTAACGCTGGTGTATGCCCAGAGTAAGATAATATAGGCGAACGCTGTTCACAGAAAAATTTCAAAGTTTGCAGACAGTTTTGATGTTTTTTTTTTTTTACAAATTTCTTAAAAAAAAAAGATCCCGGGCGGAGAATTGGTGCGACGCACGTCACAGACTCTTAAAAAGGTCTACAGACTATTTCTCAACTGGAGAAAAAAAAGGTTTGCTAGAAATTATTTGCCATGTACCATGGTACAGTTTTTTTGCAAGAAGCACCTCGGTGCATACCAGTTTAAAACTTTAAAATATTGTAAGTGCGGCACTTATGCCGGAATGGCGGGTATGATGCTTTTTTTTTTCTCTTGCCAGGGCCGATAGAAGAAACAGTGCAGCACTGAAGTGGGTGCTGCATATTAATTTAACAGATTAAAAATAAATTTTGTGTTAAAAAATAAATGTTGATCTCTTTTAAATAAAGTTCATTTGGTTGGAAATTTTAGTGAATGTTTATGCGTTTTTCTGCGATTTTTTTTACATTCCAAGGGGGAATTTGGTTTTATTATCTTAGTAAATATTATCCTCTTTAATAAAGTCTAATTCAAAAAACTGGAGGAGGGGTTGATGGCATGTAACATAATGCGAGGGATTGGAAAGAGGGCGTTTGCCCTTAAGTTCTGCAGACTGTTTATAAAATTTCTACTTGTGTTGCAGACTGCAGAAAAAAATTCTGCTGCTGGGATCAAACAAAAAAAAAAAAAAAAAAATTGTTTTGCAGAAATTTAAAAGAGCTAAATTGAAGAGTATTAGAAACGGATTTCAATTCTCTAACCGCTCTGAGCACTCTCATTAGGTTTTCTTTCATTCATTAGTTGTCTGTATTAAGCATACCATTGAATACTACATTTCTTGACTGAGTTTTAATAATGCTTGTAAATTAATATTTTTCTTTTAGTGCTGTTGCTTAGTGCCACTCCACTCGCATATAACTTTTCATTTTTGCTGTTAGCAGTGATATAGGACTCGGGTGCACCGTTTTTTTGCAGAAAATTTTAAAGAAATTATTTGAGTTCGCAGACAGTTTTACATTTTATCTAAGTCTGTGTATGCTATATATCTTTTTAATCTTATAAAGCAGGGGTGTAAAAATTTTTTGAAAATCTAGGAGCCAGTTACTATCGATAACAAATTTGTAAAATGAAATTACTGTATAAGTTAATAATAGTACATACAAATTACTCTTTTTAATTAAATATATTGACACATGACATAAATTTTTCTTGTATAAAAAAAGTAATATTACATAAAATCAGGGTTGGCACGGTTTAAACCAAGTGGTTTTAACCATGGTTTAAACCAATTGGTTTTTTTGTCAAAAAAACCATTTGGTTTTTTTAGAATAAATCTAATGTAATATTTTCTCTTTTTTTGTAATTTATTTGTTTTAAATTATTTATAGAAGTAATTTCTTCTTTTAACACTTCATCTCAGCAGTCAACATGAGACATAATGAGCCTAGGTCATGTTTCTATGCATGTAGAATGAAAATTAGCATGTGCTGATGAACATATCTGGTACCCTAAAGATTTTCCTTAAAACATGTGAAATTAGAAAAGTTAAAATAGATAAATAATATTCAATATTTAGCATAAAATATTTTCATTTAAAAAATGCAGATTATTTACAGCAGTTAATAACAAAATACAATGATCTTTAAGATTTTGGTTAAGTTGTAAAAGAAAATTTTCTGGATTGAGATTGGGGAAGATTATCCTTAAAGAATTTAAAAGAGTAACTTAAGATATCAAATTGAATAATACCCTGTTCACACTGCGTTATCGGAACTCTCTTAAACCTCCGAACTCTCTGAGGGAGTTCCACAAACTCTCTGAGAGAGTCTCAACTTTCTTCGGGCTAGAGACAGTCACGACCATTCACTCTCGCTGGCTGTAAAGATTCGCATTAACTGATTGGGTGTTGCGGGCGGTTTTATCTTAAGCGCATGCGCAAACAACACAGTGACGTTCACTGAGTTATCTTAAGTGAGTTTTTCCATGTGAACAGGTTTCCAATTCCGGGAGGGTACCACCTCAAAATTAAGAGAGTTCGGCGGCCCAAGATATCTTAAGTATCGTAGTGTGAACATAGTATAACGCAGCTTGCTAAATCTGAGTGCTAGTTATAGCATTTCAATAATACCACTCAATCTTTTCTGTTAGTTGCTGAATCTAATGGCCAAAAATGTTGAATTGGACACTTGGAATTATCACTCAATAAACAAAATAACCAGAAGTATTTGGATATTAAAAAAATAATAACAGCCACAGAATAATATTATATTCATGAAACTGCATCAAATGTTTGATTGGTTGATTATTATATTATTAATCAAAGGATTCTTCATACGATTTTCAAGGTATCAATGTTCACTGTGTAGAACAGTTTACTGTGAACAAAAGACATAGCTGTTACTAATAATGTTTAAATTAGAAATGATTTCAATTTTCTACATAATTGACTGTAATTATTTAATTTAAATATTTTCAAAAGTTATATTACTTATATAATATCCAAAAATGTTTATTTTATCAACAGATATGCATCTGTATGCAATAGGAAATTATATTTAAAAAAACCCGGTTTAAACCAAAAAAACCGTTTTTTTTTGGTTTTTTACAAAAAAACCTGGTTTTTTTCCAACCCTGCATAAAATTATAAATATTGATGTAAAAAAAATGGAAGTGCTGATGTAAAATACAAATAATAATCATTAAAAACTTCTTTAAACACCTCAAAAGTATAAATATGTAATGCACTTCAAGGACTATAATTTATGCCATAAATGAATACTGTTAACTTATTGTTTGTCCTCATTTGCTTTTAAATTTTATGATGTTTATGACCGCTCATGTGTCTTGTTGTTTTTGATGTAAAGTACCAGCGTTCAACTGCTTTTGTAGGATCAAATGCTTTTACAGAAGGTCCATTTAAATTTATTAATAATAAAATCATTTAAATTTTGTGATCTCAAAGTAGAGCGAAAATTGTTCTTGATTCTTTTTTTTTTCTTTGTGCATGGAAAAAAAAAATCCATAAATAATCAAGGTTATAAATACGAATTATTTTTCATTTCCTAAGACATATCTAGGCGCCAGAGTCGAAAATTTAGTAGCCCGGGCGACCTGGCGTCCGGTATTTTTACACCCCTGTTATAAAGAAACTCTATAATATACCCAATGTTTCTCAAGTAAATCTATAGCATGTGTCCTATCCATCATATACTCTCTGTCTGCTTACTTTGATTTTCTTTTTATAACTACAATACTGTTGGATGGCATGGCGAAAAATTTTCTGTCTTGTCTAAGTCTTCAGTGTCATGGTGAAGGGCTGATGAAGATTGTAGGCCCCTATTTGTTCCAGACACAAGAAGGGGAGCTGGGTTGTTCTCTACAATACTTGCAAATTTGGCCAGCAGTCTGACTTGAATGATGCATATGTAAATTTTCATAAAAATTAGATAAATGGTAAGAAATCAGTCAATTATTGAAAATTTTAATAGCAACAGAAATTGTTTTAAAAATTTGACTTAACAAAAAAAATAAAATAAAAATTTGTGGAAAAAATAAAATAAAAAATGTGAGGGAATGACAAGTGAGGGAATGATGAAATAAGACATTTTTACTAGTTGTAGGGGAAAATGCAAAATTATGAAGAAATCCAAACTGTTTCCTTTAAGAGAAACACTTAATATATAATGTATGATAAAATTAAAATTTTTGATATTTACAAAAAAATTAATATTCTGTGTGAGGGAATGACTGCTAATAAAAACGCTTCCGGATATACTGACTAAAAAAAAATTCTGTAAAATTAACAAAATCTTACACCACCAATTTATGTTGCTGGACTGACAAGTGCTCAAAATAGCTTCTTCTCTGTGAAGGATGCTAGACTGCTACTGCTCATTAGTGGTAGATATTTGAGATAATAGCAATGTGTGAGGGAATGATGGTCTAACATGGGGAAACATATAATTGATTGAGCAGACTATATAATAATAGTAAAAATTAATATTTTTATTATTTTTGGTAATGTATCAAATAAGAACTTTATTTTGCTTAGGGTATTTTTAATTATTTTTATTTCTGGATGGAAAGAAATAGGCAATAAAATATGGTAGTACAGGTGGGGGAAAGGTGAGGGAATGATGTTTGCATGATATATATTATATTTTTAAATACTAAATTTATTTATTTTTAAATTTTACTTTCTGCCCCTAATAAACTATGTTTAGATCTTCTAATAAAAATAAAAATAAATAAAAATGTAATAAAATTAAGAGCATTTATATGGCTGGGAAGCACTTTTTGCACTATTGCAGAGAATAACCCAGCTGTCTAACCATTGGAGAAACAAGGTGGCTGCCAGACTTTGATAAAATGTAAAACTGTCTGCGAACTCAAATAATATCTTAAAAATTTTCTGCAAAAAAATGCTGCGCCCCTCCTGAGTCCTATATCGCTGCTAACAGCAAAAATGAAAAGTTATATGCGAGTGGAGTGCCACTAAGCAACACCACTAAAAGAAAAATATTAATTTTCAAGCATTATTAAAACTCAGTCAAGAAATGCAGTATTGAATGGTATACTTAATACAGAAAACTAATGAATGAAAGAAAAACTAATATTTTTAAGTTTTAAACTCTTATGTGCCGCGTGCTTGTTTCAAAAAGTATTGTACCATGATACATGGCAAATAATTTCTAGCAAACTCTTGTTTTCTCCAGTTAAAAAATAGTCCGCAGACCTTCTCAAGAGTCTGCAACATGCGTTGCACTGATTCTCCGCCCAGAGTCTTGATTTTTTTTTAATTATTTTTTTTAATATATATACATAAAGAAATTTGTAAAAACCCCATCAAAACTGTCTGCAAAGTTTGAAAATTTTCTGCGAACGGCATTCGCGTGTTCGTCTATATTATCTGACTCTGGTGGCTGCCCAGGGGCCCAAGCCAATTAGGGGTCTTTTTACGGGCCCAAGTTTCCCTGTACACTTCAAAATAACATTTACTCTGTATAAAATAAAATAATATTATATTTGAGGATGTGAATTTCAAAACTCGCCCATCCAAAATTAAAAAAGTCATGTTTCCTCTATCAATCTATTCTATTTGTGAACCTGCATTGAAAAAACACTACAATCTGCAAAAAAAAACTAGTTTTATCGTGCATTTCTGGCATTGAAAATCTTGGTTTATAATGAAAACTAATGGACGCAGTCTTTTTCGCAATTTCCAAAAATTTAATTTTCTGGATAAAATGAGTTTTGAAACTCATGTCCTCATTTGCTCTAGATTTGTTTTAAAATATTTCTTTGCGAGGAAAAAAATAGTATATTTCTTACAGACAAAATTGATATCATTTTCAGGGAATGTATATAATCTACAATCTCGAAGGTAACTATGGACGCAAAAAATAAATATTGAAAATATTATAAAGGATAGAAGATTTTGCAAATTTAAAAATAATCATGCACATTAAATATGAAATAAGTGGTATTTTTCACACATTTTATTATCCATATTTATATATCATTCTATCATATCTACAATTAAAATGTAAATTTCATTCTTTGACTATACATTGGGCCCTTCTAGCTTCTTTGCTATCCACATGACGTTGTGCCGGCCCTGTATTGCAGACCTTTCTGTAAAATAATATTACAAGGAATCTAAAGCAAATGTTTTGGAGAATATGAGATGCATTATTTCTAATTCTCTTTCAAGTTCTTGTAAATGATTTTCTAAAGATAGGGATTGTCAGCCATATGTAGTCACAGTCATTAACTTGTGGCAACCAAACTGAGCCCAGTGATTCTTAGCACCTTCTATCTTCATCCCCAAAGCAGAAGCTTAAAAGTGTGATGTATCTCACAGAACAATGGATATCTCTTTAGAACATTTCAAATTCTCATTTTCAGTGAAATTCACTATTCAGTCACCGGAAAAATAGTGAAATCGGTCAGTCAGTTGCCGGAAAAAATTGTTAAAATTAGTCAATCCATTACTGACAAAAACCCTCACAACTTTCTCCAATCAGTTACAAGGTAAACCTGCAAAATTTGCTAATAAGTTGTAGGGAAATATCGTGATTTTCGCCAATTGGTCTTAAGTAAAAGCTGAAAAATCTACCAGTCAGTAGAAGAAAAATATGAAAATCAATCATGAGTAAAAAAAATGCCGAACTCGTAAAGCTGTCAGTTGACCAAGATAAAAATCTCAAAAATATTGCTAAATTTGTCAGTTGGTCATGAAAAAAATTCTTAAAATTTGTCGATCAGTCGCAGGAAAATCTTGCAAAATTCATCTATTGGTCACAGGAGAATATTGCAAAATTCATCAGTTGGTCACATGAAAATACAGTCGACGCTCGTTACAACGACCCCTTGTGTGCCAAAGAAAAAGGTCATTACAATGGGAAGTCGCTATAATGAATGTGAACGAAAAAAAAAAAACTCTAATCAGGTGTAGAAAAATTAAGTTTTCAAAGGAAATTATGTAATACAATATTATTACAAATTTTTGTTTACTTTCGTATCAAATAAACATTGACAATGGGGAAAAAAAAAATCCATTTCAGAGAAGGCTTATGTATTACTAAAGTAATATTTAAGGTAAATGTTAAATCATGAAAAAAAATTACTTACGTATTAATATTCATTTTCTATGAAAAAAAAAAAAAAAAGAAATTAAATTGTTTGTTTTTTATGCATTGGCTTTTTCTTAAAACAAAATTTTCCATCTCAGTTAGCAATGATAAGTAATTTTCAGTGTTTTCTTGTCTTTAAAAAAATACACTGAATGAAAGAAGGACACAATAATGAAAGAAGATGTGCAAGAAACCATGTTCAATAAAATTCCTAATAATTAAGTGTTATAATAATAATAAAGTGGCTGCCATTTTGAAAGAAGAGAGCAGGTAATGCTGGCCAGTGAATTCAGTGTATGAGAGTTAGAACAATGGATACAACAGTGAAAGAAGATGTGTAAGAAACCACATTCAATAAAATTCCCAATTAAGTGGCTGCCATTTTGAAAGAAGGTGGCAGCTGATGCTGGCCAGTGAATTCAGTTACATCGAAATTGGTTAATAAATATGAGTGCTATTACAAGACAAATATCCCATGTATATACAGTAGAATCCCAAAAACCCGCACAGCTTGGGACCAGAGGCTGAGCGGATTTTGGAATTTTGCAGATTATAGAGTTTTGTAAATTCTGGATTAAATTATTTATTTTTTTCAACTTATCTTTTTTTTAATTTCCAAAAAAAGCATGTAATAATTCAATTTAAACAAATCAAAACTTAAATCTTTTTTACTTACCTGTTCATTATCATTTTCATACACAAAATTATTTTTTGTTATAATTTTTAAACATTTTTTTATATAGTCCTTTGGTTGAGAACTTCTGTTTTCTCTTATTAGAGTTTCTTTTGAATTCTGTAAATAGTTATTATTTCCTGTTAGTCTGTACAACTCTGCTGCTCCAAGAACTTCAAAAATTTCACCTAAAACCAAACCTTCTTCAAAATTTTTCTCACAGTCAATGTCAGACTCGGTTTCCCTATCTTCAGGTGGGTTCATTATTGAAGAAACAATTTTTTTTATATGCAAAATGATTTTAAAAATTCATCGTTATTGTTCATCCATTCAACAATTTTTTTAAAACTCTTGTGAACCTCTGGTTGAAATTTTTTGCATAATTCAACAGCGTTCAGATGCTTTAGCTTGTGGTAAGGTTAACTGAAAAATCTTTATCTTCATCCTCATTTTCTATAAATAAAGAGCCAGGCCATATTTTATGTCATGCATTAATTAAAGCCTCACATGAAATATAAAATAAATTAATTCACTATTTTCTTTAGCGGCCGATAGATGGTGCCACTACTAAAATTTTTTGCACTTGTTTGCATCTTTCGTCGATTTCTTTATTTTACATTTTGTTGTGTGTAAGTTTCAGTGAAATAAAAGCGTTTTATTTGTGTAATATCCTGTGTCATTGCTATTTTCCCATAAATTTACATTAAAAACTATTTTATTTTCATTCACTGTTATTCAGGGTTGGCAAGTTTCGGCCAGAGTGGTTTAAAACAGCGGTTGTAACCGGCATGGCAGAAACTAGTTTCTACCAGTAAGTGGCAGAAACTAAGAAATAATATTAATAAGAACTTTAATGTGCAATGATTTATAATTCACACAATCACATATGTATTTGATATGTAAACAATTAAGTTAAAATTTAAAATTAAAGATTATGAATGTTATTCAAAGTTGCAAAAAAGTTTCAAAATGATCATATAAATATACTTTGTTTATATAATACTAATTTTCTTTCACCTGAAAAACAGAATTTTTCATAATGGTAGTCTGATGCTGTACAAGTTTAACTATTAATATTATTGTTTAGAGTTGAATTTCTATTTAAAAGTAAAAAAAAAGAAATTTACAAAATTCTGTGATATTTTAACAAATGTGTTTTTCAGAGTATTTTTAAATAAATAATGCAATGCAATAACTTAAAGATTATGATTCTTGTGAAAACATATAAGTAAATAATTGAAGCACAATAAATAACAGACAAAAAATTTAATGAACTATCTTGTACAATTATTTTACAATATTGAAAGAACAAAATTGCCACTCAAATATACTATTATTACTTTTTCCACAGAACATTCCATAGCACAGGACAAATTTTGCTAATCTTTCTGAATACAGACTGTTTCTTAATTTGTTCTGAATAAAATAAAAGTTCGAAAATATTCTTTCAAGACTGTCATTACTTGCTGGCAATGTTATTATTGAGGATGCAAAATTTGAAAAATCCTCATTTTCACCAGTATTCGTTTTTAAAGACGACCACCACACAGAAGGCAAGACATTTTCTAGGGCTTCCTTCAAGAAATGTGTTTCTGGGACAGGAGTCAATTTTGCTTCAAAGGATATATTATATATGGTACAAAATTGGGATTAATATCAGAAAGCAATTTCCTTGCCTTTTCTTTATGTTCATATGTCAATTTCGATCCCATATATTTGGATGAAGTAATTAAGCTAGCATATGGTAGTCGGTTATTACTGTATTGAATCCTTGTATTTGTTTGTGTTGTAAGTGCAAAATGTGGTTGGAATATTTTCAACTAACAGTCTTAAATTGAAAAGAAAAGAAAAAAGTCAGATTTGTTCCTTTGAATACTGTATTTAAATGAAATGTTTTTTAAATCCATGCACTTACTAGATCCACATATAACTGTAACATTTCTATGAGAGATATTTTTTTACTGTTATTATTATGTTAAATTACAGAAAGGTATTTTGAGTAAGTATTGATTATTTTTCTTTTCTTTTCATTGTTTAATTTAAAATAAGTATTGGATACAGTTTTCTATTTGATTTTTAAACTGAAATTTTAAAATACTCTAATAATTGTTTACATATAAAATTATACAATCATATTATAACAAAAATTTTACCTGTTATATAACTTATTTTTTCTAATACAAATTTATTTATTTTAAAACTACCCACAATATTTCATTTGTTATTTATACTGAAAAAAATGCACTTAAGGAATTTAATACTACTAAAAAAATCTCAGATTATATATGAAATGTGTTTATGCCAGTTGTTGCCAATTTCTGCTGGTTAAAACCGGTTATAACTACTTTCTGCCACTGGCAGGGCAGAAACCCATTTCTGTCGGCAAAAAGCCAGCCCTGCTGTTATTTGGAATGAAGATTATAATGAATACTTCTTAGTTGCAAATTTCACTGTTTACATTTTGAAATGCAAGCGAATTTCGGAAGATTGCAGATTTTAGAAGTGCAGATTTTCGAGACTCTACTGTCATTTTTGGACTGAAGTAAGATATTTAGTGCAATCTAATAAGTTACATATAATTAAATAAAATTTCTGGGTCCAAGTATAATTGTTTGATCTGTGAATTTTATGCTGGGAAGCACTGTACATATACAGTAGAGTCTCAAAATTCCACACAGCTTGGGACCAGAGGCTGTGCGGATTTTGGAATTTTGCAGATTTTAAAGTTTTGTAAATTCTGAATTAATTTTTTTTTTTTTTCAGCTTATCTTTTTCTATTTCCAATAAGAGCATGTAATAATTCAATTTCAGCAAATCAAAACCTTAATCTTTTTTACTTACCTGTACCCTACATAGCATGTTTAGTTTGCAGAAGTCTTGCTTTGAAAACCTGCAAAGTTGCAGCAAGCTCAGCATGACAAGACTGAAAGTTCATAACAAGATTTCAGCAAGGTAATGCAAGTGCCGAAGTCACCACACTTTGAACTTTCAGCTAACTTGTCGTGCAAGTTAAATTCATGTTGTATCAAATTTATTGCAAATTAACGGCAAACAGTAATAAAAAATACTGCAAAATAGTAATCTTTCCATACCACATTAACTGTTTACAACTGTTACATTATAAGTCTAACCCCTTCGAAGAGGTCCATATGCCTGATCAAGTCTATGGATGCATACACACCGTTAAGGTGCATGCATCATTTTTACCATCATAAACAAGTTACGGTAATATTTGTAACTTTCAATTCGACCCTTTTTTGGTATTTGATAAGTATAGCGTTTAAAAAAAGCGGTGCCAACCGAATAAAATGTCTGCAATTTCTGTGTATCTGCTGATTGTCTATTCTCGCAACAGAGGGATTTTTTGCTTTTGACACTTTCATGAATTAAAAACAGTCTTGCCATCAGTTTCACAACAAACTGCTCATGCAAGTGGGTGATGGGGTATATCTTGCAGGAGATTTGCTGCGAATTTCTCAATTCAAATTTGTCACGGCAAGATAGTATAAGAAAAAATCAAACTTGCTGCTAATGTTCATGCTGCTATTTGGGATATTATCATTTTCATGCACAAAATTATTTTTTGTTACAATTTTTAAACATTTCTTATATAGTCCTTTGGTTAAGAACTTCCATTTTCTTTTGAATTCTTTAAATAGTCATTATTTCCTGTTGATATGTACAACTCTGCTGCTCCAAGAATGTCAAAATTTTCACCTAAAACCAAACCTTCTTCAAAAAGTTTTCTCAGTCACTGTCTGACTCAGTTTCACTATGTTCAGGTGAATTCATTATTGAAGAAATTTCTTCATCCACAACATGAGTTTAAGGCTTTATCTTTATTACTCATTCATTCAACTATTTCTTCTTCTTTAAAAACTTTGGTGAACCTCTGGTTGAAATTTTTTGCATAATTCAACAGCATTCAGATGCTTTAGCTTGTGGCAATGGTAAGGTTAACTGAAAAATCTTTATCTTCCTCCTCATTTTCGATAAATAAAGAACCAGGCCATATTTTATGTCATGCATTAATTAAAGCCTTGCCTGAAGTATAAAATAAATTAATTCGCTATTTTCTTTAGCGGCCGATAGATAATGCCACTACTAAAACTTTTTTTGGGCTTGTTTACATCGCTCGTCGATTTCTATTATTTTACATTTTGTTGTGTGTAAGTTTCTGTGAAATAAAAGTGTTTTATTTGTGTAATATCCTGTGTCATTACTATTTTCCTATAAATTTACGTTGAAAATTATTTTATTTTCGTTCATTGTTATTTGGAATAAAAATTATAAAGAATACTTCTTAATTGCAAGTTTCACTGTTTACATTTTGAAATGCATGCAGATTTCGGAAGATTGTGGATTTTACAAGTGCAGATTTTAGAGACTCTGCTATATATCTATATGTATATCAACATTTGAATGAAGGATGTTTTTTGTGGGGGAGGTGTCATGATTGCTGAAAATATACAAAGGATTTTCAGGAATTCTGAAACATTACCATATTTAGCATTAAAAATAGGTCGCTGTAAATGAAGCCAACTTGGCGTCACCTAATTTTTTTAAATTAATGTACAAGTTCAATATTGGTGAAAACTGCTAATATTCCATAATTGGGTTCCACATATTGTAGCTTAGTGTGTTTGAGTAAAATTTGCTAAATTCTTAAAATAAGGAAGCTACCTTTTCTTTTCTTACAAGCCGTAAGAACTTTTTTAATAGTTATTTTTCTCAAATGATAAGGTTTGATGTTTGCTAATAAAAAAAATATCACCATATCCTGATATTACTTCAAACAACAAATTTAAGTATTTGGAACTTTTTAATGAAATTTTTTTATTGATTTCTTTGTTATTCATTTAGGGTCGAATCATCAGGTTCATTTAGGGATATCAAATCAATCAAAACAAAATTATTTTTGAACCTTCAGGATTCAGATTTTTATATGTTTTTGTTTATTTGTTGTACCTATCAAAAGGACAAGAAAAACCAAAATTTCCGAGTTTTCAGGTTTTTAATTTTTGAGTTAGCGACTTTCAAAAAATGAAAAATTGTCGAAATTTGACTCCACTTTGACACCTTTAAACAGCTGTAGACAAAAATCTATTTGACTTGAAAAGCTTAAATTGGTATCATTCTCTTCTGCTTTTTACGATCTTTAATTTGATATATGACATGATTAAAGTATTTAAAATTTAAATTTTTTATTATAAAATTAAAAATTTAAATTTTAAAATTTCAAAAACACCCCTTTTAATTTTTTTGAAAAGAATATATGTTTTAAAGACATCAATTGACTATGTGTATGCCAACTTTCATAATGGGATGACAATGGGTTCCTATGGAAATTAATATTTTTGTATTATCATATATGAAATTTGCAATATTTGTATTTTCATGTCAAAAGCGTAACTGTAAACTCATTGGTTAATGTTTGAATTAGAGGTCTTCTCAGGTCGAAATTTATAGGCCTGGGCCTGGTATAAAAGTTAAGTTTGGCCTGAGCCTGCCCCCCCCCCCCCCCCCCAAAAAAAAAAAAAAAAAAAAAAATTAATGGCCCAGCCTAGTATAAAAGTTTGGTCTGGCCTGAGCCGACACGGTATAAAAGTTAAGTTTTGGCACAGCCCGGGCCAGCATAAAAGCTGAAAGTTTGGCCGGCCCAGCTGAGAAAAAAGTTAAAATTTTTGCCCAATCCGACTGGATTTCTACAAAACATGGATTTTTACATCGATGTGATTAAAAATTATCTCGTACGAGAAGTTCTGATCAAAAATACTTATTTTAGCCTTTTATTATTTTTCAGGTTTATAATCTTTATTTTTAAAGAAGGGCCCTAGGCTGCGATTTTTTCTTTTTTTATGAATCTCTATTTGCATCTAAATGTTTCAATTATCATTAATATTGTTAATCCATACTGCAAGTATTGGAGACTTAAAAATCTGAAAAATGCTATACAGTAAAATCTTCTAAGACGGAATCGCATAGCAAAGATAAAAAAAAAGCATTATAGACAAGTTCCCTTCTTAGCAGGTGTGAATGTATTATATTCTTTTCTCACATACGAGTAGTATTATACAGTAGACTCCCTCAAATCCGCAATGCCTAAAATCCGTACATCATCACAGATGTAATCAATGAAACTTTCAGTTCAGATGTAAGGACAAAATTACAGAATTTTTTATTTTTATAACATTCTGTATGCATTTTAATATGTAATTCTTGATAATATGACTTAACTCGTGGTTTTTCATGAAGGAAGTATAAATTTATTTCTGAAAAAAATCCAAGATATTGCTGATATCACCGGTAATCACAATCTTTTTACCAAATATATTTATGCAGTAATCAAGCTTTTTTGGTTATTAAGACTGGCTAAACCAGAAATAAAACTTCCTTACTTTATGATTTTGCTGTGAATTAATAAAGTACCTTTAAAAGGAAAGTTTAGTTGATAAATTTAAGGGATGTATCTCATCTTTATTATGCATACTTAATTATACATTATTATTATCTACTTGACCTTTTAATAATTTAATCATTTTTTAAAATATCGTACTTTTTATCATTTTAGTTTATTACTTTACTTAATTATTTTAATATTTTACTATATTGTAAGCATTATTTATAATTTTGATTGCATTATTACATTCAAATTATTGTTTAAAAAATGTAAACAAAGCAATGACCAGAAATCTTCAAAATTCTAAAATCCGCACACCCTCTGGTCCCAAGCTGTGCGGATTTGAAGGTGTCTACTGTATTAATTTTACATGGATTTTCATATTTTCCCTTTTAAGACAGGATTCTGTCATAGGCAGGTTCTTTTTAACAGGTTTTACTACTGTATTTTAATTTTATTGCCTAGAAATTTACTATTCTTTTAAAGAAATACATTTTAAAGTTTAGTCGTAGAATGATGATTTAAAAATATATGCATTTTTTGCAAAAATTTTTTAGTCAGGCCAAATTTTACTGTTAGCACGTTCCAGACCACGCTGAGACAATGATTTTTATACAGGCTGTGTCAAGACAAGAACTGAAAATTTTTACCTGTGCAAACCTAGGAAGAATGAAGGCAGCCACCTGGCTGTGTTCGGAAAAAATAAGTTAGGCCCGATCCTTCAGAAAAAAGTAAGGCCCGAGCCTAGCCCGGCCTGAGTGTCGTGAATAAAAAAATAGCCCAGACCTCTAGTTTGAATACCACTACTAATCTATGAAGTAGTTTTTGTATTACAAGGAAATATGAAAATTTAATCTAATAAATATATCAGGTGATAACAATTTGAGAAATGTTTGTTTATTTAATGACAATAGAGTAGGCATACTAATACATGGTTTACTTTTAAATTAAACAATAAAGATATTCAAAAGAAAATTAACTTGCTTCAAATATCAAATTCCATTGAAGCTAGCTAATACAACATTTATATAATGGCAAGCAATTTTAGTGGACTGTTTGTTACAAGTACCTGATCTCCATTAAGAAAATTTGAAATTTATTATAAAGACTAGAGAGTTAATTAGACACAGAGACTGTAAGGTTTTTTTTTTTTTTGCATATATTGTTTAATTTAAAAGTTAACCATGTATTAGAATGCTTGCTCTACTGTCATTAAATAAACAAGCACTTTACAAATTATAACTTGATATTATATTTAATAGATTAAATTTTCATATTTATTTGTATTATAAAAACTACTTAATAGATTAGTCATCGTATTCATTCAAACATTAACCAATGAGTTTACACTTTACAGGTACGCTTTAACCTTCTATTGCCGGCTATAGAAGTTAAAAATCGCAGTCTCTGAGTACGGCAATATCGTGGAATTTTTTTCCCCCACATTGGAGTGACCATTTCTTCGGGAACCTTTGTCTGAAAGCGGGGAGAAGGGTTGGGTTCCAGGATTGCTGTATAATTCTTGGAAGTATTGAGCAGGTTGTTACTTGCGCCAGTTATCCCCATTTTGGTTCGCTTTCATTCTTATATTTAAAATGAGTGCTAGAGTGCAAGGAAAGAATTAGTATATGTGAATCATTAGGAAATAGTATTTTAATAATTTTCCTGATCATCATTCTTAGATACAGTCAGTAAAATAGATGAACTGGCATTACAAACTTATCGGGGATTTGACAAATGAAATATATGTACATTATTTTAACATTTTATATAAAAAAATAATAATAAAAATAATATTAATATAACACAATCAAATATGATATAATATAATATTAAACCCTAAAAGGGTTTTTTTTTTTTTTTTTTTTTTTTTTTTTTTTTTTTAGCTGATTAGATGGTGTGTAGTTAATTCTAAAATTCAGATTTTTCGGGGGGGGGGGGAGTAAACATTACTGACTATGGGCATATATTGCTTACAAGTTTTGCTTTAACTAAATTGTATACCAGCTTAACTATATCTTAGTATGTAATAACTAAAATTCATTTGTGAATAAATAAGTTCATACACAAAAATAATAAAAAGAATTATGTTACATTATAAGAGAAAAAAAATCATAAAAACAAAGTTACAATCTATGAAAACGAACTGAAATTGATATCAAGTGTATTAATGTCTTGGAGTATATGGGCTGCATAGCATTTATTTTTACCATTTTTACAGACACACAGCGGGAAAAAAGGATTTAGTTACCAGGAGCGCCAACTTTTAAAAAATATTTGGTGGGTTCTAACATTTTTTATAAAACAACAAATACAGTTTTTACCCTTTGGAGAGAGAAGCGGGGAAGAGCAAATGACTAAAGATGATAATCGGAAACTAAATTATGTTATTTCTAAGCAAAATATAAAATTATTATAATTTATTAAATGATTTTATCACATTATATTCTCATAATTTTCCTTATAAATACATAATAACATAAAACTTGCAATCTATTGAAAATGCAAAAAACTAAAAGTCAAGAAAAATATACATTTTAGTCACCTAAGTGCTTTATTAATTCAAGACATTAAAACCTAAGGCAAAATGTTCAGGAAGTTAATTTTTGGGAGAAATTTAACTATACATCCGCTGAAGTGTCTTTTACTGTCCATGTAAATCTTATTGGCATTCTTACTATTTTTTAAACAAAATTATTTTGAGAACGTCAATAAAACCCTATTTCATTGAAGCGATAAAATAAATAAATAATGAAACAAATCAATTGAAAATAGGTGGGCGCAGAGATCATATTATTGGGTGGACTCGCGCCCCATGAGCCCATATAAGTTGGCACCACTGTTAGTTACATTAAATTTATGAGTGATTATTGTCGACAATTCCTCTTTCTGTCGCAAGTTTTAAACATAAATGCTTGATACTTACCGACATACTGATGAAAGGGATTTGCAATCAAATAGCTCCTTTTTTTTTTAATACCCCCCGGTAAATTAATTACATCTTCAGTCATAAGCAATTGTTGTCTTATGACTGTAGATTTTTTTCTTTCTTGCGCTATAGTATGTGGAAATTCAGTTAAAAACGCTAACTTTAATAGCATTTTTCTAAAAAACCTATTACCTTTACTGAAAGACGAAAAAAGAACGCATTTGATTACATCGTTTCAAAATAAGAGCGCTTGATACATTTGCAAACAAAAAAGTGTTAGTGTAACTATGTGTCACTGTACATTCAGAATAGCCTTAAAACTTCATTATTTTAGTACATTACGCGATGTGTAATAAATTCTAAACCTCCTATTCAGGTCTATGAAAAGGAGCAAAACAAAAAGCATTATGGCCTATAGGCAGGTATTGTTTACAAATTTTATTTTATTTAAATCATATTCTGTCTCAACTATATCTTAGTATGTATGAACTAAAATTTGTCTTTCAATGAATAAATTCATACACACACGCACAAAAAAGAAAAAAATTGTCCGCTACATTATAAGGGGAAAAAAATCATTGCCTTTTTTATTTTATTTTTCGAAAAATGTCACTCTATCAAAATGAACTGAAATTGATTTGAAATGTACTGCAGTCTTGTGGAATATAGACTTCATAGCTTTTATTTTTACATTTTTTTACTGCACACGCAAACACACACACACAAAAGAATTTGGTTACAGTAAGTTTATGAGTGATTATTGTTGACAGTTCCACTTTCGGTATCAATTTTTTACGCATAAAAACATGATACTCACAGACATACTGATTTAAGTGATTTGAAATCAAATAGATTTTTTTTAATACTTTACGATAAATGAATTTCATCTTAAGTTTTAAGCAATTGTTGTCTCAAGACGACAGTTTTCGTTTTCTTTCCTGAGCTATCATATTTGGAAATCCCGTTCAAAACGTCAACTTTGTCAGTATTTTTTCTTTAACGAAAAACGAAAAAAAAACCCCGCTTTCGATTACATAGTTTCTAAATAAGCGTACCTGCTTATTTGATAAATTTGAAACAAAAACTACTATAGTGAGGTTTACTATAGTATATTTTATATTTAATATAGAGTGTTATAGTCGTTTTTATAGAGATACATAAAATTATTTTAAATTGATATGCATTATTTAAATGTATTGTTCCTATGAAATATGGAATCTGTAGAGTTTATTTGATGGATTTTATAGGAAAGCGGGGGAGGGGCATACTCAAATAAGAATTCCGTTATTATTGTGGGAGTAAAAATCATTTGGAAGTGAAGGAATATTATATGACATAGAGTACTGAGAAAATGATGCAACATACAGGATTGTACAGTAAGAAAATGGCATGATGCACTCTAAAACTGTCAAACTGCAAAAAAGGGGACTTGTTTGAGGGGGGGGGGGAGGGTTTGGAAGTATTTTAACTGACTTAGTATTGAATTATTGTTATTAGATGACAATAAATGTGGGAAACACATAGTTTTAAAGGTTTAAAATTTTGTATAATTGTGGTAGCGGGGTGTACAGGATATTTTGGGGTATTTTTTCTTTTGCTTTGTTTTTGATAGCCGATTGTTTATTTATTGTTACTAAACAGTCCCACTTAGCACAGAAGATCTTTTTAATACAGAGTTGTAAATATGTTAAATTTTTTATGATGGGGAAAACTTAAATTTTGGAGGATGGGAGTTTGTAATTTAGGTGATTGATTATTTAAATTGGTTAGCAGAATTTTTAAAGAGTTCTCAATTTCTTAAACTTTTTTGTATTAACCCCTTGAGGGGCAGTGGGATAGAATATATTCCACCTAATTTAAACACGATTCTCACCAGAAAATTTTAACTAAATTTTATATTTTTTACTTTAGAGGAAAATTGTTGAAATATTGCTTTTCCTTATTTAAAAATGAAATTTTTCGATTATTCCGGTGAGAATTCAATATTTAGAGACATTTTTGCTTGCCCCTCAAAGGGTTAAAGGTGTGAGACGAGAAGAAGCAAGGGGCGTATAGTCTACATTTCATTGTACTATAATATTTTTAAATAATAATATTAAAGAGCAAAAAAGAAAAAAAAAAAGTTTCAGTATGTGTCTATTTATTCTATTTTTTTTTAAATCAGGACTCCAAGGGAACCAGTTTAGCCCTTAAAGAGCTGTTTGAACCCTGGGAGCAATAACAAATGGCATTCCAAGATTATAAAATTTCATCTAAAAAAATGCTTCCCTACCTGTCATCAAATGTATTGATAATTTTTTGACGTCAGAAGAAGCTATTGCCAAATACTTAAAATTTTTTCCGGCGTGATTTGCCAAATGTAAAAACGTACCTCTCTGGCTAATGTGGGAAGGAAATTTACACGGGGAGAGATAGAGACTGACAGCTGAGTAATGACATTTCCTCAAGAAAGGGGGTCGGATGCCTTGGTAAGGAGTTTTACCAGCGCCGTACTGAAGGGATATTTTTCTCACGGTAAGACGTCTTACCGAGCCGTATCCAGGAGGTTAAACATGGAAAACAAGCAACTTTCATATGTGATAATACAAAAATATTAATTTCCATAGGAACCCATTGTCATCCCATTATGAAAGTTGGCATACACATAGTCAATTGACGTCTTTAGAACATATATTTTTTTTCAAAAAAATCAAAAGGGGTGTTTTTGAAATTTTAAAATTTAAATTTTTAATTTTTTAATAAAAAATTTAAATTTAAAATACTTTAATCATGTTGTATATCAATTTAAAGATAATTAAAAACAGAAGAGAATGACACCAATTTGAGCTCTCTACATCAAATAGTTTTTTGTCTACAGCTGTTTAAAGGTGTCAAATTTCGACAATTTTTCATTTTTCAAAAATCAATAACTCAAAAATTAAAAGTGCAAAAAATCGGAAATTTTGGTTTTTCTTGTTAACTTGACTGACTCTACCACTGCACCAAAAATTATAAATTTCTGAGATGTCAAGGTTCAGACCATTGGTTGATTTGACATGGAATGACCCTTTAAAAGGTCTTAATTTGCATTTGTGCACAGATTTAAGGGAGTCTACTGTAATAGGTGTGTCCACACATCTGTATGTTTTATTCCCTGGGTTTCGGCATGAAAATGAAGATATTTAATTGGATTAATGGTATACTATTCTGAAGTTCGTTATTTATGATCCATGTGAACCAACAGCTGTATTAAGAATATAGCAGTCAATAATTATTTACAAGATTCACAAAACACTTCCTTCTTATGAATGCAGAAATGCCTTAAAAATTTCTTAGTAAATTCATCCGATCAGTCAACTTTTATTACGATCAAAGTTTACATCATCTTGCTTTAAGAAAGATTTAGTACCGTAATTTTTGGCCTATAATCCGCGGCGGCGTATAATCCACAACCGCAATTTTTAGCACTTATAAAAAAATTTTAGCAGATAATCTGCATTGGTGTATAATCCGCGGATTATACGCCGGGCCTATACGAGGATTACTCATTGTTTCCAACATTCCAAAGTACTACTAATAAACCACCTCCCTATTTATTTAGTTGCTCCATTTAAATGATAATTGTACTAAAATAATCGAAAAAAAATTTACAAGTTAAAAAAATACAAAAATAATTTCCATTGAATCCTATATCTAAAACGTAGAATGTCTTGTGATCGATTTGCTAAAGCTTTATGCTAATAATCGCTACCTATATCAATTTGACTATAGATTTATGCTAATAATGCCTATATCGAGACCTATATCTATTTGACTATAGATTTATGCTAATTGCCATACCTATATCAATTTGGGCTACATTTATGCTAATTCCGATACCTATATCGATTTGGCTATATATTTATGCTAATAATCGGTACCTATATTGATTTGACTATAGTTTTATGCTAATTGTGATACCTATATCGATTTGGGCCTACATTTATGCTAATTCTGATACCTATATCGCTTTGGCTATAGATTTATAGTAATAATCAATACCTATATCGAAATCATCTTCCGCTTTTTTAATAACGTTCAGTTTAAATTCTGCAGTGTTAAATAACATGTTTACTCTTAGACATTATTATAATTTTCAACGTCATAATAATACACTATTTCATAAATGATTAAGACATGAGTTGAGAATCGCCTTGTTCATCATAGAAACATGTTGCCAAAAGGCTAAAAAAAACATAAAAATCGGAAGCCACTCTCACTAGCAACATTACGTCATACGTGAATCAATCACGAGCAACTCCCCGAATGGTCCATAGCAAGCAATCGTGCAGTAGAAACTGGATGTCTGACGTCAACTTCTGCTTAAAAAAAATTCCAGCAGATAATCCGCACTTAAAAATTTTGAGGTTTTTTAACAGATAATCCTTGGATTATAGGCCGGAAATTACGGTACCTGTTTGTTTACATCTGAAATATATTGTGGATTATAAGTGTTTGCACATTAGAGGGAGTAGACTGTATTTTTAAGTATTCACTCCCTGTCTGGATGCATACTTTATAGAATAATGCATTTTTTATTAATTATTTAATCTATCTGTAATATATTCATGTAAAAAGAAAATACTTTTCTTATTGTGCAGAAGCCTAACAAGTGTTTATTTTACATTTTCTAAGAAAAACTTTTGAAAGAAAAGCCTTTATTTTTGAGAATATGATATTTTGTAATTTTACCAGAAAAATTTGAAAAAAAAAAGTTACCTCACTTTTTCAAAGTTTTCAGAAACTTTACATCCTTAGGTAAGATTGATAGGTATTGTCATTAAGGGTGTATTCCGATCCAAACTGCTTATTTTCTGATTCATTTTAAAATTCATTTTTGCCCTCAAACGCATCAAACTGGGAAATTCTGTTATTTAGAAACTATATAATGTGCCGTGCTTCTTAATTTTTTGATAAATGCAGAAAATACTGTAAAAAACGCTGTTAAAGTTGGCGTTTTGAACCGAATTTTCCGAAGCGGGCGATCTGGGAATGAAAAAATGGTCATACTGAGAAAATAATTGTTTAAAAATCAAATTCTAATTAATTGAGCTGAAAATGAAATCACATGGCATGTTAAACATGTTTTTACTTTTAAAAATGAGTCTGAAAATGTCTCAGAAAATTTCGAGCTGTTGAGGGTGGAAAAATATTTTTTCGAATACACCCTTAATTTGGAAAAAAAAATACGGGTCAAAGAATTGAAATTATCATTTATGCATTTCAGATGTCTGGACTTTGGTGTCTGTACTGTGTAATATTTTTTGTGCTTTATGTATTTAAACTCTATTCATTTAAAATTTATTGCTTTTTAATAGTATTTATTTATTTTTCAGAGTTTCACAAAGTTTTGTGGGCAAATATATTTCTCAACAGGATTTTATTTGATTTGTGAACACCCTAGTCATTATTGGAGTTCAAATTGGAAAATTCTTCCAGTAATATATCTGAAATTCCTCTTAGTTTTATAGGTATGTTTAAATTTTATGGAGTTTCACAGAGTGCATTTTGTATTTCTGATAAATATTTAAGGTTTCAATGACAATTACAAAAAAAAAAAAAATAAATAAATAAATAGAAATAAATAAAATTTGTGCTGACACCTTTTTTCTCAGGCACTACTGAAATTATTTTAATTCATTCTTTTTTATGTTATTTAATAATTAGCCGTATTTCCTCCAGTTTCTTTTTCTAGAAAATCATTCTTTTTCAATAAAGCTAATTTAACAAAAACATTTTTTTTTTTTTTTTTTTTTTTTTTTAAATTACACAACAATGACATTTTTTATTTTATTTCTTGCACAATGATAAATTTATGGTTTAGCTCTGTGTTTGTGGATTGCAATAATCCAATGATTTTTTTTTTTTTATGCAGTTGTCTAGTTTCTGAATAATTGTCTGTATTTATGAGTTTAACACTATTGCATACATTCTATGCCTTCTTTTTTTTTCAAGGAAGTTTCACCTACTTTCACACTGCCTCCCTTTCTTTTTAAAATTTAAGTAGGATTTTTCTTTATTTGAGATTCAAAACATTATATATATAATATTTCATTTAAAAAAAAAAACTGTTTGATGAAAATTTCTATAAAACTTTTATTAAAAATTAAATTTATTGTTACAGCGCACTGATGTAAATGTATGTTTCTAAAGGAAAAAAAAAAATGGTCAGCAGTGATCCTTTTAATTATCTTATTTTTTAGAGTTAAATATTTAAGCAAAATATATTTTGTTCTAAAATATCTCTATAAAGTATTTTTTCTTTTGGAGAGTTCATAGATATATCCATTAATATTTCTGTTCTTTCTTGCAACTTTTATGTTTATCCAGAAAATATCATTAAATTAATCCCTCTTTTTTTTTTTTGTCTTTCGAACTTGCCATAGATACATACTCCTTCAAATCCACACATCTTGAAACCAGGGGTTGTGCGGATATAGAATTTTGCGTATTTCTGATCACTGTTTTCTTTGCATTTTTTAAACAGTCATTTGAATGTAGTTAAGCATTGAAAAATATAATGCACACTTTCAATAAAGTAAATTGTTAAAATAATTAAGTAAAATGTTAAAATAATTTAATAATTAATTAACAATTATATGCAAAATAATAAAAATTCAGCTTTAAAAGCAGACTCAAGCTTTTTTATTACCTCTACTTTTTGGATTATTGTCAAACTAATGTGTTTTCTTTTCAAGTCCTTTTTCAATACAAGTATTGGAATCAGCCATATTATGCAGAATTACATACAAAATCAGGAAAAATAAAAATCATTACAGATTAAAACCGAAATGAATGCAAAAAAGTAAACATAAACACCAATAGTTACAGTTGCAGGTAATGTGTGAAAGCTACTGTTGTGCTATATATTTATCTTAGATAAGAATATAATTTACAATATAATTGCAAAATAACGAAATTTAATTTATGTTTATCCAGATTTAAGAAACAAAAATGCGTGATAGATTAAAAAATGAAAAAAAGATCATGATCGCCATTGATATTAGCGATATCTTATCCCATTAAATCAATTAAAATTTAATTAGTAAATAAATAAAATATATTCATTTGTGGAAAATATAAATTAGTACTAAAAACTTAATTTAATATATGTATCCTACATTTTTTTATTGTGTTTCTGTGAAAATGTAACTTAATATTTAGAAATTAATTTAATATATGTATATATATATATATTTTTTCAAATAAAATTGCTATTCTATCCTTTTGTGAAAATGTAACTTAATCTTATTTAAATAAAGTTACAATTTAAAGAAATTATTTCTAATTCGGAAATATAACCCCTTCTTTTCTGGAAAATGAAAAAAAAAAAAAAAAAAAAAAAAAAAAAAAAAAAAAAAAAAAAAAAGAATGTAAATTAAAAGCACTCATGAAAGTGAATTTTCTTAAGAGAATTATCTTTTAAGTCTACTATCCTTTCCTTTCTTTCTTTTTTTATGTAAATTATATTAAAATAAAATTATAATTTAGAGAAATTATTTTTAAGTCCGAAATGTAACTCACCCTTTTGTGAAAAATATTAATTAGTATTAAAAACTTTTATAATTTTTTTAATATTTAAATAAAACTTAATAAAATTTCATATTTTTACATGAAAATCAGTTAAATTTAATTAGTTAAAAATAAACATAACAAATTCTTTTGTGGAAAATATAAATGAATATTTAAAACTTAATTTAATATACATATACTAAGAGGCTCTGCCTCCTGTGAGCTATGCCTGCCAACCCCCGTACAGCTTTCACAGCCTCTGAAAACATAGTAATGTGTCCTGTTTAAGAAATATTACCAGGTTACAGAAGATTGAATGATATTATCTCTATAACAGTGGCTATCTCCTGTAATCGGGTTGCCATGCTATTTGAATGAAGTATTTTTTGGTTAACATGGCCTCATCCATTGCTGTCATAACATTTTATGACTATTTTCAGGATTGATAAGTAAGATTAATTACGCATTTGAAAATCAGCTTGTGTAAAATGGTTAAGTTAAAAATATCGTTATCATTTTTACTTTTATAAAGATGCTATGGACAATATCCTTCCTTTAGTTTCGAGGTTAAAAAAATTCTATCTGCTTGGGAATAACTTTCAGAACCACAGCATTGAAAAACATTGTATTTTAAAAATTTTAAACTTATTCTTTATGTTTTGATCAAATTTTAGATATTTTCAGGAACAGGTATAGCTTATTCGTGAATTCTTTTCTTTATTTTAATACACCATCATGCATATTTCACAATGTATATTCTTGATACATATTAATTAATAAGAATATTTGAATTTTCTAAAATGTATTTATTGAATAGTAATTCATACCAAATAAAATGAAGATATTTTGCGCATACATTTACCTGTATTTATGCTGTATCAGCGATGTAGTAATATATAAACAAATTTGCTAGTTGCACTAATTTTATACCATGTGACGTCACATTAAAATTCTCCAGACTGAAAATCATTTTAAATTTACTATTTTTATGTATGACGTAATTTTCACTGTAAAATGCATTTCTCATGTAATAATTTATTTATTTTAAACTTTTTTCTCTTTTAAGATTCACAGGTACATATATTATTTAATTTAAAAGTGTTTGGAAATATTATTATTTGAGATTTTTAAATATGACCTAATCACCATTAAAAGTTTTTCACAACCTAGTTTATTTTAATTATATCAGGCACTTTAAATATGACGATATTTAATATTTGGGAATTTTGCGTATGAACTAATAATGATCACCTTTAAATGCATTTTGTGTGCAATAATTTTATTATTTTAAAGTTTTTGTACTTTTTAAATGTAAATATTTTGACATAATGTTCCCTATTTTTTGCTTTTAGCACATGATTGTTTAATTCTTATTTTAAAAATTTCTTTCTGTTTTTATTATTTTCACATTTCAATTTAAAAATGATGACAAAAAACAAATCTAATTCTTATTTTTTCAAATTTTTCTGATAAACATAATTTAATCACAACATTGTTTCACTATTGATGGATATAAGAGATCGTTTCAATTTCAATTTGAAAATGGCAAAAAAAAAAAAAAAAAAAAAAAAAAAAATTAAATAATCCCTATTGTTTTCCACTGTTCTCCTTTTTTCCCCACAAAAAGGGAGTAATTTAGTTACCATCATTACAGAAGTGTTATTAAAATTAGAAAAAAAATGAATATCTCGAAAACTAATTCAAATTTTAAAATTCTAATGCCTGTTTTGACCCTTGTGGATCAATATGGATAATTTGTGTTAATTTCACCACCAAACCTTTCATATTTTATGAGAAATAGCCATGAAACATAATCAGTTGTTTCATAAAATCATTTCATTAGGATTTTAGATATACAGTACGGAACCATTTATCCAGAATGCTTGGGGTCAGATGTATTCCGGATAACTGGTTGTGCATTAAAGCAGCATCCATTTGATAAGTTTTGTGGAATATGTGTGGTTGTGGCATTATTTCTCATTTTAAATTATTAAATTACTTGGATTAAAAATCAATATTAGAAATCAAAAGTTAGCCAGAGTTTAAAAGAAGGTAATTTATTGGGAATCCCTTAGGAGCAAAAATTCTTCTGTTTCCTCTGCATAAAAATTAAAACATCTAAAATACAACTAAATGTGATGACAAAAAATACTAGATGTTGTCATCAAATTATACTACAATTGTTTCAAGCAAAGCCTATGTCAAACTGGCAATGTATGACACCTTTTTCTGCAAAGATTCTGAAATCAGTCTATCAGAAATATCATTCTGGTTAACTGGTTTCCAGATAAATGGTTCCATACTGTATATATATGTATGCAATTTTTTTTTCAAATATAATTGTGTTTCTATCTTTTTGTGAAAAAGTATCTAAATCTTATTTAAATAAAGTTATAATTTAGCACTATTCTTTTCTTTCTTCCTTTCTTTTTTTGTTCCCTTTAAAATCCTTAAAACGTCCTAATAAGGGATTTCTTTGCAAAGTCTACTAAATACACCCTGAAACTCTGTTTGAGCAAACAAGTGGAGAAAGCACAAAGGGGTTGCAGAATGTTACAATGCCAGTTATCGCGACTGGGTTGGCAAGTTTGGCAAAGAGTACACAAAACTAAAGTTTTTCCAGTAATGTCATTCAAATCACAAATATATATATTAAAAAAATATTTATTTATAATCTAGATTTTATTATTTGAATTATTAATTCAAGATTACTTTCATAATTACTGTGCAAGAAATATTGATATTATAGTACTATTTGATGCATATCTGGGGTTACACCATCTATTGGAGAAAATGACATAGATTTTTTATTAAGATAAATGATGTATTATACTATTAAATAATAATCTGTGTTGTAATATTTAATTTTTTTTATATTTTATAATTATGATTTCAAGAAAAAAAGTTAAATGATTAACTATATTGTCTAAGAAAGAATCTTCATTCATGTAAAACAGATACTTTTGATAAGAGCTCAAATTAAATTTTCAAATACTGCATGAGTAAATAAATAAAATAATTATGTTTAAATGTTGTATCATTTTAAACTATTAAGATGAATGTTGTAATGATACATCATAATTTATACAGAAGTATTCAAACTCTTCATTTATATCAATATGTCTGAAATGTTCACATCTTTTTAAAATTTTGATTATACATTTTTTAAAATTGAGTTTCCTCTTCTGTAACATTTGTCAGCCTTATATTTATTTCCATAAATTCTTTATATAGCATCTTAAATAACATTGTATATATTGATTCTTATAACCATGATTTTGAACAAAAATGGGAAACAACTTAATTTTCTAGATTATAAAATAAAATAAAACATTTATAAAGAGAAAATAAATATTTGCAACATACAAAATATTTCTCAATGATAAAATTAAATAAGACACATAACTCAAATGTTAACTTGACTATATAACTTAAAATAGATATTTC
This sequence comes from Maratus speciosus, assembly GCA_963932465.1. Classification (NCBI taxonomy): domain Eukaryota; kingdom Metazoa; phylum Arthropoda; class Arachnida; order Araneae; family Salticidae; genus Maratus; species Maratus speciosus. The sequence goes on along the minus strand of OZ010787.1, from coordinate 650,547,297 downwards.
AACTTGCAAAATACAGAAAAGATTTTTTTCAGTAGATAAAATTAAATAACTGTTGCAACACACAACTTGTATATATTACATAAACTTATACAAAAATAATTAATTATTTAATTGTTTAAATTTTAATGCATTAAGTACTATGCAAATAAACACGCAATTTCCAAAAATTATTCAAAGTTACTTGCACTTGGTGAGAAAAAGTTTGGGATTGAAAATAAATCTTACAAACTAATAATATCAATTATGCAAAATAACAAATAGGGGAAAAAAAACAATATATTTAACACTTGTGTGTTTGAGGAGGAAGTAAACAACAACAAAAAAATAAACTTTTTTTGGGAGGGAAGGAGGACAGAATTTGAATAATTGATCATTTATTTATAGTTACCTCAAAATAATAATAAAGACAGAAAATTAAAAAAAAAAAATGTAAAGAATAAAAAAAGAAAAGAAAGTGTGTGTGCAAAAAGGAAATCTTTTTTTGTGGTAAATTATTTATTTATTCTTATTTAAAAATCAGCAAATACAGCAAAACAGTAAACTTTATGCACTGTTATGGATAAACGAAGGGATAGTGAATATTTCAGACACAATTTTAGTTAATCCTTTCTGTAAGGCAACAAAGAATTTTAAATGGTCTAAAAATAGTGTGCTAGAGTTAGGGAGGGGATAAAAAATTAAAAATGGAGCATTGTCTGAGACAAGAGAGTTGTAGATTTTGAACTGTGGGCTGGATGAGGAAGAAAAAGAGTGGGGGGGGGGGGGGAGAGGGAGGATTTCAGTCGAGAGATGAATTATGATGATTTATTAAAATATGTTGTATTAGTATTTCAAAATAACAAATAAAACAACTAGGAACAAATAATAATAAAAACTGGGGCAAAATTTTTTAAATAAAAAATCTTAAGAATTTTAAAGATTTTGAATTTTGTGCACTAGGAGGAGATCAATTTTTTATTTCATAAAAACTCAGATAATGATAAAGATTTAACACTATTGAAGTCCAATTATAATTGATTTTAATTGTATGCTTCAACCTGCAATTAATTACAGTTATTTTAATTGTAATTGGTTTAACTGCAGGATATAACTAAATAAATTATTATTTACCCTTCAATCAAATTCCCGTTGAATTCAGTTTAATTGAAGTTTGCTATTCACTTTTGCTCACAATTAAATTAAAAGCAATTAACTTTTAATCAATTATTTCAGTGAAAACATATTTTATTGATGCACTCAACACATCCCACAATTATGATGATTTAATAAAAGAAAAAACCCTAAATTGAATCAATAGTAATATTAAGAGGCTACTTCAGTCAACCAAAAAGACCCGTTCGCTAATGCTAATCCTATGGAAGAAATTTATAAAGATATCTCGGTCGCATTTCAATATTCTTAAAGGATTTCTTTTGCATTGAATAGTTGAGATTGATCTGTACAAAGGCCGTTGTTTACTTTTTCGATTTTGTTTACAGGCATTTCTTATGAGGACACTTTCACTTTCGGAACCAGTTTCGAAAGTAAAAGCCTCCTCATAAAAAATATCTGCAATCAAAATCGAAAAAGTAAAAAACGGCTTGCATACAGATCGATCTCAACTATTCAATGCAAAAGAAATCATTTAAAAATATTGAAATGTGACCGAGATATCTTTATAAATTTCTTCCATAGGATTAGCATTAGCGAATGCATCTTTTCATTTGACTGAAGTAGCCTCTTAATAATATTTTTTAAGTTCAATTGTGTCTTTAAAAAACGATCAATAGCTTTAGATTTATTACAAGAAAATCTTTATTTCTATTTTTATTTTCATATCTTAAAAACAAGTTTTCAAATGTCTTCGAACGTTATGAATTAATGAAATAAAAAATATATTACTAAACTGAAAAAAAAAAATAACTTATTTATGTTTGAATTATAAGTATTTTGAAATTAAAAGCATTTAAATCTCAAAAAACTCTTTGTTTTAAGGCAATGTTTTAACTGTAAAGCACGATAAAATAACATTTCATCATACTATCTTCTCCATTTTATAACATTTCTGGAAAAACAAATGAACAAAAGCACTCTTTTTGCTGCAACAAACGAATGAAGCACTGTTTACTATGTATATGACATCATATTATGTATATTCTCTATATAGCATTGAATTCAGCACCATACCAACCATTATTGTGGTGCCAAGGTGCTGAAAATGTGAATCTTTCTGAAAAAGCATCCATAAAGTGTAAAGGCAGAACTTATCAACAAAACAGTGGATAACATTATATCTCTTTCCTTACTGGTAAATGCAAGTATCATTTCCAACATATGCTCCTGCTTTCTCTAACAGCAAACTATATATGCACATGGCAGAAGAACAGGAATGTCAGTTGTTGGGGTAATGCAAATTTTGAAATGAAATGATTTTATAAACATTTATTGGCTTTAATAATAGCTTTATATTTTCATAAAAACATATAAAAATAAATAAATAAATGGTAACAGACTATTTGGATGGAAAGAAAAAGTTACTCAAAAAAGAAAAGTTTGATTGGATCAAAAATGATAACGATATAAAAAAGCAAAAACCCCTCCTCTAGCGATGTCTTAAGATATCAAGTGCCAGACCCCCCCCCCCCTCCTCCCCCCTAAAGTGATAATATTATATGTGCACATGCACAGCCCGTAACCAGGGTTTGTCAAAATGGGAGCAAAAGATAAAATCTGAGGGGAGATTTTTCCTATGGGTCCACTTGAAAAATAACTATTTTATGAAGTGGTTTTTTTCAAATTTTCCTGTGTTTCCATTTAAAAACATAATGATTGCAATAATAAAAAATCTTCTCATATGCTTGCATCTAGTGCTTGTAATGTGACCCTCAGTCACAGGCCCAGCAGCAGAAATGTCTGTGTTAATCTGCAGCAAATCAAAATTTTATCTGCAAACTAAGAATGCTGGACCAAGCTTACTACCATAATAATTAGAGTAGCTCATAAAATAAGCACAGTTTGCATTTACAAAGAAAATATAAGCAGAAAGTAAAATAAATCTAGAAACAAAAATTATATTTTAGGAAGTTTTCTTAGCCCAGAATTTTTTTAAGTTGTTAGATTGATCTGCAAGGTATAAAAAAAATCTGTAGTGCCCGCTGCTCTGCTGCACTGTTTCTGCTACTAGGGTCACAGGTTGATATATGTATGTATGCTCAGTGATCAATGTACCGTAATTTCGGGTAGATAAGCCGCGGCTTATACGTGTTTAAAAGTTAAATTTTACCTTTTGCGGCGTATACGAAGTAATAACGATTTTTTCCAGAAAAAAAAAAAAAATCAGATCATGTAATATTATAGAGTGAAAATCTGAAAAATAATATTAAAAATGTTTCGCCGATTAGAAATAACAATCATTTAAAAAAATATCGGGAAGTTCTTTTTTATTTCATTAAAAAAGAAAAAAAATCTATGCATGGATTCTTTCTACATAACGAAACGTATTACTTAAAGATAATGATCTCATTCTGATAACGTTCAACTTCCCACTCCACCACAGAGTTGAATAAACAACTGCAGATGGCTCTTTTCTTTTTCATAAACTAGGGGTTTTGGGGAATGCTGTAATTTTCTAATAACTTTTTATATTTTAATAAAATTTTGTTACACAGCCTAATTTACTGTTATTGCAACTTGCTGAAAATTTGAACCAAATCGGACAATTAATAATGGAGATTTTTTTTTTTTTTTAATAGCTAAGAAAAGACGGGTTTTACTTTTCGTTTTTTTTTCTTTTAAATTATTTTTTCTGTTTGCTTGCAGCTCAATAATTTCTTTTTACTGCACTTATGCAAAGTGAAGTGGCTGACACATTTAAGGAATCCTTTTTTGCGGCGTTTTAATAGAAAAGAAAGTAGATTCTCTTGTTTTCTGTGCGCATTTGCGAATGTTGTATTTTTTATTTTCAATAATGAACGCATGTATTTAATTTTTGTTTATTTTAAAACTTTCTTAGAACATTTTATTTTAAATATTTACAGAATATATCAAATCGAGTACCAATTAATTTCTGTTAATAGACATTAATGTTTACAGTTAGTAGTGAAGAGATTTAAAAAAAAAATCTCTTTATACGTCTCCCAACTTTTGCCAATAGTTCATGTTGTCAAAATGATTATTTATCATTACTTATTTTCGGAATTTCACGTTGTGTTATTTAATTGATGGATTCAAATAAAAAATAGTGTTATTTGTAATACTAGCGTTATGTTTTATATTAAGAATTCCATAAAATATATTTCTACTTGCCGATCCAAGGCTGAAATGTGCGATGCAATTGGATAAATTCACAAACCAAAAGTTATTTATTTATTTTCATTATTTGAATTAAATTTAAAATTCTAATTTTTAAAATGGTTTTAAAAAATATGCGAAAATCTTCAATATGGCGTCTATAGTTGTACATACACCACTTTCAATAAGTGCAGCTTATGCGCCGGTGAGGCGTATACGATGGAATTTCAGGTTTTTTTTACCATTTTCGGACGTAGCGGCGTATACGCCAGGGCGGCTTATCTACCCGAAATTACGGTAGTGGAGGGTATATGATGGTATGTGCTGTATATCTTCTGGATTTTTTTAAAAAAGAAACTCTGTACAGTGAAATCCGTTTAACACAAAATCGCTTAACATGAAAAATCGGTTAATACGAAATGATATAGCTATCCGGACAGTATACTATGCAATTTAATACATATCTTTTCTTTTAACATGAAAAAAATTCACTTTAGATCTAGTTAGTTTGAGTTGAAACAAACTAACTAGATCATCTAAAGTGAATTTTTCTTATGTTTTATGAGCATAGTGGCTGAGAAGTCAGTCCGAAAACAAACTGCTATTTCGCTTCAAATGAAGATGAAGCTGCTTAATGCAGTTGATGAAAAAGGAAGACAAAAACAAAAATCTGCAAAGTGTTTGTCTTTGCCAATTCTACTTTAGCAACTATAATAAAAAACAGGGATCCCATTACATTAATGTTTTAGCACAGTATGTTTAAGCCAGAGACGAAACGCATGAGAACCGCTTAAGTCCGAAGATTTAGAGACAGCTTTGCTTATTTGATTCAAACAAGCTAGATCTCAGAATGTTCAAAAAGACACTTCAAAAAATATATCTGACTTTTTTATATTTTTTTTTTAACCTGCTTTATCATAATGGATGCAACCTACTAACAGTTTAACAGGAAATCGAAATGAAATTTGACGATGGCAAAAAGATTTGTGAATTATGCTCTTTTTTTTTTTTTTTTTTACAAATCTTTTAATGTGAAATTCTTTTAACACGAAAAAAAATTTTGGCCCCCTCAGTTTTGTGTTAAACGTATTTCACTGTATTTAAGATTTCCATATGCCCGAGCTGAGGTCTTATTTTTTTCTGAAGACTTGTGCTGAGTCGGGCTAGGTCTAGATTATTTCATTCCTAAACCAGGCTAGGCCTGTTTTTTTCTGGACCTTGTTGAAGTGATTGTTTTTTCCATGTATAATATTAGGCCAAATTTCATCATTAATTAGAGAAGAAAGTAAATGATAAGCAACTCTATGAACATTCTGAGATCTAGCTTGTTTGAATCAAATAAGCAAAGCTGTCTCTAAATCTTTGGACTTAAGCGGTTCTCATGCGTTTCGTCTCTGGCTTAAACATATTGGTTAAACATATCTGGCTTAAACATTGCTATATTTTCTTTTTTGTGCTTTATTAATATCTGATTTACTCGCATTTTTACTAACCCTTTTTTTTGAAAGGAAATTTCAGTAAAAAAAAAAATTTCACATGGAGAATGTGTCAACTCCAATTACTGACATTAGAATCCAATCGATATTCTTTGATCAATTAATTTAAATTTTAAAGCTGTAATTTAGTTTGATTCTGCTTATTAAATGGAGCAAATAAGCTTTTATGTTTCCTGCAATCTTATTCTCTTTACCTGCTACAAAAACATTAAAAAACAAATCACGGGACATCCGTTAATTACATCATATTTCAAGAGGGTAGAGGTGGATCCACAAAGTGTGACATAAAGAGACATGATGAAGAAGTGGGTTAACGTGTTGTGACATTACATCTAAAATAGTATAACTATTATGTAGGTAAATTCATAAAAATTAATGCATTTTTACTCAGGAAGTAGAAGGTTTATTTTTCCATTGAATCAACAACTTGAATTAAAAAGATCTTTATGTTTTTATGGTACTACAGCCTGGGCTTGTGTAAACCTTTAAATTGAGCTTGAGCCCATGTTGGGCTAGAATGTTACTTGTTTATCTTTGTAAAAATTGTAATGGTGTTGTACATTTGTTTTATGAAATCTTTATAGAAATTTAATTTAGTTTATTAAATTACAGAGACATATTTTTAAAAATTACTTTTTTTTTCTTTGTAGAGCCGTAAAATTATGATTTTTTTTACATTCTTTTTCTTTCACTCTAAACTAGATTGATTTTCTTACTAAATCTTCACTTGAATATAATTGTCTAAATATTTTTTTAATCGATGTTTATGTATGTAATTGTTTAAGTGGTTATTAATATTGTTGTTATTTTGTTTCCATGAATTTTGAACAAAATATAAATTGAAATGTATGCACAAGTAGGTGTGCTTGTTGAATAATTTTAATTGTTGGATAATGTTACTTCTGCAATTTTGACATGTATTGTAGAAATTCAGTCAGGCTGGCCCACAGTCAGGCTTTGGATTTTATGCAGGACTAGTTTGAACTGAACTTTTATCTTTTATTTTGGGCTGGGTGAATAAATTTTTTATATGGATTCAGCCAATACACGGACCGGAAATTCTGGCCTTTGCAGTTCTACAATGTATACTCTCAGTAGCTGTAGTGTATACTCTCTACCCTCTTCCCATAGCATATATCCTCTTTTTTATGACCATACCACTGATTATATCTGATGCCATAGCAACCATATTGTATTTTTTTTACTATTATTATTGAAAGCTTGGCATAAATCTCTTCTTCTGTACTTAATACTTTTTAGTATACTAATTTGCTTTCAAATCTTTTTTTTTTCTTTTTTAATTATTATAAAAAAAACTTTCTGAAAGTTATAAACGATTTTAAATCTTTATTAATTTTTCTTCTTCTATAGAAAGTAATTCTATCTGTTTCAGATTTTGTTTATCTGGTCATGGAGTGTACTGAGAATCAAGAGGATATGGATAAGAAAACAGAGAATGTTGAAAAAGAAAAACCTGATAAAAAAGTTTCTGAAAGTGAACATGAGTGCCTTGTAAAAGAAGAATCATTGCCCCTTTTTGCTGCTAATGACAATATGGAACAGTGTGATTTGAGTGCAAATCTGGACTTTAATATTTCACGTTCTAGTGAGATCTCTAAAGAAAATGAAAATCAAAGTGCAGTTCACCCACCCGAAGATGTAAGTATAACTTTATTTGCTAAATTTCTTTACGTATTAAATACTTTTAAACATATACAGAATGCCCATAATTTTTGTATTTAACCTTCATATCGCTCACCCGCAAGAAAAGTGACACATCTCGCAAAAATTCATTTTGCATTTTATTACTCTAATAGGTCTGTCATAGGTGTGTCTTGCTACACAAACAGTTTCATAAGTGTAGTTACACAGAAAATCCCTTTATTATGCTATATGTCCATTTGTGACCACAGAAGAGAGGTGGATTGTGTGGGGGAGGTAAAATTATCCAGCCCTCCAAACCTCTACTACGTCTTCATTCTTAAGGGTTTTATGCTTTCATGCATGTTTTTAGTCCTGCATGCAGAGTTAAATGCTGCAATTTTATCTTATAGTAAAATTATGCAAATTTTCTTTTGCCTCTCCTGTGAAATTTGCTTTTGTCAAGATGTGTCACTTTTCTTGCGGGTGAGCGATATGATCAAGTGGGCCATGACTAGCCTTGCCAGGTCTAGCATCGCAAAAAGCGGAATGGAGGAAAAAGAAAAGTGGAACAAGTACTTCAAAATCGGGACATTCTAAGCATTGCAATAAAGCCTGTTAAAATGGAACCAGTGTAACCAAATCTTGCTTTAAAAAGAAAAGTTTCATAATCCTATCAAATCAGTGTAGTGTTCACCCACTTCCACTGGTCACACAGGACCCATAAACACTTCCTTATTTTTTACACAAGATAGACTTTATATCCCTGACTTGACTATTAGATAATTCTTTTATTTCAAACCTTTCTATGTCCCATTCTATCTCTTGTTCCCTGTTTAAAATAGGTATTTCCCCCAACTTCTCCAAACTCCTCATCACTTTAAAAAATTATATAAACACTACTTTGCTCCAATCGATAAACTCTCTTATTTTATTTTGATGTGCATGCTTTCTACTCCCATCGGCTAACTCAACTATAAACGAATGCTTATTTTGCTTTTCGACAATAGTCGCCAGACCTTGCCACCTAGAGTATAACTTGTTAGTTGAATCTGGGATTAACAGTATTACTTTAGCACCTACCTGAAAAGTTTTTTCTTTTGATCTTAAGTTGTAACGATATGCATTGTTGCATTTCCACCTTTTTTTTTTTTTTTCCTTAATTTATTTCCAGCAAATTAAAATTCTAAGCAAATGTGTCTTTCTCGTTTGTTATCAACACTTAAAATTTAAAACAGTATCACTTAATTTAAATAATAATAATAATTTAAATTTAAAGATAATTTCAATAATTGCTTCCAACTATTAACACAAGTGCATTAATTTTATTCCTTAACACTATAGTTTCACTGCGATTTGTATGTTCAATTACTGTACCAGCTTTAATAAATTATTTGACTATGAAAAATAGGAAATCAATAACAACAAAAGTATTATAAACTTTTCTTAAAACAATAGTAACTATAAAACAATAGCTGTTATTGTCTCATACCTATTTCACACAATGGACTTTACCCATGTGATGTCAACAGTGGGTAAACAGAAGAAAAACACCAATAGGTGTGAAGACCATTTCAACACTGCTCCCCCTTCGTCCAATAAACAGTCTTTTTTGGAAGGTTTTTCCCCGCAGAGGTGTGGCTGTTGCCTTTTGTGGATAAAGTCCATTATTAAATTACACAAATTATCTTGAATTACTATAAACTATACACAAAAATACACATTTGATTCAAGAAAGTCAGCAGGATAAAATGATCAAAACACCTTACCTTATATTTTCTTATATTGATCCTTTTCAATATGGGGTACTCTGCTGTTCACCTCATAGCTATACGATGACACTAATTTCTGCACTTTGGGGTCACTTTATCCATTGAAACAATATAACAGTTCAGTTTGATAGTTCACTTTTACACTGTTAAACAGTTTGACACTCGGGCATTAACACGCTGTGATTCCACTCGATGATGGGGCACAAACATTCCGTACTTCCACTCGACGCTCGGGCATTAACAAACTGTAATTCCGCTCAATGAACACTGGTATTAGGCGGTTCTATCCTGTCACTGCCACCATTGTTGCACTCTTCCTTAGACCACATGCTGATGAATTTTCCCAGATCCACAATCACCCCTCATACATACTTTGAAAAAATGTTATTTTATTTGATATGCTGCCACCACCCTTATAAATATGTGATATTGGGCACGATGTGAGAAGGATTATCAAAAATGCTAAACTGATTCAATTAATATTAAAGAACAAGTTATTTACAAAACACAACATTATTTACATTTAAGGGCTTGGATATAGATGAATCCGGCCAGGTACTAAGTTATATATAAAGTACTTTCTACGTACTGGGCCAACTTATTAAAATACACTATTTCCTTCTCATCCTAAGGTATCTCATTAGATTTATCGAAGGATCCTCTAGGACCTCCTGTTGTGAACAGTTTCTCTGCACAAGACTCAAACCTTTTCCTGGAACGCACTACACTTAATACCCAAAAACTCAACCAAGAAGACACCAACCTCCCTCCTTGAGGTCTACACCTGCACTTTCCGTGTCTACCTCAACAACTCCCTTCCAAACCCAGCATACAGAGATTTTTTTGTGCCCTCAGGGACCCCTTCTTTTATCTAAAACTTCCCCTTCCCTTGGCATCCACTATTTCCTAGATAGTATGGGAACTTCTTTGTTTACCTTATCCGAGGTATGTGTTCTTGAATAAAAAGGGAAATTGGTATTCCTTGATACAATAGAACTTGTCCATACAATGCTATCTAGCTAAAATAGCTCGGATTAACTTCAAGATAGGAAAAATATTACCTTAAACCCTAAGTACGCAAAAAGTGATACATATGTAATACAATACGCTAAGTACAAAGATAACATCAGATAATAGTAATCTTAATTATTTACATGGTCATTAGCATCAGAAGCCTGACAATAGCTTAAAATCTAAAATCCCTAATTTTAGTATCATTACAGTAATAAACCATAAAATAAAGTCTTCATGATGTCAAAAAAAAAAAGAAAAAAACTCTAAATTCATATTTATTTTGAAACAGCCAAAATATAACTAATTTATTAATTAAAAGTGTACAGTAAAATTTAAATTTTCAAGTAAGTCCATTTTCCGATTTACATGAATTTTTAAACTTCTTGTTACTCACCCTGCATGGGTTGAGTTATGCTCAAACCAAATTCAACAAAATATTTTTTATCGATGCTGTAACTCAACCATACACATAAAATGAGAAAAAAAATGCATCCATAACTTAAGGCAATTATAAGAATAATCCCAATAATCATGTTTCTAGCATCAATTTTATATTTCTCTAAGAAAAATGTATGTATAGGGGAGACTAGGGATAGGGATGGTTGGCCCATTTTTTACAAAATGATTTTTTATTTTTTAAATATTGAATGAACCTAGAATAAACTTTCACATATCATTTTACTCATTATACAACCAGTTATCAAAATGAAATTGCGACATAAGTGTAATACATGAGAAACTTGAAAAATGATTGTTTTTAATCATGCGAAAATAATGGGTCAAGGCTTCCCATATATGGAAGGCTTGACCCACTTTATTTTTTATTCAAATATTTGTTAAGGGAAATAAAATCAGTTTAAAGAAAGACAGAATAATTTTAGGCAACATGGTTTAATTATTATTGAAAATTATTTGGGAAAATGTGATGCGTAAACAAACCTGCTTAGACGGAATTCGAGGCACATGAGAAAAATTCTGTTTTAAATACCCACTTTTCGTGACATTTGACCTGGCAACACTATTTGCTACGTAGTTTGGCTGCAAGTCATTGTATTCATCTTCGGGAAATTTGTCTACATACCTTCCTAAAGTGTTTTGATCAATGTTATGTTCGTTTGTAGAGGCATGAACACTTAACATTTTTTAAGGCTGCTGCTTTCATTCTTTCTTGTCTTTTCCATTCTTTCTATTTGCCTATTATGGGTACTATTTAAATGAAATAAAAGTTCCTATCAACTTTCCAATTTGCATTACATTTTTTTCTTGTTTCTATGAATATAGCAATTTTTTACATCTTCCTTTTATCAATTTTAAATATTTTCCTTTCTATCATCCCATTTTACTCTACCTTTACAGAATAAATTTACGTTATTTTAGAAATATAACCATTAACCCTTCATTACATGCAATGTATAATAAAAAGATTTCCAAAAACAATTAAGGGAGCTTTGACCATCTGGTCAACCCTCCCTCACATTGATTGGGCCAAGCCTTTCCATATAGTCACTTTTTAAAGTATAACACATTGTTATGTTTAGCTTATTTTACTGTATAATCTTTATGCCTGGAATGAAAGCTCAATATTTCTGAAGTACTTAAAACCTACATACTTGAACTCAACTTGCAACAAACAGGACTCTAACTGAGATTACCCAAAAATAGAAACACCAATAAAACTGAATCAATCCTATCCATAACAAAAGATTTAGTGTATATGACCAAAAAACATTTAGGTAGAATTGCTTATCAGACCGGATGCAAGACTGTAATTGTTGCTTTGCATGCATCTTCATGTATGTATAGTGCATAATTAGTTTCTCGTTTGTTTTTCATTTCTCTTCTAGATATTAAATAAATTAATATAAAATGAAAGTACAGTATGTTGAAATTAATGAACAAAGAAGTAATTTTTAATTTCATATTAAATTAATTTGAATAATAATGCAAATTAAAAACCTCTTTATTTAGTTATTTATTTATTAAAATATTCTGCAAATAAAATTTTTAGTGGCTTAAATCTGCTTCTTAATTCAGAAAGGAATTTGTCCATAAGTCAGATGAACATTAATATGAATTTTTCTACATCAAATATGTTACTACATTCGTGTTCACAAAGTTAATTGAAAAACCTCTTTTTTGATTCTTCTTGTTTATGTGAATTAACATAACTAGTAATCCTGTTTGCATACTGGGTTGCACCAGCGGGATAGATGTCCTTTCTGAATATAATGTAAAGAATGCAGCATGAAATTTATTTTATTGGCCTAGGGATCAGATTTCTCTATATGTTAATTTCTTCTAAAATTTAATTTAAATACCTAAAAAAAATTATATTGTTTCCATTCCTTCCCTCGCATTTCCCACAATTAAATAAACTAGTTTGATAGGTACTTTTAGATATGTATCAGTTAAAGATAGTGAATGATTAAATCATCATAGCTTCTCAAATATTAAGTTACTTTTCTCACACACTTTTGTTCAACTATAAAAAAGCAAATAAAAATATAAATGAAACAATTATTTTCTCAACAGCTGGCCACTTTTATTACATGTATGCTGGTTTTTCCTTCTGTGATTCTTTGCATTCTGGGGCGCTCCTCATGTCATTAAAAAAAAAAAAATACTTATTCACAACTCCCTTAAACTCCGACACGTTTCAGTTATAGCCATTTCTTTCACTAGCTAATTTTTGGCTGCACAATCGTGTAAAATAATGGATATTTTGACTAAATTCTGTAACATACTTTTTAAATGCATGTTTCAGTATTTTCCAGCTTCGCTTTGGCACTCCTTTACCTCAAAAATTATTTTAATAGACAGCTTTAAAACCAGTATATGCTATCAGTAACAATTTCTCAAAGAGAATTGTTTTTCTTGCTTTCTTGCCAAAAACCTGTGTCTATCAGCACACATAGTCACAAACCTTTGTGAGTGTGCATTTTTCATCTACTTTGTGGCGTTAAGTTGCAACGGTATTTTGATCTCTTCGCTCTCTGTCTTCTTGCATATTGGACCTTAAGTTTAAAAGCTCTGGCTCTTTCATTGTTCTTCAGTGCCCCTGTCCTCGTATCACAGACATACAAGATATTGTTTAATTCAATAAATACCTGCATTTTCTTGAAAAAACAATGGATTTTTTTAAATATGCATATTTAAAGCAACCTGGATGTTATTTCACTGTCACCTGAGCATGAAAAACTTTATCACAAGCAACACCTGAGTAAATTTTGATAAATATTGTTCTCTTAAAAATATTAATTTTATATCGACAGAGTGATGTGGTGCAATTAATAAAATACAATGATACTTTTTTACCAAATTAGTAGTTCATTAGTTGAAAAATTATCCAAAATATCCAAGCATATTTTTTCGTTAATGGTTTTAAAATTTTGTTAGCTGATTGAAATTAGCTGCAACATTTTCTCTTTTGCTCCTGTATCAAAAAATAGATTTATTTGTAATAAAAACAACATTTCATAAAGGTTTTTAAAAGTTCTTAATTTGTAAAATCAAAATAAACTGCAAAGCATGTCAAACATGACAGTGCCTTTCTTTGATGCTTAATAAATGTTAATGTTTCTTGATTAATAGTCCTTTTGTTGCTGGCAGAGTGCTTATAGCTGTAAATACTGTAGACTCACTCCCTCAAATCCACAACCTTAAAATCCGCACATCATCACAGATGTAAACAATGAAACTTTCTGTTCAGATGTAGAGACAAAATTAGACTTTTATTTTTATATCAATTCTGTGTGTATTTTAATATGTAATTCTTGTTAATATTACTGATTTCATGTTTTTTTATAAAGGAAGTATAAATTTATTTCTGAAAGAATTCAAGGTATTGCTGATATATATCACTGGTAATGCAATCTTTTTACCAAATAGATTTATGTATTAATCAAGCTTTTTTGGTTATTAAGTCTGGCTAAACCAGAAATAAAACTTCCTTATTTTATGATTTTGATGTGAATTAGTAGGTACCTTTATGGGACAAGTTTCGTTTAATAATTAGGAAAAATGTATATCATCTTTATTGTGCATATTTAATTGTATGTATTAGTTATTTACTTGACCTTTACTTTTAATATTTTAATATTTTTAAAAATAATTTTATTTTTTATTATTTTAGTTTATTACTTATTTTAATATTTTACTATCTTTAATTTCAATTGCATTATTACATTCAAATGACTGTTTAAAAAATGTAAACAAAGCAATGACCAAAAATCTGCAAAATTCTAAAATCTACACAACCTGTGGTCCCAAGCTGTGCAGATTTGAGAGAGTCTGCTGTATTTAAAAGAGTTGGGAAGGAAAAACATGATACATTATTGTGCAGGCTCAAATTATATGATCAAAGAAATAGCCTGCTATATAAAAAAAGAAGAAAAAAAAATCAGTGTGGTTTTTGTCATAGCTCAGATGACAATCCTGCGTTTGATGACAGTTTTATGAATTAAATGGGATACTAATGGAATAAATGCCCATTTGTCAAATGATTGGTTTTTGGGGAAATAAGTGAACAAGTTATGGTTTAAAAAATAATTATGTTGTCATCTGTTTAAATTATAATTGAACAATGGTGACATGTAATTTCAAAGATTTGTTGCAGAAAAAAATTAACTGTATTTTAATCCTAGAAATATAAACATTCATTCAGGAGGTTAAAAGAAGGGGGGGGGGGGATATTTTTAATTAGTGATTCTCAATCTTTTTTACTTCACTGTACTCATGTTTAACCTTTCACGGCATACTAAATTTAGGATGATTAAAAAAACATTATGCATTGTATGTCATTTTTAATTTCTTTAAAGAACAGAGAGAACCAAAATGATTTATCAGAGCCAAAACAAAGGCAAAATATTCATATAACCTGTTTTCAATAGAATGTTAAAAATCTTCTAAGCTTATTTTACATTAGCTTTTAAGTTTAGCCTATTTTGTTTACTTGGTTAACTTTTAAAAGAATGCTGAAATTTTAGCTTTTAAAGAGATATCTAAGATTAACTTTTTACTTTTTGAATTAGAATATTTTTTCTATGATAAAAATTTTTGGGTAGTCATTACTCTTAAATAATTTTTCACTTTTCAAAGATCATTTGTACAGAACTTTATATTGAAACAAATTTGTTCCCTGAAAGAATTAAATTCATCTGAAGATTTAAGAACCATTTTCATAATTTCATGACATAAAGAGTATACAGTGTAATCTCGAAAACCTAGTACAGTAGACTCTCTCAAATCCACACAGTTTGGGACTAGAGGTTGTGCAGATTTTAGAATTTTGTGGATTTCTAGTCATTGCTTTGTTTACATTTCTAAAACCGTAATTTGAATGTAATAATGCAATTAAATGTATGTTGAATGCTTGCAATATACTTAAATAATAAAGTATTAAACTAAAATGATAAATGTAAAATAATTTTTAAAATGATTAAATTATTAAAATTAAAGGTGAAGTAAATAATACTGTATAATTAAATATGCATAATAAAGATGACATACAATTTCCTTATTATTAAATTAAACTTTCCCCATAAAGGTACCTTATTAATTGACCTTATTAAGAAAGTTTTATTTCTGGTTTAGCCAGTCTTAATAACCGAAAAAGCTTGATTAATACATTACTATATTAGTTTAAAAGATTTCAATTAACATCAGCAATAGTGATATCAGTAATAAATTTCATAAATAAATTTATACAGTCAACTCTGTGAAATCCGCACACTTAGGGACCGAGGGTTTTGTGGATTATACATTTTTGCGGATTATAGATCATCCCTTTGTTTACACTTTTTTTTAAAGTCTGACTATAAATTAGGAACATCTGCACAAGAATTACAATGGAAAAGAAAAACATAATGCAACATTGGTTATATATATTTCAAAACTGAGATTAAAGAAAATTGAAAAAAAAAATAAATCATATACAATATAAATTTTGCTGATTATTCATTATTTTAAACATTGACACTGCACAATGGTAGTTTCAGTTTTGATTTGTTGTCAATAATTTTTTTTCTTTAGTCTATGAACACTCATTACTTCTTGCTCAGAGATAAAATTTTGTTTCTGAAGGAAATTTAAATATTTATTCATTGGAAAATTGATAACTGAAAAAATATATATATGAAATTTAACTTTGAGTTTAACTGTTAATGATAATTTTCATTGTTTACATTCGGAGGTGTATTGCGGATAATAGACATTTGCAGATTATACATCGGCGGATTTCGCAGAGTGACTGTACAACCTTCATGACAAACCTTGAGTTCAGTTGGTACTTACTTAGTTATCCCATCGACCAATTCCTCCAAATTATATAAATCGCCAAACCACTTGCTAAATTATACAAATTGGCATAATTTTTATTTTAAATGACGAAAGAACAAATAAATTAATATAACATTAATAAAAATACAAGTAAAACGTCGAAATGAAAATCACTTGATAATGTAAACACGTGTAACTTGTTTAAAGTCAAGTGAATGTGACATTTACAATCCACCATTATTGGCATTTCTTCCTGTAGTTTGGCGATAGATTTTTGGTTGACGATATAACTAAGTAGTACCATTCAGTTATATCAACTAGAATTACATATTAAAATAAATATGGAATGATATAAAAATTAAAAAGTCTGTAATTTTGTCCCTAATCTGAACTGAAAATTTCATTGTTTACATTTGTGATGATGTGTGGATTTTAGGCATTTGTAGATTTTAGGGTTGTGGATTTGAGGGTGTCTACTGCATTGAGACAGGAAGGTCTTGTTTGCATTGTGGTCAATTACCAAGGGAGAAGATGGGGGGGGGGCATTAACAGCTGACTTGTTCCTGATTAAACACATTTCCTACTTTTGTTTTTGTACCTAATCTGATGAAAGTAAATTTTTAGAGTTATCCAAAGTAAAAATAAAATCTTCACATGAACAAAGTCCTCATTTTTGTACCCTCCCAAATCCTGCATCCAGGGTAGCTGGCCTTTATTGCCTCCCCATCCCCTTTTGCAAGCTCTAAAAAATAATCATTGAAAATTGTACCTTTCTGTGGCATAAGCTCCAGAGAAAATAATTACATTTATTAAAAAAGAAAAAGAAATCGGTCGAATAATTTGAGAAACATGGTCGCCCTGTTTGAAAAGCATGGTTTCGAGTCGACAAAAACTTTGAATGGGTAGCTGCACCTAGAAAGACGTCTTCTGGTTGCTGCAGCTATGTGTTCAATGAGCAGAAAAGGTTGTAAGGAATTCGAAAATCATGAAACTCCTTTCAGGAAACATTTAAAGGATGAAAAAAAATAGAGAATCGAAAATGTTTAGGGTGATAAGAACGATACATGCATCTTCTGACAGTGTGTTTGCATCAATAGACCAGATCAGGTCTATGGGCCCCTTCGAAGGGGTTAAACTTATAGTGTAACATTTGTAAACAGATAGTGTAGCATGGAAAGATTACTACTTTGCAGTATTTTTGAATACTTGTTTGCCATTAATTTGCAATAAATTTGATACAGCATGAATTTAACTTGCACAACAAGTTAGCTGCAAGTTCAAAGTGTGGTGACTTCAGTGTTTGCATTATCTTGCTGCAGTCTTGTTATGAACTTTCAGTCTTGTCATGCTGAGCTTGCTGCAACTTTGCAAGCTTTCAAAGCAAAACTGCTGCAAATTTTCTGCAAACTAAAAATGCTATGTGTGTTGAGATTGCAATTTTTGAAAGAGATGAGTTGAGAAATGCTTTATTCTTCATAGAATTTTAACATAAAAATCAGAAGCCACTCCCACTAGTATGTACACGTCATATGTGAACCAATCACAATCAACTTTGCGAACGGTCGATAGCAGACAATCCTGTGATAGCTGTTTACATTTTGTTTTTATGACTGCCGATAGAAACTGGATATCTGATGTAAACTTCTGCTTTAAAAAGATTTTAGCAGATAATCTGCACTTAAAAATTTTAAGGTTTTTTAACTGATAATCAGTGCATTATAGGCCAGAAATTATGGTAGTTAATACTTAAATAAAACAATAAAGGATGTAGGAACTATATTATAGTATAGAAAAGAATTTTTAAGTATTAAATAGCTTGTATTATTTGAGATATTTACATATAGCTTCTTGATAAATGACCTCACTTTGAAATTTCTTTGTCTTTACTTGAAAATTATCTGATGTGTGCTTCTTTCTTATCATATCATCACTATATAAGTGGGAACCCATTCTTTTAGAGGTAGGTCAATTAGACTGATTGTCATTATGTTTGATGCTTTAGAAATAATTGACTTTTCTCCTCTGACCTTATTATGTTTTATCTTTGAAAACCCTTTTTTTCATTTCTACTGAACTTGCAACAGTTGCCAGGGGTGATTGTGCTCTGGGTGTAGCCCGGATTTCCGGGTTTTTCGGTCGATCCTTCCGGGTTTGTGAGATCGTTACGTTTAGCGGAAAATTCAGACATTAAAAAGTATCACGAATTTCGACAAATGGTCGCCAAAAAAAAATCAATTCCTCAATCGTTCGCTGAAAAAAATCGACAATTTCGTCAAAGGATTGCGGGAAAAAGTGGATTTCGTCAAAGAATCTCGAAATAAACACAAATTTTGTCAAAGGATCGCGAAGAAAGCGCAAATTTCGCAAAGGATCGCGATAAAACTAAGATTTTCATCAAAACTTCGCGGGAAAGAATGCGATTTTTGTCAAAATATCGCGGGAAAACGGGTATCGTCAAAGGAACGCAGAAAAATGGATATCGTCAAAGATCGCTCCGGGTGTAGCCCGTATTTCCGGGTTTTTCGGTCGATCGTTCCGGGTTTGTGAGATCGTTACGTTTAGCGGAAAATTCGGACATTAAAAAGTATCGCGAATTTCGACAAATGGTCGCAAAAAAAAATCAATTCCTCAATCGTTCGCTGAAAAAAATCGACAATTTCGTCAAAGGATTGCGGGGAAAAAGTGGATTTCGTCAAAGAATCTCGAAATAAACACAAATTTCGTCAAAGGATCGCGAAGAAAGCACAAGTTTCGCAAAGGATCGCGATAAAACTAAGATTTTCATCAAAACATCGCGGGAAAGAACGCGATTTTTGTCAAAAGATCGCGGGAAAACGGGTATCGTCAAAGGAACGCAGAAAAATGGATATCGTCAAAGATCGCTGGAAAACGCAAATTTCGTTAAAAGATCACGTAAAAAAACAATTTCTTTAAAGAATCGCGGAAAAAACGCGAATTTCGTCAAAAGACCGTTGAAAAAACACATAATTAGAACCGGGAAGGATTTTCCCCATCCCGGAATCGCGGGAAAAATGCGATTTTCGTCAAAAATTGCAGGGAAAAACGCAATTTTCGTCAAAAGATTGCAGGGAAAAACGCGATTTTCGTCAAAAGATTGTGGGGGAAAAACGTGATTTTCGTCAAAACATTGTGGGGGGAAAACGCGATTTTCGTCAAAGGATTGCGGGAAAGGCGGAAATATCGCCAAAGGATCCCTGGAAAACGCGAACTTTGCTAAAGGATCGCGGAAAAAAACTAATTTCTTTAAATAATTGCGAAAAAACCTGCAAATTTCACCAAACGATCGCGGAAAAAACGCGAATTTTGTCAAAGAATCTCGAAATAAAACAAATTTCGTCTAATGATCTCGAAATAAAAGAAATTTCTTCTAATGATCGCGAAATAAACACAAATTTCATCAAAGGATCACAAAAAATTTGCAAAATTCAGAAAGGATCGCGAAAAAAAACAAGATTTTCATCAAAAGAACGCGGGAAAAATGGAAATGTTGCCCAAGGATCGCGGGAAAAACGGAAATTTCATTAAAGGATCACGAAAAAATAACAATTTATTCAAAGAATCGCGGAAAAAACGCTAATTTCGTCAAAAGATTGCGGGAAAAAATACGATTTTCGTCAAAGGATCGCTAGAAAAACGGAAATATCGTCAAAGGATCGCAGAAAAATTTTGTTAAAGGATCACGGGGAAAAAAACATGAATTTCTTTTAAAAAAAATCACAAAATTCGACGAAAAATCGCGGAAAAAACGCAAATTTTCGTGAAAGGATCGCATAAATAACACATAATTAGAACCAGGAGTGATTCTCTCCCCACTTTCTCTTCTGTAACCTTTCAGAAAAGTTGCTGTGAATTTCAAATATATTTTTTTTTTACTCAGAATCAACCCTGGTATTGTGTTATCCATCTGAATCTCAGTGCAAAAATGTCAGAATTGCATATCTGTAATGTGTAATACCCAAGAAGAAAGCAGGGAAAAAAAATTTACCTTGTGTAAGAGTAAAGCTTTAAAAATAAATTTTTATTTATTTTTTTCTAATACTTAGCCACTTGGAAGTAAAATTGGATTGGTTTTGACATTTTTGTACTGTTTTCAAATAACTAGATATGACTTGCATAAATCTACTAAGAGATAACTCTTAACACATAATTTGTACTTGTTTCATGAGTCCTTAGAATAAATTCATTTACTGAATGTAGAATTCGAACTTTGCACATAACAAGATAAATTGCACTCTCCATTTGATGAAGTCATTTAACTTTCAGTGAAATTAACATAAGTTTACCAAATTATGTTTTTCTGCAATTGTATATTTCAAACAATAGCAGAAATATACCATTTGATTGTCATGCTGTTGCAGCATCAGTTGTTATGTAAATTGATATTGGTATATTTTGCATCGATAATTTTCAGGGTTTTTCACTTTGTATCGATTAATTTTCAGGGTTTTTCACTCTGAGTCACAATCACCCCTGAGTTGCTCTGACAAAATTTTTAGCCTTTTGAATGCTTTCAAAAACTCTATAGTTTTAGAAAAATATTTTTTATATAGTAAAAAAAAAAAAAAAAAAAACCTCGATAATCATTAATATTAATATAAATGTCGTTAAATATAAATAATACTTCTTCAGCTACTTTTCATGGAAGTGTTACTTTTCCAATATTCCAGTAATCTGACAAGGAAAAGATGTAGTTCATTCCTATATTCAAATTGATTATAACTTGGCTTTAAAGGTTCAGAATTAAGTAATCTATCAATTTTTTTTTAAATTCCATATGTTATTATTTTTTTTAAAAACATGTCCCCAAGCTCACTAACCCATCTATGATCTTCTTTAAATTTGACATATATTTTCAAGTTTCAGAAGTAATAAAACCCTTCCCGTCTTTCTTTTGTATGGTCTGTTTTCTTCTGAAGCATTTGAAACATTTTAATAAATTTTATCATAAGTTTTCATTCTTTATGATGCTTATACTTCTTGTTCACAGAGCTTGTGAAAGACAGACAATTTTATTTAAAATATACAATCATCAAGGATATATCAGTTATAAAATACAGGGTGCAGCAAGTATTTGAGAGCCCACATTATAGTTGAAATACCACCCTCTACATCATAGTTACAAGTCCTTTTCTGCTATATGTGAGCATGTTAGAATTTAGATTAACTGAGTAAATGAAGAAGCATGCTGTCATTGTCTCATTAACTGAAAAAACTCTGATTTAGAGATTGTCGCATTCTTGAAACTCACCCGGTTATTCGTTTTTAAAGTAAGGAGCAAACTGAAGGTTGCTAGGTTTGATGTGACAACAGTTTCATATAGGAAGCAACATTGTTAGCAATATGACATTATAAAGACGCTGGGATTCATCAGTCGTGCCAATAAAAATCATAACAAGTCGATGAGGGCACTCACTAGGGAGCTGCAGGTTGATGAGGTCACCATCCGATATGTGATTCATGAGGACCTTCATTAGTAGTCTTATGTTATGAGCAGGGGTGGGGAATTTTCAGAAAATCTTACGAGCCAAGGATTTATTTTACCCGCCAGCAAAATGCAATGTACAGTTGGAAATTGTTATAATAAAACTTAGGCGATTGCAAAAATAGTTGATAACTATTGCTACAATACATTTCCACATATATATTTTTCCCCTGTAAAATTAAGAAAAATATACACAAGAGAGAAAAGTTTAATAAAGAATAGAACTTAGTATACCAAGTTTACATCGCAATAATTTGGAAAGTTGTAAAATTTAGCTATCTACACTAGTAAAATAAATAAAGTTCTTGCCGATTGCATATCTTTTGGCATGGAGTTTTTTAAATACTGCCTACAAATTCACTCGCCCTGTCAGAAAATCCACTCGCCAGTGGTGAGTAAAATGATGTATTTCCCCATCCCTGGTTAGGAGGTAAGGCGAGTTCTTGTCCAACAGAACCATGGATAATCGCCTGCCCAGAGCCAACCGTCTCCTTAACAAATTGAAGCATCAAGAGGAACCAGGAATGCTATTGTTTCCTTCCGATGAAAACTCTCTGTATTATCAGTACATATGCATATGAGATCAATTTATAACAAGTCAGAAATTGTATGGCAAATGAGGTGCATTCGTACTATAACTAGTTTTATGAATATTCAGATCTTGGTGCAATAGCTGTTGCACTCTTATTAAAAAATGCATGAATACAAAATTTATTATGGAAATAACTTCATCTTAAGTAATGACATAATCAGCATGGCAACCTATCATGGGATATCATTGAATTAATTACGTTTGATAGGATTTAATAGAATGAAGAAAGCTCTTAATATCTTTTTAAGTTTTGATTCGATTTTCATAAAATTTGAAATGTCTGGACAAAATTCTGCAATGATTATATATATTAAATTTCAAACTATTCGGTTTGGTAGTTTTTGTGCTGTTACATGCAGACAGGCAGATGGATCAGACGACGACTTTAGGTGCTACATATTTATATAATTACGAACGTATCTAAAAACTTTGCTCAGGTCCAGAAAGTGAACTTCAAAAAGATTAGTGGCTGTGTAAAATCCAGGAAGAAGTTCAGATAGTCAAGCACAGAAAATTTCCAGCCTCACTGATGATTCTGGGGGCCGTGAGCAATGAAGATGGCCTGATGCTTCCACATTTCTTTCTTCAAGGTACAGTCAACGCCATTGCTTATATTGAGGTGTTAAAGATCTGGATTACTTTTGTAGCACTTAGGAGGCCGTACATATTCCTTTCAACAAGACTTTGCCCCACATACAGCTCATAAAACCTAATAATGGATGGCCAGAAACTTTCATGATCATGTCATCCTTAACTTGTTACCCCCCCCCTCCCCCCAAGCTCCCCAGATATTAACCAGATAGGCTTTGACATATGCGGCGTGGTGTAGAGGGACTCTAATAGTCATCTACATACAACACTGTTACAGTTCTCAGAGCAACCATTGTGTATACAATGGCAAACTTTCTCAACACCCATCAGGTTATAGCCAGCAGTCAGTTTCGACAGTGTGTAGATGTGGGTATTGCAACTGACTGCGATTTCAATGATTGATGTAATTTATTGTGTATCTGGTGACCAGTACGAAATGTTACAATTACAAGAAATTATCTCTACGGCGTTTGATATCCTTGGTGGTCTGCCAGTCCGAGACCACCAAAAATTCAATCAGACCACTAATTTGAAAAATTTAATGGTCCGCAGGACCAATAACTTTTCCCTATCTCACAGGTAAACGTAAACCTTCCCATCCCTGACAAAATCACAACTAAACACAAATTTCATAGCTCTTTTTATTTTTTACTTACTTATTTTCTCTCTCACTTTTGGTGCTTTTAGTCTTTGTTCTGGCCAGCATGTCCCTTAAGGGATTTTGCGCCATAAAACCCCATACAACCAAGCAACCAACCAATCAGAATATTTTTCAGTTTCTTTTGATTCTGTTTTCAAGGATTTAATGAATCAATATTTGACAAAGCTGATCCAGAGTCCAATTATCACAGGGGCACATGGGGCATGTGCCCTGACCCCACATTTTCAGGGGGCCCCAAAATGTACTTTGTGCACTCTCTGAAAATAAGAATTAATACAAATTTCCATTTGTAGTTCATAGAAAAAAATATATATATTTTTCCCATTCATGTAAATTAAACTACCTCAGTATTTTTCAATAGCGACAACGAAGTGTAATGTAAACTTCAAAATTCCGAGAACGGGTATTGTATCTAACACGTTTATTCAGTCTTGCATGTTTAGAGTTTTACTCATTCTAAAGACCATATAGTGCAGTAGATTTTACCTTTCTATATTTTTTAATACATTTTTATTTATCTATAATATATTGTTTTTTCTTAAAGTTATGGTTTAAATCGTAAACTACACATAGAGCTGTTTGTCCAAATTATAATGCATGAACTTTTTTGAAAAAAGGGGCCCCAACAAGGCCTGTGTGCCCTGGGCTTAACATAGAGTTAATCAGGCTCTGATTATGTCATTCAGTATTATGTATTTTATTATTACATGTTTTTTAATTTCAAATGAAGTCAGCTATTAGAAACTTAGTAAAATTCTCTTTGTAAAGTTTCTTTGCAGAGGAGAGGGGAGAGTTCCAAAATCCATGTTTGCCCGAAGTGCAAGAAAGGCTAGTTTCCGCCCTTAAACTAAATTGCAGCATACTATGTAGTATATGTTCAAATCTGATACTGTGCAAAAGAATTACATTGTTATTCATTTTGTTTCACTAATTTATTCAATATATTTTTTAGATTGTTGATTGTGTAGCATCTAGTTCAAGTGCTTCAAATGCAAACTCTGATAAAAAAGAAGCAAGTCTTCAGAAAAGCAGTGATCAAGAACCAAAGAAATGGTATATAGGTAAGGAAATTAGCATGTTTGTTTTCATAACATCGGGATTTTGCGGAATACAATCCAGGAGAGGAAAGGAGTTGTTTTGGGATAGTTTGGTGATAATATCATATCTAATTAGTAATAATAATAATAATAATGAAAATACTTTTATCAAATTTTTTATGTAATGTTTAATTATTTTAAGTTATTTGAAGGGGGAAAAAGATTCTTTTCAAAATCATAAAAGGTAAAAGAAAGCCAGATAAAATTTTAAAATCCATGGAGGATCATGTCCTTCCCCTTCCACCCTTTTGCTAGCACAGATACTTTTGGAAACCTGCTATACAGTAGACTCCCTCAAATCCACACAGCTTGGGATCAGAGGTTGTGCGGATTTCAGAATTTTGTGGATTTCTGGTCATTGCTTTGTTTACATTTTTTAAGTGGTCATTTGAATGTAATAATTCAGTCAAGATTATAATGAATGCTTTCAATATAGTAAAATAATAAAATAATTAAGTAAAGTAATGAGCTAAAATGATAAGAAGTAAGATAATTTTTTAAATGATTAAATTATTAAAAGTAAAGGTCAAGTAAATAATTAATAATGTAGAATTAAATATGTATAATAAAAATGACATACATTTTCCTTGAATTATTCAATGTTAACTTTCCTCATAATGGTAACCTAATCATTCACATAAAAATCATAAAGTAAGGAAGTTTCATTTCCAGTCTTAATAACCAAAAAAGCTTGATTAATACATAAATATATTTGGTAAAAAATTGATTAAGTGATATCAGCAATATCTTGATTTTTTTTTTTTTTTTCAGAAATAAATTTATACTTCCTTCATGAAAAACCATGAATTCAGTCATATTATCATGAATTACATATTAAAATGCATACAGAAAGATATAAAACTAAAAATTTCTGTAATTTTGCCCCTACATCTGAACTGAAAGTTTCATTGTTTAGATCTGCAATAATGTGCAGAATTTAGGGTTGTGGATTTGAGGGGGTCTACTGTATTTACATATGCATCTTGTTTTTGATAGGAAAAAAAAAAGTTTATGTAATGTATATCTATTGTATAATGCATACCATTCTATTTTAACAGCAAAAGATCTAGCAATTTAGAAGAAAAAAATATATTTCCCTTGAACTTAAATCATACACGTTTTGCCCGTTATTAAAATACAATAAAATTAAGTTTTATACAATATATATTTTTGTCTTATTAAAAGAATCTTGCTTTAAAATATATATTAATTCCAAAAATCGATACTGTGTATTTGCTCATAATACCCAAATTATGGCATGTAAGATAACATTTATTTTATTTTCTGATTCCAGCGCTCTGCCCAGACTTAAGTAATAAACTAAAATAATAAATTAAGATAATTTTAAAAATGATGAAATTATTAAAAGTGGTTAAATAAATAATTAATAATGTATAATTAAATATACATAATAAAGATGATATGCATTTATCTTGAACATTTATCTTATTCAGTGAAACTTGCCTCATATAGGTACCCTACTAATCGCATCAAAATCTTAAAATAAGGATGTTTTATTTCAGATTTAGCCAAGCTTAATAACCAAAAAAGCTTGATTAATGCATAAAAATATTCGGTAAAAAAGATTGCAATTATCAGTGACACCTGCAAAATTTTGAATTTTTTCAGAAATTAATTTACACCTCCTTCGTGGAAAAAGTATGAATTCAGTCATATTAACAAGCATTACATATTAAAATACCTACAGAAATGATATAAAACTGAATAATTCTGTAATTTTGTCCCTATATCTGAACTGCAAGTTTCATTGTTTACATCTGTGATGATGCACAGACTTTAGGCGCTTGCAGATTTTCGGGCTGCGGATTTGAGGGAGTCTACTGTATTTATAAAAATGTCTAATCATAATTTTCTGAATCTGAAATTAGTGTTATATTTAGGTTCCTGTTTAGACAAGGAAGAATTTAGAATTTTAACAAGGTCTTATTTTAGTGAACAAATGTATATAAATGCATTAAATTTAAATATATATGCATATACATATTTATTGTATGCTAGATTACCCATCCTGCGTTGCCTAGGTCTATGATAATAACTTTAAATATACATAAAATAAATGTTGAATTATTTTATATATTTCAATGAAAATCTTTCCAAATAAATTCTGATTATTTCTTAATGTTTGGGGTGTTAACTGCCTTTGACAGCCTACACCCTCAAATTTGTATGGTTTTTTACAAATAGGCCTTGAATTTTTAGGATTTTACATTTATTACTTATTATTTATATTTATTTAAAGAAAAATCTTTCCAAAGGAACTAAGGGGCTTCTTTTTATAGTGACTGATGATTTTATTTTTAACATTTAGATATATTTAACTTGCGATTCTAACCAAAAGTTCCTGAGAAAACCTAAATAATGTAAAACATGCACCCATGCCCCACTCTTTTAAAATACAAAATGATATCTTTCAATATTGGTAACCTGTGATTAAAATGTAGAGGTTTTTCCTGATATGTACAGACACCCCCCCCCCCCCCTTCCCTCCAAAACTGTTTGAAAGTGCAAGTTTCTTAAAATGAGAAATAATATCTTCAAAGGCACTGGGAGGAAGGGGGGGGGGGAATCCCTGGCAAATCTGTGAAATAACTTTTAGATATTCTAGATGCAGTCAAACTCGCTTATAACGAGCCCTGATTTAACGAGGAAATCATAAATACTTGGTTGGTACAATGTCAAATTTATGGGAGCATAACTCGCTTTTAACAAGCAAACCCCGGTTATAGTGAGCAATATTTTTATGGTTCATAAAATTTCTATCGACTTCCACCTTTTCAGCTCAGATAATCGTTTCTGGGAAAAATTCCTTTAACATTCTGAAATTGAGTGCACTGTAAAACTTCAAACTTTTTTCGTAGCCAGCGGTCCAAATGACGATGCTTTTCGGGCCACGAGTGCTCTTCCAAAGGACAATAACACACAAAAGATACAATAGGACAGTTCAAAGCAAATTCACCAACTTCTTTTGTACAGTACAGAAATAAAAAATAAATAAAGTATGTATAATAAAGTAAGTATGCATGAATTTGTGTAATTTTTTACGAACCCATTTTTTACGAGCACCTGAATATAACAAGTAAATATCACGGTCCCTTCACGCTCACTATAACCGAGTTTGACTGTATATATTTTTTGAAATAGTAAATATTAATACCATAATATCCCATTAATCCAGTCCTCCCAATGGCCCCACCAGTGGCTGAGAGGTTCTGCTCTCGAAGCTGGTAGACGGGAGGTGCTGGGTTCGAACCCAATCGCGCCCGTCGGCCTAATCGTTTGGAGTTTTCGTGCTTTTCTTCGAACCGTGGATTTCCATGCGTTAATATGGATTAGGTTCCCTTAGAAAGACCTCCACGGAAGGCACTCCCCCTAGGGCCCATATCCCTCGTGTAGATAATTGGCCGTCAACAATCAACCCAGTCCTCCCAATCAACCTCCCCCCCCCCCCTTATTTTGTAAATAAATTTGAAATTTTCAAAAAATCTCGAGAAAGCACCTCTACCTTCCAAAAATTTTCACCCCGCATGTCAAAATCAATACCAAGTATTTTATTTCAGAGTATTTTTTTCACCACATCAGAAAGGTGGGCTAATTCTAAACATGATATCCCCAACCCAGGGATGATTCTGCTCTGAATTTTCTGGAAAACTTAAGAATTCGGTTCAGAAAATTTTTAAAAGATCAGACAGTAGTCTGAAAATTCGGACATATAAAAAGCTGTAAATTTCGACAAATGGTCTAAAAAAATCAATTTCAGCAATCATTTGTCGAAGACATCACCACTTTTGTCATAGGATCATGAAAAAAAAAATATATTTTGTCAAAAGATCGCTGAAAGAATGCGACGTACATCAAAGGAGCGCTGAAAAAATGCGAATTACGTCAAAGAATCGTGAAAAAAAATGCAAATTTTGTCAAAGGATCTCAGAAAAAAATGCCAATGTTGTCAAAAGATTGTGGAAGAAAATGCGAATTAAATCAAAAAATCACGGAAAAAACACAAAATTTGTCAAATATTGCAGAAAAAATGCAAACTTTGCCAAAAATTCACAGAAAAATCACAAATTTCATCAAAAGATCATGGAAAAAACATGAATTCCGTTAAAGTATCACAAAAAAATGCACATTTCATCAAAGGATCCTGAAAAAAATACACATTTTGACAAAAAATAATGCAAATTTCATGAAAGGATTGTGAAAACAACAGAAATTTTGTCAAATTTCACAAAAAAATCGCAGAAAAATCTCAGTGCCTGCTCTGATTATTTTATGATTTTTCATCACATCTGGAGTGGGGGAGATTAATGGGATTTTACAGTATATATTTTAAACCAAAGTTATTGTTAAAAGCAGAAAAGTATAAAAAATTAAATGTTTAATTTTGATCCAAAAAACAGGATGTTTTTTTAAAACTGGAGAAAAAAACAGAAAAGATGAAAATGAATGTGAATCGTGCTCCAAGAATTATTATTATTTTTTGAAATATTAAATATTAATATTTTTCAAATCCAAAGATACTGCCAGAATTAGAAAAATATGCGGAATAAGTATGATTTATTTTTTTTTTCATTCTGAGAAGTGGATGCAGTAGTTTCAGATTTCAGAAAAAAACCCAAAACTTTAAAAATAATCAGAAAACATGGAAACCAACATGGAATCAAACTTTAGAAATATATATTTTTTAAATGATAAATATTAATATTGAAGTAAACCTGCAAGCTCCTCTGATGATTTTGTGGGTTATTCATAGTTTGTTATTTTACATACTGTTTTCCTGTGTTCATATCTTGTTCATCTTTAGAATTTTACCAGTTTGTTCATATATTTTGATTTCATCTTTATTAAATATACAGTATGGAACCAGTTATCTGGAAACCAGTTATCCAGAAAATCAGTTATCCAGAATTATATTTCCAATTCATTGATTTTTTAATCTTTTCAGATAAAAAGTGCCATACAGTGCCAGTTTGATATGTGCAATGCTTGAAACAACATAATATGCACAGCATAACTCCATGCTAACATCTAGTATTTGAATAGAAGCATATCTATCTAGATATTTGACATTTTAATTTTTCTGCAAAGGAAACAGAAGAATTTTTGTTTCCAAGGTATTCTCATAAAATTGTCTTCTTTCAAACTCAGATTAACTTTTGATCTTGTTTGGATATGATTCTTAATCTGAGTAATCTAACAGTCAATTTGAAGTCAGAAGCAACCACAGCCTCATATATTCTACCAATCTGATCAAATATATGTTGCTTTAATGCCCAACCAGTTATCCAGAACACATGTGAACCCAACCATTCTGGATAAATGTTCTGTACTGTATATATAGCCATCAACTACAGACACACAGATAAACATCTTTCTTTTATTAATATAAATTCTCTTGTTTCCTACAAGTGGCTTGTTCTTGCTGCAAGTTGGGTTATTTTAAGACTCAATGGAACCCATTAATGTAGACAACACACAAAACATTTGACATAGTTATCACTTCTAAGAATTTTAACCCGGGAGAACTCGCTGCATGAGATTTTCTCTCACAGTTGTACTTTCTTAAGACTCTTATTTAAATCATTTTTCATTTTAATTAAAATTTCAAAATGTTTTACAATTATTTTACCTATTTTGTGAATAAAAGTACTAAGCCAACCAAAAAAGTTGATATTATATGAATGTAAAGTAAAAGAAAAGCAATTGGGCATTCTCACTAGAGAGTTCTCCCAGGCTAAAAACTTATGCAATGTCCAAGAACTGAGAACAACTATTTTTCAAGTTTTCTGATTGGTGGAATTTGATAGGATGACTACCATAGGAATTACAAATAGTGATAAGTTCTTAATTTACAAGAGGTAAACTATCAAACAGAGCGAAAATTTTCGAAAATAAATTAATTTGAGCGAAATTTTTTGAAAAAAGCTATAAACATTCTAGATTTCTGTGTACTCTTAAAAAAATTACATATATGGGAACTGATGGGTATTTTTCCATTGATTATATTTGATTCATGAAAATTTCCTTTTCCATTTAACCATTGTTTCTCAAAACATGGAAATTTCACAAATCTAACAGAAATATTACTTGAAATCCTCCAATCTAAACTGCATTTTTGTCGAATCATGGTAGTGTTTTGGCAACTCAGCTCCTTGCACTGTTTCGCTTTGGAAAAGGAATTTATACATTTATCTTTTTTTTCTTAGTTCACAGAAACTTCACAAACTTACGCTAAAATTCCTGAAAATCTCCAATCAGAGATGGAATTTCCCTCAAGTAACAGTTTTTTCCCCAAATTCCAGGGTGCTCAGGCAACTTGATATCAATACTTTTTACATTTTGTGACAAAAAATTTTGTAGTGTGTGTAACATTTTGCCTATTTCTTATTTTTCGTAGTTATTAATTGTACATGTTATCATTTTATATAGATCTAATTTTTCTTTGATGTTTTCTTTAAAGATCCAGAAAGCAGTGATGAAAATGATTTCAGCAATGAAGATTTTGAAAATTTTGATTTTAATGAAGAAGATCTTATGGATGAAGAAAATCTTAATGAAGAAGATCTTATGGATGAAGAAAATCTTAATGAAGAAGAAGAAGTTCCTAGGGAAAGAAGTAAGTGTTAAGTAATTTTTGAAAGTGTAGTGATAAAATCATGGTTTGAAAAAAAGCCAGTCAATTAAAAAAAAAAAAAAAAAACTAAAGCAAAACGTATCTATGACATTCTTTGCACCAATGAGGTATCAGAATTAAAACGTAAATTTTAGTCTCAAGCTGCTTTCTATGCAAAGTTTTAATAAAACACTGTTTTTTCATAAAGTTTATCTGATATCTTAAAAGCTGTAATGTATTATTTTTATCACTGAAGCAGATAAAAATTAATTATACATTTTTGAAAGTCGGATCTGTAATTTTTCCACCAACTAAAATATTACACACCACTCATAGTTTGGGCAATAGTTATTTTAAATTATTTTTGTTTCAAGTTATTTTAGGTACTTATTTTACTTTCCAGAAACCTTTTATGAATTAAGTGTTTTTGATGAAGACATTTTATTTTTAAGCTGAAACTTTAACTTTTCATTTGCTTCTAGCTTATCTTGTTTTTTATCAAATCTTTAAGGAGATATCTATATTTTTTAAAATATAGATAAAATCTCTGAATGGTAGACAAATCTGTAATTGATCAGGATTTCCCAAATTTTCTTTTTTCTGGTTGGGGTAACTGTAAATTTTTGTGTGCATCGGTGCTCTTGAATATTTCATTTCCATATATTGGTAGATATTTTTTAATTATTAAACAGTATATTTTCCAACTTTAAATGAATGATTAAGTGGATCTCTTAAAACATTAATTTAATGCTATTAATTTAGTAATTTTTTTTTAATGTTTTCCTTAATATTTAAACTATTAGTTTAATTTCGTTTCAGGATACAGTTCAGGTTGAAGTGTGTTGTGTTTGGTATGGAAAAAAAAATATTTTGTTGGGTTTGCATTAGGTGCGGATTAACTTCAAATGGAGCTTTTTTGAAGGGCACTACTTTTTTTTCATTTCAGGCTACCCTAACTTCTGCTGTTTTGCTCTGGGTTGGATTGATTTTCATTGTTTTGGATTCAGTTTAGGTTCGGGGTATTGCGAGGCAGGTTTGTGTTGACCTAATTTTTCAAAAGAAAGCTCAACTGTTTTTTCTGGTGAAAAAAGTATATAGAATAAAGCCTCCATAATGTATACTCTGCAATAGTGAACTTCTCTATTTGGCAAATACTTTTCAATTTCTAACATTTATATATTTACAAGCGTTTACCTCTGAATAATAAAAACCTTTGAATAGCAAACTGATTCAAGAATAGAATCCTGCGTGAGCGGGGTTATATCCAACCCAAAACAGAAAAATCAATTTTGAAGTCAACCTGTAACCTAATGCGAATACGCCAAAATAATTTTTGTCAACCCACAACTTTCCCCAAACTCAACAGACTTACATCTTAACTCAAGTAAAATGAAACATAGCTCTAATGAAATTAATAGTAATAATTGAAGAAAACCTTTTTTTTTAATTTACTAAATTAGTAGTTTTAGATTATGCTATTATTAAATTCTTCAGGAATTATTAAATGGATTATTAAAGCTATACTTCAGGAGATCCACTTAATCATTTTATTAAAATTAGAAAACTTATATTTTAATAATTAAAAGTATCTACTACTATAAAAAATAAAATTAAAAGCATTTAAAAAACTTTATACAATAAACTCAATTAATCTAAAACACAGTTCTTGTTATTTTCATTAATTTGTTTGTAAAAATCCCAACATCCTGACTTGCAAAAATCTAAATCTGATATGTCAGAAACGTATAGTTGCCAACTTGTACGGATTGGCCGTAAAATGTACGGATTTTGTTCTAAGTGTATGGTTGTATGAATGAACAGAACGATTGTACAGTTTTGCGCATGGAACAAACGATCATGAAGGATCACAGAATATGCAGATTTCGTCAAAGATCGCGTGAAAAAACGTGAATTTCATGAAAGATCACGTAAAAAAATGCTAATTTTGTCAAATGATTGTGAAAAAATGCTAATTTTGTCAAAGGATCACGAAAAAAGCCCTAATTTTTATCAAATATCTTTGAAAAAATGCTAATATTGTCAAAGTATTGCGAAAGAAATGCAAATTTCATTAAAAATTGCGAAGAAAAACACTAATTTTGTCGAAAGATCGTGGAAAAATATGCAAATTTCATCAAAGATCGTGGAAAAAAACACTAATTTCGTCAAGGAATTGTGAAAAGTACGCGAATTTCGTCAAACTTCGTGGGGATAAAACGCGAATTTGTTCAAAGGATTGTGAATTAAACGCGAATTTCATCAAAGTTTGCAAAAAAAAAAAAAAACGCGAATTTTGTCACAAAACGCAAATTTCGTCAACAGATTGCAAAAAAACACGCTAATTTTGTCAATAAATTGTAAAAAAAACTGCGAATATCATCAAAGATCGCAGGAAAAACACGAATTCTATCAAAGATATTTGAAAAAAAAAAAGTTAATTTTGTCAAAGGATCGCGAAAGAAGCATGCATTTTGTTAAAAATTGCACAGAAAAACACTATTTTTGTCGAAGGAACGGGAAAAGAATGCGAATTTTGTCAAAAATAGCAGGAGAAACACTAATTTCGGCAAAAGAACGTGGGAAAGAACACTAATTTTGTCAAGAGATTGTGAAAAGAATGCAAATTTTGTCAGAAAACGCATAAAAAACACAAATTTTATCAAAAATCTTTGAAGCAAAGCTAATTTCGTCAAAGATCGTGGGAAATAACGCAAATCTCATCAAAGATCGTGTAAAAAAACACGAATTTTGTCACATACTGCATAAAACAACGCGAATTTTGTCAAAGATCGCATAAAAAAACGCTAATTTCGTCAAAAGGTCACAGGAAAAATGCGTATTTCATCAAAGATCGCAGAAAAACGCTAATTTTCTCAAAGGATCGCGAAAAACTGCAAATTTCGTCAAAAGATCACGAAAAAACACAAATTTCGTCAAAAGATCGCGAAAAAATGCAAATTTCATCAAAAAATCGCGCAAAAACGCAAATTTCGTCAAAAGATCGCAGAAAAACAGTATTTTCGTCAAAAGGTCGCGAAAAAAACGCAAATTTTGTCAAAGGGCTTCGTGAGAACTCGTAATTAGCACCGGCAGGGAATTCCCCCCCCCCCACCTTTTCTGCCCAATCCCTTTGCTGTAACCTTTCAGAAAATTTGCTGTGAATTTCAGTTTTTTTTTTTTTTTTTTTTACTTAGAATTTCCTATGCAAAAAAATTTTCTTATGAAATCTCACGTTTTTATTTTTGGGAAAAAAAGACTATATGAATATAGCATAGAAAATGTTATGAAATATTACTTTTTTCATTGCATGTGCATGCATTTTTAAGCACGTAAAAATACGTCATAAAAATTGTAAGGATTTCAAAATTGACATGTTGGCAGGTATGGAAACGTTTTAGAGTGAATTCAATACACACACACACACAAAAAATTATAGTCACCCCAACCCAAAAACTAAATTAGAGGCAATCCAATCCAATGCAGTAGATTATTCAATGATCCCGATGTGTCTGCTCTTCAAAAATTTTACTACACTTGACTACTATTGAAGAATATAGATACACCCATTTTTCAAAATAAAAGATAAAATTGATATTAGAGATACAACTGTAGAATATTTTTCATAATTGCATTAAAAGTTGAATTAATTTTCTTTCATTTAGTGTCTGAGTTGAAATATGTTGGGTTGTGGGTCAACGGAAATTTTGTCAGATTTAGATTGGGTTGCAGATCGATGGACTTTGTTGGGTTGCGGGTTAACTTCAAATGGAATTTTCAGGTTTGGTTCAGTACAACACGACCTGTGCAGGATTCTAGACTGAATATTTTGATAAACAACTTATCATTTTCTAATTAGCCTAAAACTGCATAGGTTCACTGCAATAAGCCTGGGAAAAAAATCAAGCTGTTTGAGAAAAAAATTGTCATTTCTCAATTAGCCTAACGCTTTATAGGCTCTTTGCAATAAGCTTTAAAAATATCAGGCTGATTGATAAATAAATGGTCAGTTTCCAATCAGCTCTCTAGGCTCTTCGCAATAAGCTTGAAAAATATTAGGCTGATTGAAAAAGAGAGATTATACTCTAATTAGCCCGGCTCTTTGCTAAGAGCCTCAATTAGCTCATATTTCAGATCTCTAATTTGCTTACTTTATGATATTATATATTCTTTCTCTTGAATATGTTTTGTTTCATGATCAATGTAATGAATTATTATATTAATAAATGAGTATGAGTTCATTTATTTTAAGTTACTTCTCTGTTACCATGATTTTAATAGTGGTGCTAACAAATGTTTTAACTTAGATATAAAAGCTGCTTTTATGATCCAGTATTGCAATTAACTTAAATTTTCTTGGACTGAAATATATTTCCCCATATTTATATTTTTTGTCTTTACATTTAAATATACTTGATTCATTATTAAAGTTTAAATTAAATCCTGGACCTTTTTTTGGTGGGGGGGTAGGGGGGCTGAAATGGTTATTTATTTTAACCCTTAAATGCCTGATTTTTCAAAAATCATTGTAATAATGTTTTTCGGCTTTCATTTTTTAAATAAATCATGGGAAAAATACTTAAAAAAAATCATAATTTGTTTTAAGTATGGTTTATGGCTAAAAAACAGTTTGTTACTAATCGGCAATACTGGTCTTTAATTGAAAAAATAATTTTCATTGATAAAATTCTATAATATTAAACACACAAGAATTTTAGAAACTGTAATAAGAAATAAATTTTACTTGCTCACTGCAGAACAAAATAGGGTATTTCGCATGCTTCCAAACAAAACAAACAAAAAAAAAAGTAGCAACAATTGAAAAAATAAATCTGTCTTTATTCTTAAACAGCACAAGTGTTGCCATCTACATGTTGAAAATCAATTTAATAATATTTTCAGAATGTATTTTATTTTCAACATTAGGCATTATAGCTTCAATATTATTCTAATAGTATTTTAGAGCCTAAATTGGGTATGTTGCCGAAAAGCAACACCCGGCATTTAAGGGTTAAAGGTGACATTGGCTGTCAATTTCATATAAGATTAACTTTGATGTTTAAGTTTATTTTGTTCTACAAAATGTTAATATTTTTAGTTTAGCCTTAAATATTTTACAAATTAGGTGAATATGTTTAAATTTATTAAAGTGATATATATTTTTTATTTTAGTTGTTTTATGATACATTAAATTTTTAATAAACAGTATGCAATATGCGGAAAGTGTACAGTAGAAAATTAAAATTGTTTAACTTTTTTAAAAACCTTATCTTACATAGAAAGAAATATTAATCCTAAATATTCCTTAACGACAGTGTTTCATAATTTTCATATGCATGAAAATCTGTTTAAAATAGCAAATTCCTTATTTATGCCCAACCCCTGGCATAAATCTGTAAAGTTGCAATTCTTATTCTTCTAAAATATTGTACAACTATTGCAGGGCTCCCAAATGGTCCCCTTCCCATCCCCTTTTTGAAAAAAGGTCCCCTTTAGTTCCCTTTTATGCATTTTGGTCCCCCTAGTCCCCTTTCAGCAACTGAAAAAGTCATCCAAAAAAAAAAAAAAAAAAAAAAACTAAAAATTGCTAAAAGCTTAAAAATCATAGAGGACAAAATTTTTTGCAGTGGGCTAAAGCATTGTAACTGGAATTCTTTCATGAATGTTAAAAAATCACCATTGAATATGGACAAATTTTAAGAAATTCATTAAGAAATCTCATTAAAATCCTAAAAATTAAAAAAAAATCGTAGAACATAAAAGTTACTGTATTAAGCTACTGCTTGACCCGTCTTCAAAGACGGACTTTGATATGCTGCCCAAAAAAATAGAACATTTCGAATGGGAGAAGCATTGAATCAGAAGGAGATAGAAGATTCAAACTAAGAAAAAAGAATTTAAAGCTCACAACTCTGAATCATTTAAAAGGAAATGGGTAGAGTAAAATGCCTTTTCGCATATTTTTAATTATTGGAATGAAATTTCTTTCAAACAAGATGCCCTTACAGATACATACTTACTTTTTGCCCTTACAGAAAACTTCCTGTTGAATCAAGAGTTAAAATATTTCTTCCATTCTCGTTATTTATTTTTCAAACATCCAAATTATCATAGCATGTTTCTTTGGCTTAAGGATATTCTTTTCATCAAAGAGAAAGCTAAAATTTGCATGTATACTATTACCCAGGTCCGGTGCAACCATCGGGCAAATGGGACAACTGCCCAGGACCCTAAGCGTACAGAATTC
Organism: Maratus speciosus; assembly: GCA_963932465.1. NCBI lineage: Eukaryota > Metazoa > Arthropoda > Arachnida > Araneae > Salticidae > Maratus > Maratus speciosus. The sequence goes on along the minus strand of OZ010787.1, from coordinate 650,509,510 downwards.
GAAATAATGTTTCCTCAGTATATTTTTTATCTACATTTGTTTTTAAATTTTTCTTCATGATAAAAAAAGGGAGTATTAACTTTATTTCTTACAGGCAAAGTTGATATAATTTTCGGGGAATTTATAGATTTGCTGAAATTAACTGTGAATGTAAAAAATAAATATTTAAAGTATTGTAAAGTGTAGAAGATTTTTTGAAATTAAGAATAATTATGCATATCACATATGAAATTAGTGGTATTTTGGTACATTTATTATCTATATTATATGAGGGCATGAATTTCAAAAGTCGCCTATCACAAGTTTAAAATATCAAGTTTTCTCTATAAATTTATTCTATTTAAAAACTTGCATTGAAAAACACAACAGTCAGCAAAAAAACTAGAATTATCTTGTATTTCAGCCCTTGTAAAATCTTGATCTATAATGAATACCAATGGATGCAGTTAGTTTTTTTGCGATTTCCCCTGATTTGATTTTTTGTTTAAGGTGAGTTTTGAAACTCATGACCTCATATATTATTCTATGATGTATACAATTTAAAAGTAAATTTTATTAGGTCAGTATTGCAGTATACGTTAGGCCCCATTAACTCCTTTGCCAGGGCCCTGTGCAATATTGTGCCGGTCTTGCTTATTACCTCATAAAAAGCAAAATCCTTTTTTATGTTCTTGAAAACAAGTAAATACGAAATTGTCTGAATTCTCCTATTTATCCTCCACAAAACAAAAAGTAGTAGGGGAGACTTCTTTTTTATTATCCATTTTCTATTTATCAAGGATAGACTTGTCTTAGCCAGATCTGTTACTCACATGACCAGTTTTTAAAACCGAATGTCAAAGAATTATCACAAAATGCACAAAAAAATAAAATAAAACATCAAACTGCATAAAAAAATTCAAAAAATGCTGTACCAATTCCGAACAAATTTTATTCAAAAGATGACAAAATTTATTAAACTTGGCTAAAGTATTGAAACTAGATTCCTTTTAAGAATTAAAAAAATCACATAAAAGTTCAAAAATTGCTGTACAGATTTTTAAACTTGATTTATAAGGAAGACAACATGTACTGTATTGGACTAAAACCTTGGAACTGGATTCCTTTTACTAATGTGAAAAAATCACTGCAGAATGTGCATATATACATACAAAAGAAAGTGGCTAAAATTCGTAAAAAATTGAAATCTAATGACACAATCACATTAGGACAAAATTTATTACATTAGGGCATTTTACAAAGTGTGAAACTGAATTCCTTTTATGAATGTAAAAAAATTGCCACAGAATCAAAAAAAAAAGGCTGAAGTTCGCATTAAAAATTCATGAAAGATTTTTAAAATGTTGTACAAATTTTGAATAAATTTTATTAAAAAGAGGGAAAAAAGATTATTACATTAGGCTAAAAAATAAAAATCTTATAAAAAAAAAATCCAAAAACTAATTTAGACAAACAGGTACCTTCCTGCCAAATCTTGTAGCTCTATGTGCAACAATCTCTTTAGTACACAGACAAACTCTCACCTTTATTATTACAGGTGTAGTTTTGTTTTCAATTTTGTTGGAGAAGTATCCAATTTATTAAAGGAGCTCTTAATTACAATGCATTCTTGCTCTTTTTTTTTCTTATGCTCTCTTCAGTATATATTTCTATGTTCTAAAAAAAAAAAAGTAACTGTTACTGCCACTGCAGTTAATGAAATTTTTTGTGACCAGAGTTTTTTCTTCGCTGATATTAAGAAAACTGTTGCATAAAAAATATGAACATTGGTAGTACTCATATTATACAGAAATGATTGATAAACTTGCTGATGCAGACAGTTTTTAAATCAAAGAATTATTTTAACCCTTAAATGCCGGGTGTTGCCTATCGGCAACATACCCAATTTAGGCTTATAAATACCATTAGAATAATATTGAAGCTATAATGCCTAATGTTGCCAATAAAATACATTCTGAAAATCTTATTAAATCGATTTTCAACATTTAGATGGCAACACTTGTGCTGCTTAAGAATAAAGATAGATTTATTTTTTCAATTGTTGATAAATGTTCTTTTTGTTTTGTTTGGAAGCTTGCAAAATATGCTATTTTGATCTGCAGTGAGCAAGTAAAATTTATTTCTTATCATAGTTCATAAAATTCTTGTGTGTTTAATATTATAGAATTTTATCAAGGAAAATTATTTTTTCAATTAAACACCAGTATTGCCGATTAGTAACAAACAGTTTTTTAGCCGTAAACCATACTTAAAATAAAATGATTTTTTTAAGTACTTTTTCCTTGATTTATTTAAAAAAAGAAAGCCGAAAAACATTTTAAAAATGATTTTTGAAAACTCCGGCATTTAAGGGTTAAGAGATATTCAATGTTAAAGTTGGTCAGAATCATTCAGTTTAAAAAGTTTTATATCTGAACAAAAACTACATATAGGAGTTTAATCCTTTTTTCTAAGGATATACATTACAAGCTTGTGGTGTGCAGACTGCATTTATTTTATTTTGTTTTGACTGATTTTTTAAATTTTTTTTTCCAATTTTTTATTTAAATTTTCATTATTTCAATAGATATTTTTATTCACATTTAGAAAAGGTCATTATTTTAAATTGTTGCCAATTGTAAAAACAGCACAAGAAATACTATTTCCTTTTAACTAAAAATGTATTTCCATATGACTATTAAAAAGAGAAATAAAACTTTAAAATAAGAATTCAATAATCACGTTTTAAAAGCAGAAAAATATTTAAAATTTCATCACAAAAATTGTATTTACATGTGAATATTAAAAAAAGAAAGAATTTTTTTTAATTAACATTAATATGTGTTAATTAAAAGCAATAAATAGGAGAAATTACATCACATTTTAAATGCCCAAATAATATTGCCAAGCAGTTAAAATTTAAAAATATATATACATGAGAGATTTATTTTGTATTTTGTGGTGATCTTTTTAACTATTGTTGTCAATTCTAAGACAGTGCAAATAATAATACTTCCTTTCTAACAACAAAAGTATGTTCACCGTGAACAGTAAAAAAAATGGTCCCCCAAAGTCCCCTTTTTAAATAAAAATGATCTCCCAAAGTCCCCTTTTTTTAAAAAAAATGGTCCCCTTTCTCCCTTTTTGAGGACTAAAATTTGTTGGGAGCCCTGCTGTTGCCTAAAGATATGAGTTATGTTTCTATTAATTCTGAAAAAGAACTACAAATAGAAAGCAAAGATAGACAAGGGATATCTCATGGCTTCTTTATGTTATTAACACTGATCATGCCAAGGCTTCAGAATCGGATAGAATATTTCTCCTTATCAATCAATAACAATTTAATTCCATTTCAGTGTGATTTTAAAGAGTTATAAAACACTTCAAGAAACTTTGACTACATTCTGTTTCCCTCAAATAGCAAATTCTTATTTTAAATTTTTCAGTTTGTGAATGAATAAAATTCTCTCTCTCAGCCTGAGCCCAAAGTGTGGTATAAAAATTGAGCCCGAGCTTGGGCTGAGCCAATCTCTTCTATAATCTATACTCTCAGTCGTTTGCTTATATCCAGGGCTTAATTTCTAACAAAAAAAGTACCAGAGCCCAAATATTCTGTGGTACCAGTACTAACTTCTGACCGTCCCTTCCCCCCCCCCCCCATGAAAAAATGCATGAAATTTACAGAAAATAATATTTATATGCTAAAGAATGGAACAATGTTTTTCAGTTATCTATAAAAGGCACATCTTAAACTTTAATCGATTATTTCCACATAACAATCTTTTGTGGTAAGTCCCTGAAAATCAGATTAAAAATTTGACATCGTTAACGGAAATATTCGATGCTTTTATAGAAAAAGGGGAAAACCGTTTGATTGTTTTTTATCAGAATAACTGTACATTGCAATTATATCTATTTACAAATGAAGGTGACTTTGTAAATGTATAGAGCACAGCCTTAGCATGGGCAGCATTCATGATACCAAAAAAAATCACTAACGTGATTTTTATACTCATATGCGATAGAAGACAAAAAACCTCAAACAAACAAAACTTCAAGCTGATGCTCATTGGCTAAAAACAGAAAATATACTTTTCAAGTTAGATATCTAAATAATAATAAAAAACAGCCAATTAAAAATTATCCTATTGTCACAAAAGAAAATCGAACTGAAATCAAATTCATTGTTCAGTCTATTGATTGGCGCCATATCAACACACATCGCTGTCATCAATGCCAGACATAAAGTTGCAAATATTACTAGAATAGAAAAATACGATTTCTGTTTTCCCTTCATTTTGATCAAAATACCATTAAAATGGTTTGAAATAGAAATAAGGAAAGGAAAAACTTTGGTTTTTCTGAAGCGCTATATTCACTGGGCTCTGGAGCCCTGTATTTATGAGCTCCGGTGAATTCCGGCCAATATTTAAATGTTTACTAAAAAGGGAGAAGTACCGGAGCTGGGCTCCAGTGGGCTCTGGTGCAAATTAAGCCCTGCTTATATCCCAAAAAGTTTTAAATGTACTTAATTTTTTTACCTGTTGGCAATGTGAAAGTGTTTTAAATAAGGTTGGATATAAGATTATGTTAATGGATAGTGCTGCCATTAATTTCCAAAATGTTACAATTTCTAAATTTTATATACCATCCCCCATCTCTTTTACAACAAAATTGGTCAATTAGAATTTTTTTTCAGTTTGCTGTAGCAAGATATCTCTCATTTGAAATATTCTTGTTCTTGATATAATCATTATCTCATTTAGTAAAATTCATGTGAGTTTTAAACCCAGTATCATTTCACTGTCAATCCAATATTTTAATATAATGTAGTAGCTTGTTTGAAATATAAAAATATCAGGTTTCTTGTTTGTTTTAAAAATAATTTTGTATTTGTTTATTTCTTATCTTTCAGATAATAATGTCTCGATAGTAGTTGTGGATCTAACATCTGATACAGAAGACTCCAGAGAAACAGTCGCTGGTAGTGAGTGCTTAATAAATCTAGATAAATATAATTATTATGTGATTCACTTTAATGGTCATATCAAGGTTGGAAAAAAAACGGGTTTTTTTGGTTTAAACCAGGTTTTTAAAAATATAATTTCCTATTGCATACAGCATATCTGTTGATAAAATAAACATTTTTGGATATTATATAAGTGATATAACTTTTGAAAATATTTAAATTAAATAATTACAGTCAATTGTATAGAAAATTGAAATCGTTTCTAATTTAAACATTATTAATAACAGCTATGTCTTATGTTCAAAGTAAACTCCTCTACACAGTGAAACATTGATTCCTTTTAAAATTGTATGAAGAATCCTTTGATTAATAATATAATAATCAATCAATAAACATTTCATGCAGTTTCATGAACATAATATATTATTCTATGGTTGTTATTATCATTATTTTTTTAATATCCAAATACTTCTGGTTATTTTATTTTCTGAATGATAGATAACTCCAAGTGTCCAAGTCAACATTTTTGGCCATTAGATTCAGCAACTAACAGAATATTGATTGGTATTATTGAAATGCTATAACTAGCACTCAATTTTTGAAAGCTGTGCTATTCAACTTGATATCTTAAGTTACTCTTTTAAATTCTTTAAGGATAATCTTTCCCAATCCAGAAAATTTTCTTGTACAACTTAACCAAAATCTTAAAGATAATTGTATTTTGTTATTAACTGCAGTAAATAATCTGCATTTTTTAAATGAAAATATTTTATGCTAAATATTGAATATTATTTATCTATTTTATCTTTTCTAATTTCACATGTTTTAAGAAAAATCTTTAGGGTACCAGATATGTTCATCAGCACATGCTAATTTTCATTCTACATGCATAGAAACATGACCTAGGCTCATTATGTCTCATGTTGACTGCTGAGATGACGTGTTAAAAGTAGAAATTACTTCTATCAATAATATAAAACAATTAAATTACAAAAAAGAGAAAATATTATGTTAGATTTTTTCTAAAAAAAACCAAATGGTTTTTTTGATAAAAAAAACCAATTCGTTTAAATCGTGTTTTAAACCATGGTTAAAACCACTTGGTTTAAATCGTGCCAACCCTGGGTCATATTGTTATCTTAATTTAAGTGTTGTGGTGTCATGTCATGTGTTGTATGCGAAATATTGTGAAAAATACTTGTATCTGAATTAAAAACTTATTTTTATTAAATAAATGCTGATGCTTATTTTTAACATAAAGAATAGGATACTTAAAGTTCATGACCTTTTTAAATTCAGAGAGAGTACTTAAAAATTAATGACAAATGATGATATGCATATTCATGGTTAAGGCTGCTAGTCACTCAGCTTCCAAATTCTCCTCACTAATATTAAGTCTGTTGGCATTTGATGCATTCATATATTCAAAGTATCTCATTGGGAAATTAATATTTTAAACTTCTTTCTTCTGTGTACTCTTCTTAAAGGATATATCTTTTTTCCTTAATTCTCAAAATATTTCTAAAATATATACTTAATTTTATATGAAGTGTTGAAATTTTACTCAGTTTGTTACCTTTTAACACATAAAATATTAAATTACGGACAGATTTTAGAAATATTTTGATAACTACTAAGAAAAATAAACATGTTTTAAGAAGAGTACAAAGAAAAAGCAATTAAAAACATTAATTTCCTGAGGAATTATTGTAAATATACAAATGCATTCTACACCTATAGACTTAGCATTAATGAGAGGAATTCAGAAGCTGAGTGACCAGCAGCCTTAATAACTGAAATTAAAATGGATGTCAGATGTCAAATATTACTACATTTTGCAAATTATTGCACAGGATTGTATTGTAACGGGGTACATAAAAGGCTTGTGACAATGATTCAAAAGATAATTTTTGAACAAAAAATTATTATTTTGTCATAACAAAATGTAATAAACATATAAAAGAATTTTAAGAAAAGAAAAATAATAAATGAATAATATATTCTGGAGTGTCAATTCAGATTTTGCTTAGAGGGGGCAGAAGACTTTCATAGGACCCAGTAAATCCAAAAAGTTCTAAAGCAGAACAGTGTAATTCTTCTACCAGAACATTTAAATAATACTAAGAAAATAAAGCAACCATTAATGTTAAATAAAGCCTGTAACTCAAACGGGAGTTGGGTTCCCTAAATGATAACTCTGAATATACCTATCATATTTCAAAATAAATGAAAACATTAGCAGAAAAAATGAGCTGTAAAATAATAGGCGCATACGTGCATCCTTCCATTTATTGAAAATAACAAGGGATACCACTTTTCCGTCAAATGGCAGACTTCCTTTTTTTTTTGTTTATTGTTATTTCTATGAATCTGCAATTTTCATTAAATAATCACAGGGAAAACTGCAATTTTCATCAATTGATTTGGAAAAAATGTGTGATTTTTTGTCAAATCGCGAAATAAAACCACAATTTTTGTCAAACGATTGTGATATTAAACCGTGATTTTCTTCAAATGATCCTGAAATCAAACAGTGATTTTCATCATATGATTGGGAAATCAAACAGTGATTTTCGTCAAATAATCTCTATATCAACCCGTGATTTTTGTCAAGCTATCGTGCTATTAAAAAGTGAATTTCAGCAAACGATTGGGAAATCAAACAGCGATTTTCGTCAAATAATCTCTATATCAACCCATGATTTTTGTCAAGCGATTGTGCTATTAAAAAGTGAATTTCAGCAAACGATTGCGATATCAAGCCGTGACTTTCATCAGATGATTGTGAAATAAAACCATGATTTTCAGCAAACGATCACAAAATAAAAGTGCAATTATGCTAAACAATCCTGTAATAAAATCATGATTTTCGCCAAATGATCGACAAAAAAATCCCTACAAAATTTTGCTCTTCATTCATGGAGTAAAACAATGAATAATCGATCCCAGAAAAATTGTGAATTTTGTCAATTGGTGATTTAAAAAATCACAAGTTTTATTAATCGTTCATGGACAAAAAATCATTAAATTTGTCGGTTGTAGAAAAAAACTTGAAATTTTGGCAATCAGTTACTTGGTAAAAATGTTGCGAATTTCATCAAGTTGCAGAAAGAAAGTTGTCAAAATAGTCAATTTCTCCCAAAATTTACAACTTATTTTCTGCATAGGAATTTTTAAAAGAAAATCCTTAATGATTTAGTGCCAACAAACATTGCAACAAGACTTATAATAGATTAATTTTAACACAATTATTCTAATTGGTAAATAAATCATATCAAATGTAAATTTCCAACTGGGCGAAAAATGTCCAGACCAGGATTCAAACCAGGGATCTCTTGGCTGAAGCCGCCAATACTCTACCATCTGAGCTATCCTGGACAAATCTGGTGGAACTTTTTCATCCAGATAACCTTATTGATTATAGCATCTGGTCTGAAATCTGATTCAGCTCAACAGAATAAATCGCAGGTAATGGAACTCCAAAAATCGCTGGATACGTAATTACACTAGATTAATTTTAACACAATTATTTTAATTGGTAAATAAATCATATCAGATGTAAATTTCCAACTGGGCGAAAAATGTCTGGATCAGGATTTGAACCAGGGATCTCTTGGCTGAAGCCGCCAATGCTCTACCATCTGAGCTATCCCGGACGAATCTGGTGGAACTTTTTCCCCCAGCTATAATCAATAATGTTAGCTCTCATTTCTTTCATGACTCTTTGATGAAATTTGCTTTTTTCGGATGAAATTCGTATTTTTCCAGTAGCCTTTTGACAAAATTCATGTTTTATGCAGCCGTTTGATGAAATTGGCTTTTTTTCTGCGGTCCTTCAATGAAATTCACATTTTTTCCGTGACCCTTCGATGAAATTCATGTTTTTTCTACAGCCTTTTGACCAAATTTGCATTTCTCCCACTATTCTTTGACCAAATTTGCAGTTTTTGTGCGATAATTTGAAGAAATTGCTTTTCTTGTGATGATCATTTGTCAAAATTTGTGATTGTTTGTGTCAGAATTTTCAGAAAATTCGAAACAAAATCACCCATGCTTTTCATTTGCTTCCTTTTTCATTGTGCACAAACTATAAATAAATCGCACATAAAATTGGGGAATATTTTTAATATTTTGTATTAAAAAAAAAGTTACAAAAACAAAAATTATCTTTTTCTTATCTAAATTTTTTTCTGCAAAGTTCTGAATTTTGCAGGAAATTTTCCATGCGCGTGTGTGCATCTATATTATACAACTCTGTTAAGAACCATAAGTAAACTTAAATCATACTTATTTTTTGACGGCAACTTCTTGCAATAAACTAAATTTTTAACTTTGGCCCAACCCCCTGTCATTATTAAAACTCTATAGCACATATGCTATATCAAATTACTAAGTTCAATGAGACAAATTGGATGGGCTATAAAACTCTGGTACCTTTGCTTGTTTGGAAAATAACAAATTAAAAAAAAAGCTTTTTTTTAAAAAAAACAACTACTATATTTAAATTTCATTTAAAAAATATTCCTCATTACAAGTAATAATTGACATCTATGTAAATATATTACATGTGTACTTTAACATTATATACACATTAATTGTTCAAAAAAATTGATTGCTGAAAAGTTTTAACATTTTAAGAAGGTAACTTAGTTGATTAGTTTCAAAATTGGTTCTTTTTTTTTAAGGGGGAAGGGGATGTATTTTAATATTTAAAGATATTTCTAAAATAGAAATCAAAATAGTATAGGGGGGGTAATAATAGTAATGGGATGTATTTTAATATTTAAAGTAATATTTCTAAAATAGAAATCAAAATAGTATGCTTTTTGTGTTGAAAATTTAAGTTTTGTTTTTATTTTTTAGATAATACTATATTTGTATTTTTTAGCGGATGTAAACTGTCCTGAATCTGATGCTCAGGCGTCTGGATTGGATCCTGAAGCCCTTGAACCTGTAAATTTATGCCTTGAGGACCAGGTTGAAAACATTGAAAGCCCCGCGGCCCCATTGCCTGCTGTAGAGTAAGAAAGTTTTCTATTTATTAAAAAATTAGCATATGTTTTAATATCTATTGCATTATATACCTTAAAAGATGTAAAAACTGGTTCTCTTAAAAATAATTAATTTTTATCAGTAGTTCTTAGGAATTCATTCTTTTTCCTTAAAAAATGTATGAAATTCTCAATTTAAAAAACGCCTCTTACTTATTTATTAAACCTTGAATCGATTTTAGAAGTGAAAATTGACATAACTTTAGTTGATTTCTTTTTATATTAGGAATAAACTTTAGGAGTATGCTTATTGTTTCTTTTATTCCAAATTTAAAACTAATTTATGTAAAACTTATTAAATAATAAATGTGTAAGGAAAATTTTCTTTGGGATGTTTAATAGTAAAAATGTGTGGCAGTTTTGTCAGTGAGACTTCTGTCTGCAAGGTTTTTTTTTTGTCTATCTGTCCAGATGCTAGGCAATGGATAAATTCTAAATTTTCAAATGCATTGTCTGTCTTCCTTTCTGTAACTTATCTTGAATACTAACAAAATTCAATGTACTGTTAACCCTTAAATGCCTGATTTTTCAAAAATCATTGTAATAATGTTTTTTGGCTTTTATTTTTTAAATAAATCATGGGAAAAATACTTTAAAAAATCCTATTTTGTTTTAAGTATGGTTTACTGCTAAAAAACAGTTTGTTACTAATCGGCAATACTAGTCTTTAATTGAAAAAATAATTTTCCTTGATAAAATTCTATAATATTAAACACACAAGAATTTTAGGAACTATAATAAGAAATAAATTTTACTAGCTCACTGCAGAACAAAATAGGGTATTTTGCAAGCTTCCAAACAAAACAAAAAGAACAAGTAGCAACAATTGAAAAAAGAAATCTATCTTTATTCTTAAACAGCACAAGTATTGCCATCTACATGTTGAAAATCGATTTAATAATATTTTCAGAATGTATTTTATTGGCAACATTAGGCATTATAGCTTCAATATTATTCTAATAGTATTTTAGAGCCTAAATTCGGTATGTTGCCGAAAAGCAACACCCGGCATTTAAGGGTTAAAATAAAAGAGGACATGTTCTTATTCAAAATTATCTTTATAGCATTTAAATAATTCCTCTATAAGCCTCTGCAAAAGAATTACAATTTAATAATGTTACACTAGAATTATGGCAGAGATAATTTTGACCCATAACAGTTTTTTCTTTCAACAGCTCTTCCTTTTTTACGAAAATACAACTATATGTATCCTTTCCTATTTTTTTCTAAATCATCATGCTTTACACATATATAAAATTTTAGCAAAAATGATTGTCTAATAAAATCTATCTAAATACTATCTGTTATGGAATTAACAGCCTTTGTTAGCCGCTGAATGACATGCAATACATTGACACATTTCACAAGCTGATTGTTGTTTCCATGCATGGAAAAGAAATTTCATGAATAAAGTTTTCAAAGAAAAAAACTTCAGATGTTATACAATGTTGTCAGTAATAAAATTGAGCATTTCTTTTTTTATGCTGAAAAATGAGTGAGTTATAGAGCTTTTGAGGTTAATAAGGTCTGGTTGCTTCTTCTTGCAAACCAAATCTTTCAAATGACCCCAAAAATAGAAATCACATGGATTCATATCTGGTAAATAAGGTGGCTAATGAAATGCGTCAGGATATCAATTTGGGTATTGATAGACGATAACCCATGTTCCAAACTCACTGTTAATGCTGACAAATATGCAATAACCCATGTTCCAAACTCACTGTTAATGCTGACAAATACACTGCCTGTTCTATGCTGAAGGTCACTGTTTTGCATTAAGGGTGTATTCCAATCCAAACCTCTTATTTTCTGATTTATTTTAAAATTCATTTTTGCTCTCAAATACATCAAACTGGCAAATTTTCTAATTTAGAAACTATCAATGTGCTGTGCTTGTCAACTTTTTGATAAATGTAGAAAATATTGCAAAAAATGCTGTCAAAGTTGGCGTTTTGAACCAAATTTTCCGAAGCGGGAGGTCTGGGGATTAAAGAATTGTCATACTGAGAAAAGAATTGTTTAAAAATCAAATTCTAATTTATTAAGTGAAAAATGAAATCACACAGTCTCTTATACATCTTCAAAAATCACCTCAGCAAGTTTCATGTTTTTACTTTTAAAAATGAGTCTGAAAATGTCTCGGAAAATTTCAAACTGTTGAGGGTGGGAAAATATTTTTTTGAATACACCCTTAACAAATATTCATTGGTATTCATACCCAGATTATGAATTTGGGGGGAAAATGACTGCCTCACCATTACCTCAAATCTTTCACATTTATTATCAGATCTTTTACCATTCCTCTGGAATGCTAGGGTTGGCTTCTGGATGTTGAAGATCATTTCCATAGAAATAGCGTTGCATCTTCACCACATAAATACCAATTTTTAACAATAAAAATACGATCTTCAGTTGAATATAATACTTTGGGAGACATTTTCAAAATTATATGGGGCTGATACTAAACAAATTCCTTTTATGCCATCTCTCATTGCACACATTTGTGCCGTCTTCTAGTTAGGCTCTGGGAAGTTATTTCAGTTTGAAGTTGTAAGTTAATTAAAAGTCACTCTGTATATATATTTAATTTTACTTATACAGTAGATTCCCTCAAATCCGCACGGCTTGAAACCACAGGTTGTGGGAATTTAAAAATTTTGTGGATTCCTGGTCATTGCTTGATTTACATTTTTTAAACAGTAAATTTAATGTAATAATGCAATCAAAATTATAATGAATGCTTACAATATAGTAAAATATTAAAATAATTAAGTAAAGTAATAAAATAAAATAATAAAAAATAAGTTAGTTTTAAAAATGATTAAATTATTAAAGGTAAAGATAAATAATAATGTATAATTAAATATGCATAATAAAGATGAGATACATTTTTCTTGAATTATTCAAAGAAATTTGTCTCATAAAGTTATCCTACTAATTCACATAAAAATCATAAAATAAGGAAGTTTTATTTCAGGTTGAGCAAGACTTAAAATCGTAAAAAGCTTGATTAATACATAAATATACAGTAGAAGATCTTTATAATGCAAACCTAAAAACGCAAGGTTGTGTGTTATATAGAATTTTGCGTTATATGGATCACATCATTAAATTCACCTTGTAAACATGGCAAAATATGTCTGAAACATATCAAAATACATTAGAATATCTTTATACTGCATTCCTTGTTACCAAAAGTTATCCAAATTATAAATTTTTGCATAATATAGGTCAGACATTGTTAAATTTTCTTTATAAACATGATCCAAATATAACTGACACAACTATCCCTTATATTAGACATTTTCAAAAATGTTTATTGTAATAATAGCCTTTTTTTCAGTAAAAAGGTCTTAAGTTAGAAGATAAAGTTGAACTAATGTATCAAATTTAGTTCTCTAGAAAGTAGCAATATTTTACAATGTGAAAATGCAGGTGCTTTTTAACTGCAAAAATCATTGTTTACATTTGAGTAGTTGTGCGTTATATAGAATTGTGTTATAAAGATCTTCTACTGTATTTGGTTACAATTGCCACTGATATCAGCAATATCTTAAGTTTTTTCAGAAATAAATTTATACTTCCTTCATGAAAAAGCATAAGTTTAGTCATATTCTATTTTCTCATTTTGGAATTTGAATAAAATTTTTCTTCTTTTGGCTTAGTATTTGTCATTTGGATGAGCATTGAATGTTTATTGTCAGGGGTGGGGAATTTTCAGAAAATCTTATCAGCCAAGGATTTATTTTACCCACCAGGTACAGTTGGAAATTGTTATAATAAAACTTAGGCAATTGCAAAAATAGTTGATTACTATTGCTACAATACATTTTCACCTATATATGTTTTCCCCTGTAAATTAAGAAAAATATACACAAGAGAGAAAACTTTAATAAAGAATAGAACTTAGTACTGAGTTTTTATCGCAGTAATTTAGAAAGTTGTAAAATATAGCTAACTCTAGTAAAAAAAAATAAAGTTCTTGTCATATCTTTTGGCATGGAGTTTTTAAATACTGTCTGCAAATTCACTTGTCCTGTCAGAAAATCCACTCCAGTGGCGAGTAAAATGATGTATTTCCCCATCCCTGTTTATTGGAATATGTAGATTATGAAATTATTTCTTAGGGAGTCTTGAAAATGGAAATTTTTACAAATAAAACAGCTGTTTTATTTTGAAGGAAGGGAAAATAAAAATTTATTTCTCTTTCTCTGTATGTTTTTTCAATTTCAATGTTATCATCCATGAACATTTATGTCATATGAATATACAATTTGCAATTTGTTAACATTGATGAAAACAGCTTAAATCTCATTATCCTTTTTTCCTCCCAGTGTTCACCAGATAATCCCAATGATAAGCATCTCTGATGAGGAGAATGAAGAAAATGGTGTGTATTTGACTAAAATTCTTGTTCTATTTAATCTATATTTTAATTGTGTAGATTTGTTTTCTTTGTATATTTTTACTGCTGTCTCATGAAATTTTTTTTATTAAATTAATTTTTTTCTTAGATCTTTTTATCGGTTTCTATCTTACAGCCTGTCTATTTTTTCATTACAATAAAAATACTATGAAATTTATATGTGTCATTATCGTATTTGATTGAAGTAAAGTATGTTCCATTTTTAAAATGGCCAAAATATTTTTTATGTTTTTTGCAATTCTGTGTAGAAAGATTTTAGTTGTCATAGAAAACTTTAACTTGAGATGTCTTTGTGAATTAATTTCAAATATTAAGACATTCAAAGTTGACTGGCATTTTCTAAAACTCGACTCTCAGTGTTGACAACAGCTATAATTGTGCTGATTAAGTACTATATAGCAGAGTGTAATTTCTTTAAAAATGAATGAATTTTAACTGTCTTTAAAATTTCTTAACATAATACCTAGTAACTCCCATCTTCTTAGTAGAAAATAAAAATGTCTACTTACAAATGTGAAGAGGCTTGTAGAATAAATGGGGTAGATGACTCACAATGATACATACTAGAAATGAAATCTTCATTGAATAAAAACTAACAGCTTTTTATTTAGGCATATCAGGAAACATCTTCAATTTATACACTTGTAACACCAAAGCAAGAACTAGATGACATGAATGAGAAACTCTCATTTTATAATGGTTTGCAACCAATCACAACTAGCCAGCACATGCTGGAACTCTTTTGCATAAACAGCAGAAAGTTCAGTAACACTGTGCAACCTGAAAAACATATTAACAAACAATGCTTCTTGTTTAACCGATACCTTGTTGGTAACCAACCAACCATTCAATCAATTAATTATGAATTTAACTGAAACCATAAAACAAAATGTAAACAATATGGATGCCAGCATGCTGTTGAAGTTAAGTGTTAGGGTTAGTTTTGTTAGTAAGTTAGTAGTTTTTATCATTGAAATATAGTAAAAGGTACCTTTTTAAATAAAACACTTAATACAATAAATGAAGTTGAAAAATGATGGAAAAAACTTAATAAAAAGTGTGGATCTTCCACAATAATCAATTTGAAACATATACAGTACAGAACCATTTATCCAGAATGCTTGGGGTCAGATGTATGCCAGATAAATAGTTGTGCATTAACGCAGCATCCATTTGATAAGTTTTGTGGAATATGTGTGGTTGTGACATTATTTCTGATTTTAAATTATTAGATTACTTGGATTAAAAATCAATGCAAGAAAGATCAAAAGTTAACCAGAGTTTAAAAGAAGGTAATCTTAGGAACAAAAATTCTCTTATTTCCTCTGCATAAAAATTAGGGATGCAACGGATATCCGGCTGATTTTTCAATATCCGAAATACCGTCGGATATCCGAATCACAATCACCGGATATCCGACTTCTCTGCCGGTTATCCGGCAGAATGCAGCGAAGCGAATATATAAGGATAACAGAAATCGTTTGACCCCAAACAATGCCGAAAAATTTTGTTTATAATGTAAAATATGAAAGTAAGTTCATGAGTAAAAGGTAATTCTCAAAAGTTTAAAGAATTGCTAGCTTTCCTAACATTGATATTTGAACTCTTTATAATAAATTTAAGAATTTACGTATACTTCTTTTAGAAAATTGTACCTTTACTTTCAGAATGTAAACAAAATTTGAAGTTGTTTATTAAAGTATGACCTTATTAATTTTCTTTCTTTCTTTTAAGTTTAACACTTAAACAGGCCTATTTTTAGAAGAAATTATGTAATAGAATTTTTTTCGATTTCCTTTTTTCGACGGATTTAGATGTTTTAGGGGTCAGATATCCGAAAACATGTTTATACAAAAGGTCTGTCTGTCCGTGTGTTGCCATCGTACCATCAAAAAGTGAATGAAGTTATGCATAGAATTGAACGAAATTTTTTGTGAATGTTTTTGGCTATAGCCAGGCGGCCCGCCCTCCTTCAATATGGAAACATTCCACTGGAAGGGGGGGGGGGGGGCACTGTAATCGTGATTTTTGTGCCATTTTCATTATTGTACCATCGAAAAGTGTATAAAGTTATCCATATAATTGAACAAAATTTTTTATATTTGTTTTTGGTTATATCCAGCAGGTTCTCCTTTAAATTGGAAATATTCTGCCAGAATGGGGCGCTGTAATAGCGATTTTTGTGCCACTTTCATTCTTGTACCATCGAAAAGTGTATGAAGTTATGTATAGAATTGAACCAATTTTTTTTTTTGGGGGGGGGGGAGGGGGAGGGTGGTATGTTTTTGGGTATGGCCAGCGGGTCCTCCTTCAATTCGAAAATATTCTGCTGGAAAGGGGCGCTATAATACAGATTTTTGTGTTATTATCGTTATTTTACCATTGAAAAGTGTATGAAGCTAAGCATAGAATTGGACCAATTTTGTGTGTATATTTTTTACTATGGCCAGCAGTTTCTCCTTGAATTTGGAAATATTCCGCCAGAAGGTGGCACTGTAACAGATTTTTGTAAAATTTTCTCAATTTTTCGCAGTTTTTTTTTGCACTGCAGTGATGGAACAGCTACGCCAATTGCTTGAATTGCGCCAAATCGATAATGCTGCGCATTTCTGTGCCAAAACGATCACTTTTCAACAAAATTGCATCCAACTGCGCCAATTCGATAATTATTCTTGAGCCAAATCGATCATTTTCCATCCGAATTTTGCCAAAATATGCGAATTTGGTCAAAAGATCGTGAAAAAACACACGACGTTTGTCAAATGATCACTAAAAATATAAATGTTAATTTTAACAAAGGACCGCTAATTTCTCTACCGCTAAGATCTCGCGAATAAAACAAAAATTGCGCCAGAAAATTGCGAAAAACATGCAAATTTTGTCGAAAGATCGCGAGAAAACGTGAATTTTGTCAAAGGATCGCTAATTTCGTCAAAAAACGAACAAAACACAGCCAAAAGTTCGTGTAAAAACGCTAATTAATTTAAAAGATAAAGAAAAAAACTGCCAATTTGATCAAAAGGTCTCAAATTTCATCAAAAGAGCGCGAAAAACACGCGAATTTCATCAAAAGATTGCGAAAGAAGCGTGAATTTTGTCAAAGGATTACTAACTTCATCAAAACGAAGTCAAAAGATTGTGAAAAAACACGATTTCGTTAAAAGATTGCAAATAAAAAACGCAAATTTTGTCAAAAGATCGTGAAAAACACGCAAATTTCGTCAAAGGATCACGACAAAAAACGTAAATTTTGCCAAAGGTTCGGTAACTTCGTCAAAAAACGAACAAACCACAGTCAAAAGATCAGGAAAAAACGCTACTTTCGTTAAAATATCGCGAAAAAACCCGCCAATTTCATCAAAAGGTCGCAAAAACACACGAATTTCGTCAAAGGATCGCGAAAAAACGTGAATTTTGTCAAAGAATAGCTAATTTCGTTAAAAGATCGCGGAAAAAATGCAAATTTCATCAAAAGATCGCAAAAAACAGCAAATTTCACCAAAAGATTGCAAAAAACCGCAAATTTCACCAAAAGATTGCAAAAAACGCAAATTTTGTCAAAAGATCGCGAAAAACAGCAAATTTCGTTAAAATATTTAAAAAAAAACACGCTAATTTTGTCAAAAGATAGCGAAAAACACGCTGATTTCAACAAAGGATCCGAATAATGTGCGACGAAAAATACGCGAATTTTGTCAAAAGATTGTGAACAATATGCAAATGAGGTCAAAAGATTGTGAAAAACACGCAAATTTCGTCAAAGGATTGCGAATTTTGTGAAAGTCTCAGAAAAAACATGAATTTCATCAAAGAATTCCAGACAAAACGCGAATTTCGTCAAAGAATACCAAAATGACATTTTGATGCTCCAAGTTATTTTCTGCTCCAAAATGAACATTTTTGTTGCTCCAAAATAGTTATTTTGTGCTCCGAAATGAGCATTTTTGCTGCTCCAAAATGAGGTCCATGCTGTTCCATCACTGGTACTGTATATTGGCGGCTCATGAAGCGAAGGGAACTTCACATCCTGCTAAGCTGGCTATTCACAAACAGCTGGTGTACAACAGAATAATGAAAAAATTATTGATTTTAATAAATGTCATGATAGAGATTAACTTATTCTTATTAATTGACTGGAGCAGAAATTTTTGACCAAAATCAAAGTTGGTATAATATTGAACTAATAATATTGAAGTATTAACATTTGGAACTACTTTTTGAAATACTAGGGGCTCTGCCCCTTACGAGCTACGCTCGTCAACCCTCGTTCAGACACTGCAGACTCTAAAAGTATGCTAATTTGATCGGCTTTAAAAAGATTTTGGAAGATTGAATTATAATTTAAAAAACAATGGCGATCTCCCTATAAACAGATTTCTATTCCTTTCTCTTTGACTGGGGAATTTTAAGGCCAAATCTGCTGCGGTACTACTTGATTAACCCGTCGACCAATTTCTCCAAATTATATAAATCGCCAAAGCACTCGCCAAATTATACAAATTGACATCATTTTTATTTTAAATAACGAAAGAACAAATAAATTAGTGCAACATTAATAAAAATACAAATAAAACGTCGAAATAAAAATAACTTGATGACGTAGACACGTGTAACTTTCTTAAAGTCAAGTTAATGTGACATTTACGATCAACCATTATTGGCATTTAATCTTATAGTTTGGCGAATGATAGATTTTTGGTCGACGGGATAACTAAGTAGTACCAAAAATACATATGTCAATCGCTGTTTTCGTGTTTGATAAGTAAAATAAGATAAACATTTCAAAATAAGCTAATATAAAAGGAATTAAGTAACCAGAATCTTAGTCTCCCGGTATTTTTTAACAAAGCGAAAAGAAAGTTCTTTTAAATAAGACATTTTAAATTAATCGTTTTTAATCTGACGTAATTTTGACCAAACTATTCTTTCTCTTTTTAATATTCACGTGAAAATATTTGTGTTAGAAATGAAATATTATTTGCGCTTTCTTAACAAAAATAGTTGAAAAGTATCCTCTCAAAATATCAAATAAATGCCTAGTGCAGTTTCTAAATTTAAACCGTTTTGCAATATTATTTTGTGTTCATTTTATGTAATAACTGTAATTTGACATAAATATGACGTAATTTCTCCTATTTAAGACTTCTAACGCATGTTAATAAATTTATTATTTTACAAATTCCTTTCTCTCTTAAAATTCACGCGTAATTATGGTTTTTATGACGTAATTTTTAATAAGTTCCTGCTTTTTGTACATAATTATTTAATTCTAATTCCAAATGTTTTTTTCTGTTTATAATAGTCACGTGTAAATAAATGTTTAATTTATTACACGTATAAATATTTTTTTTTTTTTTTTTGAAGCAAACATTATTGTTTCTGCTATTTATACAGTTGGCAACAGTTTAAATTAATATCACTTTCTAAAATCTGTAAAAAAATATCTCTAGAAATGCAGACCTGCCAACTGCTACGAAAAAAATCGTCGTTGCTACGATTTGGACCTATAAACTACGATGCTACGAAAATCGGTCTTAAACTACGATTTTTTGCAAAAAACACAAATGCATTTTTTGTTTCTAGTTGCGATTTTTATCCCGCACAGCATATTTTTCAAGAGTGATTCTGTTCCAAAATTTCAAAGTATTCATTTCTGAAAGTTAAAAAAAAATGGTCATTAGTCCAAAAATTCGGACATTAAAAAATGCTCATGGGGAAAAAAAAATCTGCACTGCAAAACAAACGTCTTAACATAAAACTCTATGTATATTAACCACGGCTGAATCGTGTTTCTGTAAGTATTTATACAGGAATTCCCTTCCTTACAAACAAGTGTGCCATTTTAAGAATTTCTGGGGGGAGGTTTAAAATAGTGTGCTAAATCGTACGGTTTGCGATAAACTATCATGAATTTCGACAAATAACCGTGTTAAAAAAATCAATTTTGTCAATTGGTCGCAGAAGAAATTAAATTTTGTCAAAGGATCGTGGTAAAGACATTAATTTGTCAAAATATCGCACAAAGAAAATGCGAATTTCGTCAAAAGATCAGTAAGAAAATGAAAATTTCATCGAAAGATCAGTAAGAAAACACAAATTTCACCGAAAAGTCGCAGAAAGAAAACACTAATTTTGTTAAGGGATTGTGGTAAAAAACGCGAATTTCGTCAAAAGTTCACAGTAAAAAGTGCAGATTCCAACAAAGAATCATGATAGGAAAATGTGAATTACGATTGTGGGGGAAAAAAATAATTGTGAATATCCTGAAAGGATCGCGGGAAAAAAATCGCGAATTTCGTTAAAATTTACTGCACTGGGCTAAAATATTAGAACCAGGCTGCTTTTACAAAGGTAAAAAAACGCTGCGAAACGAAAAGAAACTCTAAAAAGCATATAAAAATTTTCAGAGAAAAAAATTACTGTATTGAATTGAAAGACTGAAACCTTATTCATTTTACGAGTGTCAAAAAATGGCTGCGAAACACGAGAAACCAACCAACCAGCCTCCAGAATAATTTTAATTTTGTGTGCTACGATTTCTCATTTTCAAAGGTTGGCAGGTCTGGAAATGCTGAAAATTTGAATTTAAAATAAAAATAAAACCTCAAAAAATTAGCCAAATTAAAAAAAAAATACAATCTGCACTCCGGCAAATTCTAACGCATAAAATGATCTAAAAATGATTACACTGCCATGTATAGTTTTTGCTGCTATAAAACTTTTTTAGTGGAACGATTTTGTCCAACTTTAGCATTAAATATCTCTTAAAATAATTCTTCGATTTGAAAACTGTCTGCATCAGCGTGTTTATCAAACATTTCTGTATAATACTACCGATTTTCATATTTTTGTATGCATTATTTTTCTTAATATTAATGAAGAAAGACCTCCAGCCACAAAAAATTCAAATCCGGCGGCGGTGACAGCGGTAGTTACTTTTTTTTAGAATAGAGAGATTAAGATGTATGAGATAGAAGAAAGTTTTGGGATTGGCAAATCCAACTAGTTGTTTTCGTAACTTCATTATAAATATTTAAAATTAAAAGTAATTTTCTTTTTACTTATAAATATAAAAATAATTTAAGTTAAAATAAAACTAAACATGACTTAGAGCAAAAACAATATTAAATAATTAAAACAGAAAAAGGGCATCAACTAAACCTATGTTCGGAGAAAATAACTCTTTAATCATGGGTATATTAGTAGATATTTTATGTTTAAATTATAAAAAGAAAGTATGTAGTATTTCTTTGTGAAAATACTCTACAATTATATGCATATTAATTGGTTAAAATTTGTTGTACGATATATCAGCATCTCATTGTACAAATTAATTAATTATTAGCAATTATCAATATAGTCAATCCCTTATTCAAATCCAGTAGCAATTATCAGCATTTCATTGTACGAATAAACAGAATATTTTAATGTTTAAATTACATTTTTTATGCAATATTTTTAATATACATTACAGGTTACAGGGCTTGAATTTTGAGAAGGGATGGCAGGATTCGTGCCCTATTTATTATGCCCTATTGTAGGCGGGTGTCTCCTGTTTCCAAAAAATCACTTTCCGAAAATGTTTCTTTGTAAAACGACGATCAAGTCTCAGGACCGACTGACAAATTTTGTGATATTTTCTACTATCAATGGGCAGATTTCACAGTCAGTTTCTTAGACAGATTGACAAAATTCATGGTTGTTTTTCTGCATCCGACTGAAAAATTTTGCACTTTTTCTCCACGACCGATTGACGAATTTCACAATTTTTTCTAGAGACCGATCGGTGATTTTCATAATATTTTTTTTCTTGAGATCAATTGATAAATATAGCAATTTTATTCTGTGACTGATTGGCAAATTTCCCTGTTTGTTCTTGCGACATACTGATGAAAGTAACGATTGTTTTTCTGCATCCGATTGAAAACTTTCTCGTTTTTTCTCTGCAACCGACTGAGGAATTTCATGATATTTGCTCATGACAGATCGGTTGACGAATTTTGTGATACTTTCCCGCTGCCCATTTCCCATGCACTTCAGTTTTCTTCTTGCGAGCGGTCGACAAATTTTTTTATTTGTTTTCACCATGATTGACGAAATCGGCGATATTTTTTTTATGACCGATTTATGTATTTTGCGATGTTTTTTCCCTATGCCCAAAATAGGAAATAACTAAAAGGGCAGTAATGGCCACCGGAGACTGAGCCCTACCAAACTGGCCAATAGTCAGCACTCAACAAAATGAGATTACACTTGTGGTACACATGAAGAAAAAGAAATTTGGTTGAACTTAAAAAAACAGGTTTAGAAATAACAAACTAGTTGATTCTTGCAATTCATAGAAGTTAGGGCATGACTTTTTAAAATCAACCTTTTATCGTGTAATAGAAAAAATCAATTGACTATTTCCTTTTCAAACTTTAGATATGGATTTAAAATTCCAATGCATAGAACACAGTTCAATTAACAAAAATACCAGGGATTACAGTTTTGACTATAATTCCAATAAGGATATAATAAAACAAGTTTGTTCAGAAGTGACATACATTCACCGTAAGATAGTGACAATACAATCACTGATATGCATTATTCATGCAAGTAAGTTAAAATTGAATGCACATCAGATTTTGCAAAGTTTTCTAAAAATTTTTAACAGAGCATAACCATGCGTTTCCGATAATTTCTAAAGTTATAAAAGTTGGTCTGTGCTGTTTGTCGAAAGTGTAACTTGTGAAAGAGGCTAAATCACGCAAAATGGAATAAAATCTAAATTAAGAAATTCATTTAGCAATCCAATTGTTAATTGCCCATAACATTAGGTGAAAATTGAAAAATAGACATGGTATATATAAAGCTTGATTTTGTTCCTTTGCTTTAATAAAATAAAAATTTTGGATAATTATCTTGAGTTGTTAATTTAAACTATTTCAATGGTATTTTGTCATGTCTGTATAAATGTAATTCTTTTAAAGTGGCACATAAAAAATAACGGGGTTTAAAGATATTTTTTTTTCCTTTCTAACAGTTCTACTCCCCTGCATTTTTAAATGTTGGGTGGGAAACTCCCCTCTTGGGGGAAAACTTGAATTTCAAGCCCTGATATTCAAAGATATATAGTTTTTGTAAATTATATTTCAATACATTTAAAATGTTTTAAAGATGTGTGAAACATGTTTGTAATTTATTGTTCTGAGATGGTGTTATATAAAGAAATAATTCACCATATAACTAAAAACATATCTAGTGCCAGATATCCGAATCCGGCAGGCAAAGGAGCTTCGGATATCCGGTATCCGATATCCGGCAAAATCAATATCCGGTGCATCCCTAATAAAAATTAAAACATCTAAAATACAACTAAATATGTTTTCATTTCAAATACTAGATGTTGTCATCAAATTATACAGTTGTTTCAAGCAAAGCCTATGTCAAACTGGCAGTGTATGACACCTTTTTCTGCAAAGATTCTGAAATCCATCTATCAGAAATATCATTTCGGATAAATGGTTCCATACTGTATTTTTATATCTAGTGTAAATTCTTACACCTATGTTACATCTTTAATTTGTGATTTAATTGGGCTAGTTTTCTTATTTTCATGTTTAGTAATTTATTGATAGATTTTCTGGAAAATATTGTTATTGCAGTATTACAACAATTATCTTCACAATATTACAATTTACTTATTTTTTCTTTATACTTATAAATAAAATTTAAATTGTTTGTAATGTCATGAGGTAAACTCTTCTGCTTTAATAAATCCAATTTTATCACATATAACTAATATTTCATTTAATTTTACTAGCTGTAATTCTTTTCCTTTTTTGTGTAAAATTTATTGTTTTAACGAAAAAGCTGTACTTCAATTGGAGATTTAAATAAAATTGGACTTGCAGTTCTTTGAATTTCATTAATTGACTCCTTATTTTATTTATTATATTATCTTTTTTCTTATTTTTGAATCTTATTTTTACATTTTATGTAATATAAAAAAGAGCTGAATTTCATAGTTTAATTTTCAAATTCATTATGCTTATTAATTTTCCTAAAATTAATAATAGTTATGTTATTATTAATCATTACATTATTAATAATAATGATATTTTCTTAAAATTTCTTATATAATACATCTATTATAATTTAAAATAAAAATAATGATTGCCTTTTGCAATAAAATACATCAAGAATATGAATGGTATTTGCTATAGTATAATTAAGCTTTCTCTTTTCTTTTCTTTTTTCATGGTAAAGATTAAAAATTTAAAAAAGAATGGACATTAGAAAATACTTCGCTTCAGTCATTTCAGGATGTTACAACACCCCCAAATGATTATCAATTATATGAGCTGTAACAACGTGTATGATTTATTTACCAATTAGAATAATTGTGTTAAAATTAAAATAGTGTAATTACCTTATCCAACGTTTTTTGGAGTTCCATTACCTGTGATTAATTCTGTTAAGCCAATTCAAATATCAGACCAGATGCCATAATCAACAAAGTTCTCTGGATGAGAAGGGTCCACTAGATTTGTCTAAAACAGCTCATTTGGCAGAGCATTGGCAGCTTATGATAAAAGGTTCCTAGTTCAATCCCTAGCTTGAACACTTTTTTCACTCTGTTGAAAATTTAACAACTTCTATGTTTTATTTACCACTTAGAATAATTGTTTTAAAATTAATATAAGATAATTAACTATGTTGAAAAAAAACAATATATTAATATATTTTCCAATGCAAAAGCAAAGTTTTTGTTTTCTTAGTTGGGATTTAAAACTGGATGCTAAGCTAAATTCTACACTGTCAGTTATATCTCCCCCTATTAATGAGTTTCAACTCCGTATGGATTCTATTGTGAAGGAATAAGCCAAAATGGAAGCTCCTTTTTTGAAGTGTCTTAAAAGTGAAAACAGTCTCATTATTACATGCTCAAACCATTCATTTAAAAACTGTTATATTTAAAATACCAAATGTGTGATACCAATTTTGCCAGTAATGATTATGTATAACACTAATGTGTGAACACAAGCAGTACAATCTAATCTTGAAATCTGTACCTAATTTCAAATGCTTCATTGCTGTCCCCAAGTAAGTAGCATAAACAAAGAAAAAAGTAAATGCTCATTTAGCAGTTTGTGTTAATTTTGTAGTCTTGTCTTGTGTATTTTTGAAACATAGATCTTAGAAAATAAAATGTTTCTCACTGTTATCCCACATTAACTATTGTTATTAATTGATATTTTAATATTTATTTATAGCCAATATGGCTGGAGAATTGCCTGCTGAAGCTGAAAAAGCTGTTGCCAAAAGTGGCAAAAAACATCCCCATGAAGAAGATCAAGCTGATACTAAGAAAATGAAGAAGGATGATCCGGATGCACCAAATGAACTTTAACTGTGCCTATTTTTTTTTCTTTCATATTTTGTTATAAACAAGTTTTTATTTGTTTCTTAATTCGCTTAAAACTAGCCTTACCTTCATATTCATTCTTCATTCATTTCATGCATATCATAAAATAGTAAAGATTGTTGCTTTCATATTTTTATGAAAGTATTTTGTAAGAAATGTTTGTACACCACATCATCATTTTTGAAAATAAAAAATTCATAAAAAATTGTCATATTTAGTATTGATTTTTTATGTATTGACATTTAAATTTGAACAGTTTTCTCTTTCACAACAAGCAGTTTATACTTGCCATATAGGTTATGTAAAATCCTTAAATTTGGATGCCAGTTTTCCTGAACACTGAAATTTTTTCCTGAAACGCAACAATCAATCGGCAATTAAATAATACAAAAAATTCTATTAAAAGTGGTGCAAAAAATTAAAAGACATTAATTTGACACTTGTCACAAAGCGGTTAACTCTTCTAAAGTAGATCCCTAATATGTACGAAATTATTGTTTCTATTATTTTCAAAAAATTTTAAGGTGTTTAATTTCACCACTGAATACTACTTTAGGATGTTTATGTCTTTTTTGCATTTACTCTATACTATTTTGTTGTATTGTCTTACATTTACAAGATACAGCAATCTAAATTTTATAATGTTGCAATAGTGACTGTTGGAAAACTGCAGAATTCAAAATGAATCACTATTGCTTAAGGCTTCTTATCAGTCAGACTATAAATTTTCTTCTCTAATGCTAAACCAATAGGCTTGGAATGCATCCGGATTTTTCAGATTTCTCCTCGGAAAATTGAAATTTTTACCTTTGTTTTTCTGTATGCTCTTATTAAAGGATGTTTGTCTTTTTTATTTGACAAAATATTTTTAAAATTCATTATAATTATTTAAAGGGCTAAAATTTTACTTAGAACTCTCCTGTTTCACTCAGATTTTAATACTTGAAATATAATGTTAAATATATATTTTAGAAACATTTTGTCGAATTTAAAAGAAAGAAACATCCTTCAAGAAGAACATACAGAGAACAAGGCAAAAATTTTAATTTTCCGATTAGAAATTTAAAAAATGCAGATGCATTCCAAGCACATAGATTTATCAATATAGAGGGAAATTTGCCTCCTGACTAATAACAAGCCTTAAGTTTTTTTTTTAAACATTTGATGGGAACAAAATACAAATAGCTTGCATGGCTATTCATTTTTCTATTACATTTCTACATCATTAAAATTTCATTAAGTTCATTAAGCCAATGAAAACTAATTTTGAATTGAAATGTTTCATATGTTCATAAATGTAATATATTTTGATAAAATTTTGAAAAGTATGTTAGAAAAAAGTATGCTTTTTTGTGCTGGAAAGTCTTTAAAAACTTGACAGATATAATAATAGTCCTTGAATTTTCCAAAGAAATTTTAATACTTTTTTACTACTAAATGAAAGAAAAAAACACTAAAGGAAATTATTAGACTTTCATTTTCTTTTTCTTAATCTGTCCATAAGTACAAAATGTATTAGTTACAGTATTGTTGAAAATGGAGAATTCTCTAGTAATATTATTTACAAGCAAATCTTTAAATAATGATTTAAGTACAATATCATGAAAAGTAACTTCAATTGAAACTTTTTGTCTGCTCTTGTAGTGATACCGTGTCTTTTTTTGCTATTATAGTAAAAAGAAAACAATGGTAAAAGTATAATATCGTGAAAAGTTACTTCAGCTGGGACTTTACGTCTGCTGATGATATGTCTATTTGTGCTCTTAGTGTAAAAAGATAAAGCAATGTTTTCTTAACTTTGTATAATGTATGAAATTTCTTTCTGGTGTATAGATGCACCTTACTAAGTTAAAATACAGATTATATTCACACATTTTTATAATGATTTTGACCTTCTCTCTGATTTAAATTTTGAAAAACCTGCATAGCATCAAACTGAAATAAGGTTTAATTATCACCAGCATCATGAAAAATATTCTTTGTTTTAAAATGTTACTGGAAAATAAGCAATAGATAGAAAGCTATGTATTTGTACTTTATGAAGAGAAATTCTTATTCAATAATTTTTAAAGAGGTGTGAAAAGCGAGGTTTTAATATTTCTACATTTAAAATAAAGTGACATAATTAATAAAAAAGGAAAGAAACATCAAACATTGGCTGCAAAAAAAAAAAAAAAAAGTAAAAATCCATACACAACAAATGTAAGTTCACAGATTATATTTAAGTTGCATCTTATGTTTTAAGCCTCTTCCCGCAGAACTATTGCAAAATACTTAGACATCTCTGTAGGAACAGTAAATAAAATTACAAAATGATATTTAAAGCTAATAAAAAAAATAGCATATGTTCACCACCTAATTGCAATTTTTTTTTTCTCAGTGTAAGATTATCAGATTGTTGTATGGAAATTATTTAGCAGATGAAAAATTGGAAGTATGTAGTTACATTTGATGAAACTTGGATATACACTATACTGCCATTAATGACCAGCAACTTTCAATTTTAGACATTTTGTCGAATATTTAGAAATATACTTGACAGATTCTTCTGGAATTTCAGGATTGAAAAGAACAGGTATGACCTCATATTTAGCAATGTCGGTTCGACAAGGGGGCCAAAAAAAGTCAAAAAAATTAATACTTGGGATCACCCTGTAAAATAAAATGCACCAAATGATCTGTCACTACCGAATATAAATAAACAGACATTGTTCAATATGTGTATTTTTTTGTGTAAGAATAGCATGTAGATTAATAGAGATACAGCGATTTATTTTAAGAAATTAAAAAATTCTTGTATGTTTTTTGCTTATGCAGGGTTGTCAACCAAATTTAACTCCGGTTTCAGAAAAATTGACAAAATATAGTAGAAACAATATAGTGCAATTGAAATATAAATATGTTAAATATTTTAATAAATATGAGCAGTTGTATGAAATAATTTTTATCTGCACATGCACGAACGATAACAAGGATCATTTTACATAATTTATTAGTGGAGCAACTGATCAACTTATCATGGAGCAAAAGTCTAATCAAATATCATAAAAATTCAGAAAGATATCGGCGTTAGAGTGAGCAAATTTTTAGTTGTTCTCTAAAAGCAGCTGAATGATAAGGGATTTTCCACAAATTGTCATTTTTAATTTTTATTTATTTTTTAATTTTCATTTTTATTGATGCTTTAGTTCTTGGATAACCACCAGAATGAGTCTGTACCATGATCAAAAGAAGTATCAAAATCAAAGCATTTTTTCCAAATCTACTGATTGATACACACTAAATACTAACTTTTTTCTGAAAGTCAGTTAATAAAAAATGACAATTTGTGTAAAATCCCTTATCATTCAGCTGCTTTTAGAGAACAACTAAAAATTTGCTCACTTTAATGCCGATATCTTTCTGAATTTTTACGATATTTGACTAGATATTTTTTAATAAGTTGCTCCATAGAGTTGACTATTAAATTATGTAAAATGATCCTTGTTATTGTTCGTGCATACGCAGATAAAAATTATTTCATACAACTGCTCATATTTCCTAAAATATTTAATGTATTTATATTCCAATTGCACTATATTGTTTCTACTATATTTTGTCAATTTTTCTGAAACCGGCATTAAATTTGATTGAAAACCCTGCATGTTATAAGCAAAAAACATGCAAGAATTTTTTAATTATTTTAAATAAATCACTATATGTCTATTAATATATGTGCTATTCTTACATAAAAGAATACACATATTGCATAATGTCTGTTTATTTATATTCGGTAGCGGTAGATCATGTCATGTATTTTATTTTACAGGGTGATCCCAAGTATTATTTTTTTCTTTGATTTTTTGTTGGCTCCCTAATTGCCTCCCTTAACAAATCGACATTGCTAAATATGAGGTCATACCTGTTCTTTTTAATCCTGAAAATTCCAGAAGAATCTGCCAAGTATATTTCTAAATATTTGACAAAATGTCTAAAATTGAAAGTTCCTGGTCATTAATGGCCATATAGTGTATTTATCTAACTATCCTAGAAGAAGATTGATTTACTACCATAAAAGTCATTTTTTTTCTTTACATATTATACTTATTCTAAAGTCATTTTAAAGTGTAGCAAGTATATTAAGATTAACATGAAAATAGTGAATTATACATTTAAATGTCTATTCAAATGATAAATGAAGACCTTCAGTTAAAAGAATCATATAATACAAAAATCAAATTATATTTGAGTAATTGCTTGAGAAAAACAACTTTGGCCAAACCGGGTTCAGGTGACACTTATGTAGGTTGCACTCTAAGATGACAGGAGGAAAATGAAGTGCAACTTGGGATAAAAAACAGGTCAATACAAGGAAGAAAACTGTTTTAAACTTGTTTTTTCTGTGAAATCGAGCAACATGTTGCATGTGTCACCTCACTGTGTGACCTGCCTTAAGGAGTTAATGCATGTATCTAAACAGTCATTGAAAATATTTGAATAAGTCCTTGAATTTTATTTGCTTTCAAGGTTTATATAATCCATGAAAATTATCTTTTCAGTAACAGTAAATTTTGTGAAACTATAAATGCTCTAAAGACAATTGGTATATTTAAGAATTTTTTTTTTTTGGTTGTTGTTGTTTTTTAATATTTATAAGAGGATGCTATCAAAAATGTTAATTTTCAGCATGGGCAATACATAAAGCTATGAAGTATTTAACCTGTGTCAAACATAGGGTACTTCTTAAGTATGGATTTCTATTTTTATTGAATTGATAGCACTGTTAATTAGGAACAGTTTTTTATTATATCCTGAGTGAGAAGAACTATAACAGTAATAAAAGAAAAAACACAGGTTGATGACTAAGGTTGATATTGTTAAAAATGTAAAATACATATTAGCAGAATAAATAAATAAATAAAGTTCTATGAGAATTTTTATTTTAATTTATTTACAATGAAAATTCTTCAAGTGAGGAAGATCAAATTTACCCTCTTCAAAATTATTGTCAGATATTTGAAAATAAACAAACAATTTTTACTCAACTGGTGATAATGAATAAACAAGATTAGGACTTTCAAGATTTGCTGAAAATATGCATATTTCATAACTGTCAACTTGTATGGATTTTTCTTACCACTAAAATTTAATAGAAATTTTCCTGTTATTTAAACATTAAAAATTCTCAAACTTAGGTGATTGAATTAGCTAAAATATGCTATTAAATTTTAGTGGTATGAAAAATCCGTACAAGTTGGCAGCTATGATATTTTGTGTTAACTTAAATATAAATGGTACTCTGAAAAATTAAGGGAATTTTTTATATTTTGAATAACTAGTATAATAAATTTGGGAATTTATTTACATATTCACACTTCGTGCATTTCTGTGTGTACATGCAAGCATAAAATTTTTTCAAAATTAACATTACACTCACAGAAAACCTGTAAAGGTAAGCATTAATTCAGAGAAATTTTTAATTATTTTTCACATATATATTTAAAAATAGAGAATCCTGGTTAGTCTGCTTTATTTATTTATTCTAAATATCAATTTTGAAAATTTTGCAGAAAAGTTTTATGTTTTGCTGGGATTGCTGCAATTACTGGAGCAGAAATTGTAATTTAACTAACTTTCTGGAGTAAGAAAAGATTTTTGTATTAACATTGTAATAAATACATTACACAGAGTTTTGTATTATTATTTTGCGTTAATCATTAAAAATCAGGTTGAGGTTAGAACTTTGATACAGTGAAACCTTTCAAAATGAAGCTTATATAGTGATTTCTAAAATGGACTGACAATTTTTAAAATTCAGTAGTAAGTAAAGATGACCTATTGAAGTTATTCTTGTGGAAGAGTAATGTGGGAAGTCGGTAATTTCTTTACTATGCTTTCTTGTTTTAATTTCAAATATCACCCATGGAGGGTGTTGCACTGGCTCAAACTGTTAGAACGCTCAAAATAACCTTGCAGTTTAAAAACACATACTATTTTTATGGTGTTTCAACAGTCAAACAGAATTAAGGGTAAAAAATGAGTTAACTTTAATCCCTTTTTACACAGTAGATTGAATATTCTAACAGCTTGAGACATTGCAGTGCCAGTGGTATTTGGAATTGAAACACAAAAAAAATGTAGTGTAGAAATTCCTAACTTCACTCACTGATCTCGCAAGAATAACTTGAATAGACATTAAAAATAAATGCTATTTACTTGTATAAACCTTGAATTGTAAAAACCTTCAGTCTATTTGAGGGCATTCCGTATTGAATGGGAACTGTCCTAACTGGAAAATTTTATAGTATATAGGCTACTGACAGTTGGGAGACTCTCAAAAGGTGAGATCATTAAACGTTAACTATATGTAATTTTTCAAATTTAAGGCCAATTTTTTTAAATAGTATAGTATTTTGTCGATAAATATAATATATAAATATTTTATAATAATATGTCTACAAAATTATACACAAACAGGAACTATTCTGGAAAATTAATGATTAAAGCATCTAATTAGCAGTTACGTACGTTACAAATTTTGGACACTCTTTTGCACGTAAGTTACAGATTTTGGACATTGCTCTTAGTATTTAAAAAATTCTTAAGACTAAGAATGTAGTAAATGTGTCTGTATACATACATATATATATGTATAATTAACTTTTTGTTATCCAGTAATAATAATAATAAAATCAAATACTTTGTTACGTACGTTACTTTCGGACAAACAAAATACAGAAAAATTCTTTATAGAAAAGTCCTTCTATCTCCAAAAAATCAATAAATCAGCCTGCCATCTCTTAATGAAATTATCAAAAAATCATTCGTTTCCTTTATGCATTCGTTGTTTACCATGTAGAACCACCTGGAAAAAAGTTAAAACTCTTTTTCTTGGTGGTACATTGGAGCAGTTAACGTTATGAATGTCCGAAATTGGCCTCTTTAGCATAAAATAATAAAATTTTAAGATATTTTTGCAAAGCTTTTACAATAAATTATGTCATTTTCTGTCTCTGAATAGAAGTAAAAACTCAGTGTAAAAAAAAAATAATAATAAAGTCAATGATAATTAAAGTTATGTTTGAAAGGCTTAAAGTTATGACTTGTGTCCTGTGCCCACCTTTTGAGAATCGCCCAGTTATTAAATACTGGTTTTGGTGAAAAGTTCTCAATCTGTACAGTTTTTTTTTTTAAATCTGCTTTGTATAAAATATTAAAAGCTTCACTTGCATAGAAAAAATAATATTTTTAAACTTTCATTTAATGATTTGTATCCTACATAATTATGAAGTAGCTTTGTTATCCTATTCATATTAAATTTTTCAGAAATTACACTACATTTACACATGCAATATAAAACCACTTATCCAGAATGGTTGGGGTCAGATGTATTCCGGATAACTGGTTTTTCTGGATAACTGCTTGGGCATTAAAGCAACATCCATTTGATCAGATTGGTAGAATATATATATGGCTGTGGCATTGCTTCTGATTTCAAATTGACTGTTAGATTACTCAGATTAAGAATCATATCCAAACAAGATCAAAAGTTAATCTGAGTTTGAAAGAAGACAATTTATGGGAATACCTTGGAAACAAAAATTTTTATGTTTCCTTTGCATAAAAATCAAAATGTCAAATATCTAACTAAATATGCCTCTGTTTCAAGTACTAGATGTTGGCATCAAGTTATACTATGCATATTGTATTGTATCAACCAATGCACATGTCAAATGCACATGGCATTGTATGACCCTTTTTTTCAGAAAAGATTTTGAAATTAATGAATTGGAAATATCATTCCGGATAATTGGTTCCATACTGTATATAAAAATGCTTATGGAGTGTGCATCACATGCACTCATATACTAAATAAATTTGTATATGTTGAAAGGGGGGTGCACCGAAGAAGATTGTCATAAGGTTCAATTGCACCCATGATCTAGCATTAAATATCTGTCCAAAATAGAAATGAAGTCAAATTCATACATATAATACATATAAATAAATACATAAAAATAAAAGAAATAAAATACATATAAAAACATGATGGAAATTTTGAAATTACATTCCACCACCAAACACGCAAATTTGATCTGCAGAGTACGGTTCAAGAATAAAGGAGTTCAATTTATTCTGTTTTTAAATCATCTAAAACTATATCAAGTCTCTAACCATAAACTAGAGATGCAGTGAGTATCCAATAAACATACGGCATCTGTCTGCCTTTAATAGGAAGGACTATTGGTAGTGGGCAGATGTGATTATCCAGCCTGGAGTTATAAGGATTCCCTATGCTCACTGAACTAATTGTAAAATTTCCAGATTATAAAGCTGTTAATTTTAATCTTGCAAAATACAATACTTAAATAAATATTAACTAAACTAAATATAATTTACTTATATTTATGGCAAATTGTTCATATGACTAAATTAGAAAAAAGGCCATTTGGCTACTTTCCTCAAAATTTCAGTTAAAAAAAATATTTCTTAAATCAATGACTTTTAGTGACTATTTTGTAAACTAGTAGCTTTTAGCAAAGTGAAGAGTCTGGTGCAAAATTGGGGCAGCTTCATTTTTGCGCAAATTTTATAATTGAAAACCGTACCAAGATGCTGTAAATACCGTTAATCCACCCTTCCTGAACAAACACCTCCCCCCCCCCCTCTTTTTATAAACAAATTTGAAATTTTCAAAAAATCCCAGGAAGCGTATTGTGGAAAAAACAAAAATTACATCAAAAGGTCGCTAAAAAACGCGAATTACGTCAAGTAATCACGAAAAATAAAGAAAATTTTATCAAAGGATCGTGGAAAAAATGCAAATTTCGTCAAAGGATCACGGAAAAACGTGAATTTCATCAAAGGATCGCAAAAAAATGCACATTTCGTCAAAAGATTGCAGGAAAAAAACATGAATTATGTCAGATCTAAAAAAAAAAAACGCAGCCAAAGGATTCCTGAAAAAACGCGAATCACGGAAAAAAACGTGAATTTTGTCAAAAGATTGCAGAAAAAAACGCAAATATGTCAGATCTAAAAAAAATGCAGTCAATGGATTGTTAAAAAATGCGAATTACTAAAAAAAATGCAAATTTTGTCAAAGGATCACGAAAAAAAAAGGAATGTTATCAAAGGATCGCGGTAAGAATGAGAATTTTGTCATAAGATGGCGAAAAAAATGCGAATTCTGTCAAAAGATAGCAGAAAAAATACAAATTTTGTCAAAAGACCAAAAAGAAATGCGAATTCTGTTAAAGGGTCGCAAAAACGACACACATTTCATTGAAGAATTAAGAAAAAAAAACATGCATTTCGACAAAGGATCAAGAAAAAAAATGTGAATTTCGTCAAAGGATCCTAATAATAAAAAAAAAAAAATCAAATATTGCAAAAAACCCTGCAAATTTTGTCAAGAATCCCCCCCCCCCCCCCCCGCTAATTTTGTTAAAAGATTGCGGAAAATCCCGTGTAAGCAAATTACCTCTGATTGTGCCCCCTCTGATTATTTTACTTTGTCTCGTCATGCTTGGGGGAGAGAGGGGGGGGGGGGGCAGATTAATTGGATTTTACGGTATTGGTGTGAGAA
The DNA here is from genome assembly GCA_963932465.1 of Maratus speciosus. NCBI lineage: Eukaryota > Metazoa > Arthropoda > Arachnida > Araneae > Salticidae > Maratus > Maratus speciosus. The sequence goes on along the minus strand of OZ010787.1, from coordinate 650,474,107 downwards.
TGATGCACCCCATTGATTTGTTGAATGCTATACAAGATATATTTACATCTCGTTTATCATGGAGGTAGCAGCTCTTATTGTCTCCTGAAAAATCTGTTAAAATGGAGATATTTTTTTTCACCAGAATCTTTAATTAATGAAAATTTTTACTGTTAGTTGAAATAGTGATCTGATGGGCAACCTGTCTTAACTCTTTATGTACTGAATTATGAAAATTTTATCTTCTAAAGCATTTTTCGAGAATTGTTTAAACTAGATTAAAAGATTTACATAATCATTTAATAAATTTTAGAAGGATTCATTAAATTGGAATTTATAGGAATTTTGTGCACTATTTATAACTCCACTCAAATCTTTTATTTTAAATATTTTTCGTAGTATTTGGATAAAAGTATAATGTTCTTACAATAGAAATATTTCCGAATTGAAATTCCCCCCCCCCTCCCCTCTCCCACAACACCAAGAAAGCTGAAAAGATGAAAAGGCAAAAGAAATCATGCTTTTAAAAATATTCTTGTTTTGTGTAACCCATAATGCTTTTGGAACAAGATAAAGTAATGTGTCTATAACTCATTCTAAACTGTATTACTGCTAATCAATGTATTAAATTAATTTTATAACAAGTTATTTTAATGATACTTTAAAGTACCGTCAGTAAATAAAAGGTTAAAAGATTAGAAATGTCAGTTTAACGCTTTAAGAGCATGTTGGTTCATTTTGACCCATAGACTTTCATTTTTCATTGGGAAAAAGCTGATGAACATATACAATAGAAGTTCTACCCCCATTGTACAAGTAGGGCTAATGATGTAGTGAATAGTTTGTTTAACATGCATGTAACAACTGTGCAAAGCTGAGATCAAGTCAGGTATCAGATTGTTCAATGCCTTTGTCTCAAATAAGTAAAATGTGTCCAGCATCGAGCAATCATAAAATGAAAAATGCATGTTCATTTTGCAAATGAGCCATGTATGACAATACCCTTAGTCACACATGGGTCATTCCTGTGCATTCCACATTCAGACTGCAAGGGCACATTGAGTTTTTGTACTCTTTTTCGTACTCTTTCATACAATTTCTAATTATAACTCAGCCAATATATGTAATGTTTGAATAATACATAATTTTTAGGGCTCTGTCCTTATAAAAAGGAACCATTATAAGATCCCTTACGTGTCTGTCTGTCACAGTCACTTTTCTCGTAAACTATGGAAACGTGGAAAGTCCAAATTTGGCTGAAAAAGTAAAGGCTATTGACCCACATATTTATAGATTATTAACCATTCACAAATATATTTAGGGAAAATGTAAAGGAGCTGATTAAGTTACTTGAAAAAAAAAAATATATCATGTGAAAGCTCTCATAGCACCAAATTCAAAATACATTTGTTTTAATTTTAGGTATTATATTTTCCGATATGTTGTTGAAAATGCAATGCAAAAATATGTCCCCCTCCTTCTATTTCTGAATCTACTAAAGCTAAAATTATGAAAAAATTAGGAATAGTAAAAGTTTAAATCTTGCAGGAAAACTATAGCGATTATCCAAAGTCACATAGTTTTTGAGAAAATCACATTTTTCCGTTACACACAAATTTCACTTTGCAGGTGCTCGGTAAGGGAGTTCGGGGCACTTGAGGTACCTATTGTCGCAGAAGTATAAAAGGATTGTTGATAATGATTTTGGAAAATAATTGTCGATAATTAGCTGAGATATTAACCTTTAAAGACACAGACAGTTTGGACACACATGAAGACACAGGAAACGAACTCTATGCACCATCAGCTTTAAAAGCCTAGATAATAACTTTTAATGATATATTTGTGTAATGCAATGCCCAGTAGTAGTATAAAAGCAATAAACAAAATTGTTTAAAACAGACCAATTTAATTAATCACGTAATTACTTTGGGATTCGCGACTAATTTGTATTGAGTGGTGCTCTCAATACGTCACCCATGTCTTTAAAGGTTAATTAAAAACCTCTATGGAAAAATATGGCATGGATCAAAGTGGCATTGCAACTTTGAGACCTCCTTTTGCAAAGGAGGTTGCAAAATTGCAATGCCACACTTAGCACAATGCCAAATTTAAACTTTGAACAAGGTCTTTGTTTAAGATTAGTTGGCAATAGATTAATTCCACAGTTTCAATTCCTACAGTCACCTCAAAATGAGATTCAGGTCATATTTCACAACATACAGTCATTATGAAAACATTTACCAGACCCTAGGGCAGATTCTGTTATTATGTCTTCACATGTCACCTTATTTGGTCTTGCTATAATAGGTATGAATCCAGGTTGAGGACCCATAGCATATTGTCACCTCATAGCAACAGCAGGACTATATAATAATAAAAGATGAGATTACTGCTATGAATAACTGTGTTTGCATCAAGTGGAACAGCTTCTGAAACACAAAGTTATATTTAATACTATATCTCACAAGGAAGGTCTTCTTACTGGGCATACTCAAAATAGTTTGAAAAAAATACCAATTAAACTACTTATGTATGTAATAAAGGATCAGTCAAATTTAGCGGCAGAATTGTAGTAGAAAGTCTGTAAAAAAATAAAATTGGTGCAAAAAGATGAAAGCATCACACGATTTGGCGAGCAGTACTTTTCCTCACCAAAAGCAAATGATTTTAATGCATCTGAAATTTTTATGTTAATTAATTTTTAGAATGCGTGTAAAATGTATTTAATGAATTTAAACATAAACAATGAGAGAGTTTAATAAATACATTTTTTCGTATTACATATTTATGTTGCTTATTATTTAATTTTATTACTTTAAAAACAATTTCATACATAAAAAATACTTTCATATATTTAAGCGTATTGCAAAATAAAGGCAAGATTCATTTACCAGTTATTCATTTCAATATCAAAGAATTTGTCGTTTCCATAGCAACAAAATTGAATCGACAGTGCTCCATTGGACTTAATTTTGAGATATTGAAACAATTCTAATTTATTTTTAATTTTGTTTTAATTCCTAAAATTTGATATTTAACTTTCATTGTAAATATATATATATATATATATCATATATATTAAACGAGCAAGCGATTTTCCCGATTAGGAATGATATCATAAACTACTGGATCGATTTTCATGAAACTTGCCTCCTATACTAAATCAAGCACGAGAAAAAGATCTAGCTAGGTCCCGAATTCAAGAAAATTCATTTTTACAGGGTAAAACAAGATCTTAGCTGAAACTTTTGCTTGCCATAAATCAAAAAATTCTCATGCAATTTACACTAAACGTGTTTTCTATATTAATTCAAGCACTAGAAACACATCTAGCTAGGTTTCTAATTCGAGAAAATTCGCTTTGATCAATTAAAACAAACTCAGCACTGAAAATGTTGCTATATATCGAAAATGGCTCTAACGATTTTCACAAAACTTGACGCATATACTAAACCGAGCACGAGAAAAAGATCTAGCTAGGTCCCGAATTCAAGAAAATTCATTTTACAGGGTAAAACAAGATCTTAGCCGACACTTTTGTTGCTATAAATCGAAACATTCTCATGCAATTTAAATGAAACGTGTTTTCTATACTAATTCGAGCACGAGAAACATATCTAGCTAGGTTTCGAATTCGAAAAAATTCATTTTTATCGATTAAAACAAACTCAGCTCTGAAAATGTTGGTATATATCGAAAACAGATCTAATGATTTTCATAAAATTCCAATTCGAGCTCAAGAAATCGATTTAGCTAAGTCATTAATTCGAGAAAAATCGTTTTCTGCGGTTAAAATAAGCTCATTTCGAAAAAAAGTGGTATTAATCGAAAAAAATTCTGACGATTTTTATGAAATATACTTTATTCTAATATGAAAAAAACCTTCCAACTAAGTCTCAACTTAGGTAGAAAAAAAAATGTAAATTTAAGCAATTTTTTTATACTTAATCATTCGTATTCGGAATACTCGCCAACACAATGAAATGTAATCTTGAAAGTGGCACTAAAAGATTGCCTTCTACACTTAATCGAGCACTAGATAACGGCTTATGTATTTAAAAATATGGTAAAATTTCCTTTAACTGGCTAGAACAAAAAAAAAAAAAATGATTGATTATACCAACAGTTGATTTCGTGAATTTAAATATTTTCATAAACATTAGTAATATTTCTTGAGAAATAACTGTGCTTATACTTTTGCTAAGTTTTAAAACACTGCCATATTGGTACAAACATCTGTATAGTTTGTTGCCATGGTGATATACCCTGGCGCAAAATTAGCAACAATTTTAAAAGCAAGATTATTTTTCTGTGTCAGTCTTTCCACATAGCTCAAATTTTTTTGCCAAACACTGACTTAGACTTTGACTTTATCTTGTTAATAATCATTTAATTTATAAAACATGGAATATAGCACTCAAGATATGCTTGATAATCGCATGCATATAAAAATAGTTTATTTTCTTATATGACAATCCAAATTTCAGGCTATATGCAAAGTTTTCTTTTCTTTTCCTTTTTTTACTTTAAAATATATTATTTACATACTCGAATAAATGCTTCGGAATAAAAAATTTAAATTTTATATTTCTTCACCCCACTGCATAAATGACACTATATTTGAAAGAAAACAAGTAATTTTTCTGTTTAAAAGTGAAATATCTCAACTTTTGCCCATCTATGACATCATTTTCTCTGACTTTTAGTTTGTGACCGTGCTAAGACTTGGAGCCGTAAATACAAACAGTAACTCCATGACTTATTGATATTTTACTAATATTTAGTAACTATAACTTTTCTATGTTTACTGAAAAAAGTAAATGTTTCTAATACAGTGAAGTTAGAACTAAAGTATTCATTTTTATTTAAATTTGGTTAGTATAATTGCAAATTCATTATGTCTGCAGGACGGCCTAAAAAAATGATAATTCAATTTAACGAAAGAATGCCGAGTCCGATTAGAAATACTGAAATTGAAAATGATATTTCAACGTCTAGACCAATGTGTGCATGCTGCTAAAGAAAGAAGAAGATATGATGTATTGTCTTAAGAAATTTGGATCCCAAGAATCAATTGTGTACATTAAAAAGACGGAAAAGTGTTGGCAAAACAAACGAAATCCGCATTCAACCTATACGTGAAATGCAGCATTGTTCCATTCAGCACATAGCAAATGAAATAAATAAGCGACAAGATCAAGATTTAGAAGAACAAAAACGCCGTAACATAAGACGCCTGCAAATTTTAGTAAAGAAACGAATGCGAACATGGAAGTGCACAGTTAACAAAGAAGCAACATATCAAAAATTGGGTTCTTTTAACATTGAATGTATTCACTGCAAAGTACTTCATTTTCCAGAAGAACGTATGTTCAGTCAAATTAACCAGGACTCATTTGGCGACTGCTGCTTACATGGACGAATTAAGCATGATTTCCCCATTTTTCCAAATGAATTGGTGCATCTCTTTTTAAAATGCCATCCATTTGCTGAAAATTTCCACCAAAAAATTCTCAATTTAAATTCATGCTTTGCTTTGGCTTCATTTAAGGCACATGATGATCAAACAATTAACAGCCATGGTATTTACAGCTTTGTCGCCAGCGGACAAGTTTATCATAAGATAAATATGGCAGCTCATCCAACACAAAACAGTGAAGGTGAATTCAAATGACCGCAATATGGTCAGATGTACTTTTTAAGTTCAGAAGATGCTGTTAACGAAAGACCCAAATATCCTCTCAACCATGGAATCAGACGAATTTAATGGAACTTTTAGAGCATATTATTCGGTCTCAAAATATGTTTGCACAATCATTTATGATGATGCGAGAAGTTGAAGAAGAAGTGAATCGACATGCTAAAGCAAAAGGAATAAAAGCTCCATATGTCAAACTTCTGTTTACAATGCAAGAAAATGCTGATTACAGAAGATTCAATGTCCCTATGACTAACGATGTATGCGCCGTGCGTACACTCAATGCTGATCAAAGCTTTCCAGATAACGAAATGGTGGTACATCCACGTGAAAAAAAAATTGTCAATTTGCGTAATATTGATAAACGGATAGAACCATTTACGTATCCACTATTTTACCGCAAAGGAACATTTGGCTATTCTGTGGATCTACAATTACAAACACCTTATACAAGTCGTCAGCATCTTACTCGACTAGAATTAGCACAATACAGAATTGCTTTCCAACTTGAACTTACTAAATACCTTCCTCCAGAAACAGCTATTTTAAGTGCAGATTTGTGCCAAATACACTTCAACGCTTTGCATTTTGGTGGTCGGCTTTTCCAACAATACCCTGTTGATACATACATCAGAATAGAGTGCGATCGCATCGAATGGATCAAGGCTAATCAAAAACAAAATTCTTGCTGACCAATATTCTGGCATTACCCACATTATTAAGGCACTCACTCAAAAGAAAAATGTCATTGTTGGTGAAAAGATAATACTGCCATCTTCATTCATTGGATCGATGCAATGCTATGTTGAACAGTTCGAAGATGCGATGGCCATTGTCTTCAGATATGGATCGCCAGATTCCTTTATCACTGTGACATCAAATCCTGAATGGCCTGAAATTAAAGAGGCATCAAGAGTTGTCTTGGAAAATGGAATAATACATGAGCAACCTGCTCAAGATAGACCTGATCTCGTTGCTAGCATTTGTAAAATTAAATTCGATGACATTATTGAAGAATTGGACAAAAAACAAGTATTTGGAAAGGTTGCCGCTTACATTTATACAATAGAATTCCAGAAATGCATCTAGAATAGAATCCCACATATGCATCTGCTGCTGATTATGGCTCCTGAAAATAGAATTCGTAACCCAGAGGAACTTGATGAACTGATTTCAGCGGAAATTCCCATTAATAATGATCCTCAATTACGAAATTTGGTGCTAAAATGGATGATTCACAATCCGTGTGGGAAAATAAACCCAAATGCACCGTGTATTATTAATAAAAATGGGTGCATGAAATGTCGCTTCAACTATCCTAAAATGTTTAACGAAATCACTTCTTTAGCGGACGATGAAAAACCAAGTTATCGACGTAGATATAACCCACAGTTGGATCAACATAGTTTAGAATTTTTGCACGAGCATGCTGTTTATTGAAAGGATATAAATGGTTGCAAACTAACAAGATATAACAGTCACGTAGCTCCATACAATGCTTATCTGTTGAAGAGATACAAGTGTCATATAAATGTTGAATATGTAGAAAATATTCATGCTATAAAATATCCTACAAATATATCTACAGAGGGCAATGATTGTGCAACAATAAAGAACGTTGAAAACCAAAGAAAATTTATGTACAATGAAGTAGACACCTATATTGAAGGTCGAATATCACTCCACCAGAAGCATGTTGGCGATTATTTGGCAATGAGATTCAAAAGAAAAGCCATTCTGTTCAACGCTTATATATCCATTTACTAGGTCAATTTCGAATTGCAAACATTGAACTAGCACAAGAAGATTTAGCAGATACGGGTCAGAAAGATTCAACATTAGAGGCATATTTCTGGCATAATCAAGGCCTAAAACAAATAGAAGAAAATAATCTTCTGAATGGAAATCCTCAAGACGTTATATATCACAACTATAGGCAAATTCCTGAACACTTCAAATGGGATGGAAAATCCAGCTAATGGATTCAGAGAAGTCGCCGTTTACGCGTTATTGGTCGAATACATAACATAAATTTCATCTCCCAGCCAGAACTCTACCACTTACGAATGTTGCTGTACCATGTTAAGAATGCAACAAGCTTCGAAGATATGCTAACAGTTGATGGCATTACATATGCATCATATAAACAAGTTTGGTTAGTTCGCGGACTAACTTACGATGACCAACAATGGATTGAAAGTCTGCGAGAATCTGCTATGTCGAAGATGTCTAAAGTCATGAAAACCCTGTTTACACAGATTCTCATTTTTGGATCTCTTTAAAATCCAAGACGCATATGGGAAATGTTTAAGGAAGATTTGGCTGAAGACTTCATCTGAGAAAAAGGACGGATGGTTAATTCTCTTGAAGAAGTGCTTAAGCGTGCTTATCCAAATATCGCATTCAAGTTAAATACAGATGCTACTGAAGGTAGGAATTTCCAATACTGAGTTCATCAACTTTGTATGGAGGATATTGATGGATACGATAACGTGCTAAATGAAGAAACTATGAACACCAATGAGTCTATTGCTATTGGAGAACATATGTATCAACTTCTTAAAGGGAGACAAATTGAAATTGTTGATACCATCTTACATGCAGTAAACGATTTAACCCCTCGATCAAAATGTTTCTTTATTGATGGAACTGGAGGCACTGGAAAGAGTTTTGTATACAAAACTCTTTATTATATCCTTTCAGGACAAAAACATAAAGTAAAGTGCATGGCGTTCACCGGGATTGCTTCTATTCTGCTACCTGATGGAAGTACTTCACATAAGACTTTTGGACTTAACGTTCCATTGACATCGGATTCAATTTCCAACATCAAACCTAGATTCGCTAAAGCAGTCAAACTCAGCAAAGTTGATGTATTTTTGATGAATGAAGTTCCTATGCTGCCAAAATATGCACTTCACAACATAGATCAATTACTGTGCTCTATTAGAAATCCAATTTTGCCATTTGATGGAAAGATTATGGTCCTACGAGGGGACTTTTGTCAATGTCTACCCGTCCAACAATGAGCAAACAGAAGTGAAATATTGTATTTATCAATCAAACAAAGTGAGCTGTGGCACCACTTCAATTCAATTTCATTAGCAGATAACATGCGCGTTGGTCCGGAACAAAGAGAATTTTTGCCAAATATCTTTTGAAATTTGGAAATGGGGAGCTACCTGAAAACGCGATGGGTGAAATCGAACTACCCGTAGATATACTTTCAAATGGTCATCTCATTGATGAAGTCTTTGGAAACTGCTTAAAGAAACGAGGTTATGAAGAAATGAAGGATCGAGCTATCCTTGTGCCATTAAATAAAAATGTCAGCAAGATTAACGCCGAAATTATTGAGAAGCTTCCTGGAGAATATAAAATCTACCACAGCTACGATTCCGTCAAAGATCAACCTGAAGGAGCAGTCCAGTTTATGACGGAATTTCTCAATTCCATCGAAATAGCTGATTTGCCACCTCATGAGTTAAAGCTTAAAAATAACGCAATAATCATACTATTGTGCAATTTAGATGTTTCAGGAGGCCTTTACAATAGAACAAGGCTAATTGTTAAAGATCTTTGCAATAACATAATCAAAGCAAAAATAATCACAGGAGAATATTCAGGTATCGAAGTACATATTCCGCGAATAACTCTCGATTCAAGCAGAGGTCAACTTGGATGCACGATGCAAAGTCATCAATTTCCTGTGAGGCCAGCATTTGCAATAACTATACATAAAGCTTAAGGTCAGACCTTCGAATTTGTTGGCATCGACTTACGGACACCTGTTTTTATGCATGGAATGCTCTATGTTGCTTTTTCCAGGATTAAGAGGCAAAACAACTTAAAGGTACTTCTACCTACAGAAAATCCTCATCACACTCATAATGTTGTATGGAAAGAAGTATTGAATACACCAACAACCAATCAATTTTGTATTTAAAAGACTGCAGAAATATGTAACAAAATGGTTTAATAGAAAGTACTAAGAAAGGGATATATATTTCTCAATAAATAAAAAGCTCAAAAAACGAATATTTAGTATGTGTTATTATTATTTTTAGAAAGTAGAAATGACATTTTCATGTAGAAATAAATACGCTTAAATAATAAATACATAAAGTTTTTTCACTGCAATATGATCGCAGAATAAAAAAATCACTGAGTGATGCTCGGTGTACCAGGCACTATATATATATATATGACAAAACTATACTTAAATTAAAGTAAAACTGATGAAACTAAAGTTATTTACATTAAATTTATTTAAACAATTTCAATATGAAACATTTTTATCTTAAAGAGTATTCGACATAAAAAAGTAATTTTCGAAATTTCATTTCATCGCCAACCGATGATAAATCGCCAAATAAATGAAATTTTTATTATTTTTTACGAATGTTCTATCAGGGTTCCGCCAAAAAAAAATTTATAAACATATATATCCACATGAGAAGAACACTCTGTAATTTTTTTCAGATTTTTCTGAATATGCCCGTATGGAGACTTTCCTTGTCAGATGTGCTTTATAAAAATTCCCTACTATTCCAGTAGAGACAGACACATTTTTTCATAGCAGTAAGTCTGACATCTCATTTTCGATTATTACTAGATGTCCTACTGTGGCTCTGAGGCGACGATATGTGCACCATAATTATATTAAAAACCAATTATTATTATCATAATTATTAATAACCAATGGCTCAGGCAAAAGTTATTTTAATAGTCTAGATAGTGGACGCTATGAATGTTTCCAGTTCAAATTACTTGTTGTGTGGCTGATAACTTTTTATAGATCACCAAGATGCTTAATAAACATTGCCAATGAATGTATAAATGTCATATTTAATAGCATAGGTCATGAAACATCATATCAAAATTTAACTATTGCAGGTGATTTCAATGTTAACTTTAGAAACAATACTAGAAATGAACTATCAGAACATTTTTTAACTCTTGGTCTAAATCCATTCATTCAAGAATCTACTACCAGGGAAAACACAATTATTGACAATGTATTCACCAACATTCCCTTGCTATGTGGTGTTACTCATTCATTTTTTAATAATCATAAACAGATTTCATCTAAAGATAACAATGGATAAGATTTTTAAAAAGTTATACAGAATAGCAATATTTGATACCATTTTAGCTTCATATTTCTCTGAACGTTCATGGTATAATCATCTATACTATTCTAGTACATATAGCCATACCCAACCCTATGTTGTATAGATTTTTACAAAATTCTTTTAGCAATGATTTTTGTAACATTACAGTTACTAATTAATGTGTTTATTGTTTGGAACTCTCTGTGTGCAAGTAACACTTGCTCGTGACAGATTATTTTACATGAAAACATATTGTAGTTTAACAATCTTTTCTTGTACTTTCAAGTATCAAAGTATAAGATGCTTTTTGTACAAACATGAAATTCCAAGATAGCAATTTCTAATAACACAATTGAACTTTAAAATTCTGTTTGAGACTTTCATTTATGATTTTTTTTTTTTTTTTTTTTTTTTTTTTTATTGACCCTTTAAACTGAAATAGACTAATTTTTGAAAACATAGCCCTGTTTAAACGAATTTTTCTTTATCAAACTTAATTGCTAGATTAAAATTAATGAACCAATCTTAATGTACAGTTCTAAAACTATAATAAAATTTAACATTTGGTGTAAACTTGCAGACACACAACTCGATAAAAATTACCTTGGGCCAAACTGATCTGGTGTGCAACCACTGAGCTCCATATATAACAGAGGATTTGTCTTCCTATTACCCAACAGAATGTTGCGTGACATGATTTCCAGCAGTTAGGATGGAATATTACATTGACGATACTTTTAGTTCACATTAATGGCAAAACATGCTGTTTATCGCATTGTGTTACATGATTAATTAGATTACATTAATTAATTAAACATTAATTAATTAAACATTAATTAATTAGATATGCATAACTTAATTAGGGGCATAAATTCTAATAATAGTAAATGAGATCACAAATATTTAGCATTGACAATATAAACTATTTTATCCTTCTGCCTTGCAAACTTCTAACTACTGACTTAGATCTCCTGTTATATATGGGTCATTCCACACAAAATGTGCAAAAATTTTAAAAAAGTCATGGCTGCATAGTAACCGATTTTAATAAAATTTGATACACAGATTCAATTCATATTCAAATAGAGCATTGCAAAATATTTCGACAAAAAAAAAAAAAAAAAAAAAAAAAAAACTTGGAAGTTCTGGACATTTAAAAAACTTGTGACATAGAATGCCATGTGTACAATCGTTCAAAGTTGCAAGTTTGAAGTTCCATATCTTGAAAACTATTTAACATAAATTAAATCTTTTTATAATATTGTAATCTCTGGAAAATTATTTTTATATTTATTTAATAATAATAATTTGGTAACATCATGATTAATCTTAAATTTGTTGTAAAAATCGAAAAATTGTCAATTTTGAGAAAATTAAAAACATTATAAATATTAAAGGAATTCAAAAACATCTGTGAAATTGATGCCTGATGTAGTGTTACATATTAAAATCGAATTGCTAATGTTTTTAAGCTGCCATGTATTTCCTCCACCTTTAAAAAAAATTTAGAAACAAAAAAAAATGACAAAACTGTAATTTTTCCTCTTATTGATAGGCAAAATAATATTGAAGACATTATCAATAATATTGTCAGACATTATAGTTATTGCACAGGCATAAAGATCAATAAGTCCATGATATGCTAAAAATAATTCAAGATTGCCTTTTGATTCCTAACGTCACAAAATTTGGTTAAAAAAGTAATATTTGTTGCATACCAAGAGCTTTACTCTTTGAATAAGTGCATGTTTTTTTACAATATTGCACGACTTCAAAGAGAAAAAAGATGCAGTGCTGCCATCTATGGATTTAGAGGATAAATATTTAATTTTTTTTTGTTCAAAGTAATATTTTTTTTAACTATAGTTTAAAATAAATATATCAATAGCCAAAAATAAACTGAAAGCAAAAATTAAAGTTTTTATATTTAAAATATACACTTTTATCTATAATATGAAATAATTTAAAAGTTTAATAAAGCTTTTTTCACTTAAAAAGAAGTGATAGAAATATTGCATTTTACCCTCAACATTTTTTACTGTTTATTTTTTTTTTTCTCATTAAGGAATAAAAAGGCAAGAATGAAACTTTCAATATTTAAAATATATACATTTAGCTATAATGCCAAAAAAAGTAAAATTGTCAAAGCTGTCCTTCATGCTTAAATGAGCAGTAGAAATATTGCATTTTTACTTCAAAATTTTTGAAAAATAATTTTTTTTCTCATTAGGGAATAAAAATACAATTACTAACTTATGCCAATCTGTTACTTATTATTCATTCCTAATTATAAATAATTTTTAATATAGTCTTTCCATTCCTAAGGCTAATAATCAGAATTGAAATTTTAAGCATGTAGACAATACCTCGATTTTGCATTCACTTTTAATGTATATTTCAATACTTAAATAAACAATTCCGAAATCTATTATTTTACATTTACTCATAAATAGATATGATCTACATATAGACTGATTTTCATTCAAATCTGTGACATGTCTGCCACAGCTGATTTTACATGGAATGACCCATATAGAGCTCAGAAAGTGCAATAGATAATTGAGAAATGAGGTGTAAGGTTAACAGGGTTACAATATTTCCTTAGCCTGTCACTATTAACATAGTTATAAAACAAAGGAAATTCACACAAACAGGAGAAAATTGCCAAACTTTTCTCATAAAGTGATACCTTGGCTAATAAAAATAAATCATTCTAGAATCACATGTATTATATATAATTTAATTAAAATACACCACATTCTAGAAAATATTCATTAGCTGAGGCAGAGAACAAAGAAAATACATTCATTAGTCAAGGTGTCACTGTATTTGTTGGTTTAAAAGAAATAATGAATGAGAAAATTAACTACTGTAATATTCTGTTAATCCGCCCCTCTTCTCATTTTGTAACCAAATTTGAAATTTTCAAAATATCCCAAGAAAGCGCCCCCTAAAGATCGCTGAAAAAAACATAAAATATGTCAAAAGATCACTAAAAAGTGCGAATTGTATCAAAGAATTGCAAAAAATCAAATTTTATCAAAGAATTGCAGAAAACACGAATTTAGTCGAAAGATTGCGGAAAACGCACATTTGTCGAAGGATCGCAAATTTCATCAAAAGACTGCAGGAAAAAAAGGCGAATTATGTCATATATAAAAAAAAAACACAGTCAAAGGATTCCTGAAAAAATGCAAATTATGTCAAAGAATTGCAGAAAAACGCAAATTTTGTCAAGGGATCGTGGAAAAAAATGTGAATTCTGCTGAAAAATCCCCCAAAAATACGCATTTCGTCAAAAGATTGCATGGAAAAAACAATGCCCCCTAGATATTTGCAAAAGCCCTGACACGTGTCACAAAAACGTCACACAAAGCAGGCAAAACAAAGAAAAAAAATCATTCATTGGCTCGTGAAGTCAAAGAACCACTGAAAAAAAACACGAATTAAATCAAAGAATCACTGAAAAAAAGCAAATTATGTTAAAGAATCACTAAAAAAAGTGAATTATGTCAAAGAATCACTGAAGAAACGTGAATTATGTCAAAGAATCACTGAAAAAAATGTGAATTACATGAAAGAATGACTGAAAAAACACGAATTACATCAAAGAATCGCAAAAAAGAACATGAATGTCATGAAAGGATTGAAAAAAAAAACGCGAATTAGGTAGATCGCAGGAGAAAACTCTAATTAAGTCAAAGGGTCGTAGAAAAGACGTGAATTAAGTCAATGAATCACAGAAAAAACAGGAATTAAGGCAAAGGATCACGGAAAAAACACTAATTTCCTCAAAAGATAGCAAAAAAAAATGCGAATTTTCTCAAAAGATACCAGAAAAAAAATGCGAACTTTGTCAAAAGATCGTGGATAAAATGCTAATTCTGTCAAAGAATCGTGACAACAATGTACATTTCATCAAAGTATCATGCAAAAAAATGCACATTTAGACAAAAGATCGCAAAAAATCATGAATTTCACAAAATGATTGCAAAGAAAAATGTGAATTTTAACAAAGAATTGCAGGGAAAAACATGATTTTTGTCAAAAGATCGACCCCCCCCCCCCCCCCCCCCACACACACACATTTTGTGAAAAGATCACGAAAAAATCAGGAGTAAGCAGGAATAAAAAATAAAACATTTTTAATATACTTCTTACTACACATTTTTATTTAAAAATATCCAATAAGCTCACATGAGGATATTAATGTATTGAGCATGAGTATTAAACATAAACATACATGGTGGTGAAAAATGAGTATACACAATGAAACAATATATAAAGACATATTATACAATGAATTTCATCTTCATATGATAACTCTTTGCAGTCAAGCTATCTTTTAGAATTTTTTCGTGTTGGATTGAATGTATTTTTGCAATGGAGTATGAAATGTTTATAAAATGCTAGATAAAAAATATATTCATTAACTAAAATATTTTCATTATTTCAAGAACATTAAATATTATTATATAAAAGTACAAAGAGATGTAATTTCTCAAAAATTGAAATATTTATGGTGATGACTGAATATTTTGTATAGTATTTTATATTATAACGTGTATATTGCAAGGACACAATGAGCAATGGGCAATGTATCTTAATAATCACATTATTCAAATGTATATTTTGATGGTTGAAATAAAACTTTGTAAGATTTGTTCCTTAACTTCATGCAATAGTAATGAAATATGCCAAGTCTTGGAAATTACATATAGGTGGTGATCAAAATAATAGAAACGAGAATCATTATAAGTAATATTGATAAATGGATTTCATATTTAAAAAAAGCCAAGCACAAAATATGTTCTATCCACATTGTACAAGTGGTACTAATGGGGCACTAAATAGTTCATTCAATGTGCATGTTGTAACAGCTGTGCAAAGTTGAGCTCGAGTCAGGGGTCAGATTGACCCATGCCTTTGACTCAAATCAGTAAAATGCATTGATCAGCAAGTGATCATAAAATAAAAAATACTTGTCCATCTTGCAAATGAGGTTTTAACTATGCACAGGATTATTTTTCAATTGCAAACAGGGAATATACAGTTTTGAATAGAGCAAATAACTAGGATTTGCATTTTCCTAAGTCTCTATAGACATGGCTTATCGAATAGAAATGAAATCCACAGGAGTAGACTACTGCAGAAGAGTAGTCTAACAAGGAGTGGACACAAGGTTGGGGACCTTTATTCTACATTAATTCTTTTAAGTTAATTACAACTCATCCGTTTCTTTAAGTTAAAGTTCTTTTAAACGCCATATTTACTTTTTACAACTTCTGATAATTTCACCTGCCAGATGACTAAGTCCAATTCATGAGATCATACTATGCAGTTCGATTTCCCTTCGCCAGGTGGCAGGAGCAAACATTATGAATGAATTAGTTGACGCAAATCACCATTCCATTGAACATTCCGGATGGTGGGTGCCACTTCACTTGTGTCACTTCTACAGTGCCACTTCAGCTGGTATATTTAAAGGGATTTCATTCAGTGGAAAAGACAACTTGTTTTTGACTATGGATGTCTCCATTTACAAGAATTGCTAAGTGTGTTTTGTCGGGATGCTGTGTCTAGCATCTGATAATTATCTTTGTGGCTTATTCAGTTTTGTTTATTTATGAACTTTTCAAATAGTGAGTGGTCTAGTGAAGTTTATGCTTTCATCAGTTTAAATCATCATTAATAGTTTCGACATTATCTTCATAAGTTCATGGCTTCTAATGGTTTTTCAAAAGTGTTATAAATTGAAATAGTATGCTATCAATCTCATCAAGTTATTTATGATTTACTTTGAATTATTTGAATTAATTTTTAATTGTGAATCTACGAGAAATAAAATATTTGATTAATGGAAAAACTTTGACTGTTTTATGAACTCCTCTATTTTAACATTATATTCATTTCAACTAAGATGCCAATAGATATATTTTTCAACATGCTTTGTTTCAATTACATTTACATAAAAGTTATCTTTACTCATCTTCATATCTCTTCATCACTGTGCATTCTGCTAAGCCATATATACCGTATATTCTGGTGTATAACACGCATCACTAATTTGAGAGTATATATTTTTATTTCAAGCATATACTGCCGTATAACACGCATCATGTTTACCCCACGAAAACAAACCGGAAATAGCAGCTTTCCCCCACTTCAGAGAATGTGTTTTTTGGCGACTTCTGAACACGATCGTTTCCAGTTTGCTGAATTAATATCCTTTGGAATTTAAATAAATGGTTCCCAAAAAATCTGGTTTGAGGCAGGTCCTGTCCATTATGCACTTGAACTTCCTTCCTTCCCATCTGTACGAATGCACTAATCTGACCAAGGCAAAATTTGGGATATGTTTAAATCCCATAGAACAAACAGAATTTAAAAGAGAGGAAACGAATCTAATACAGATTTGGCATTAATTCCAGCTGGACTAACTTCATCAGTTCAACCATTAGATGTTTCAAAAAACAAAATTGTCAAAGAAATGTTAAGGCGGCAGTGGAACACATCGATGCTAGAAGGAGATTCATTTCCTAATTGTGGAATATCAATAGAACTTGATGGTACTGAGGATGACTATTTATGGCTAGATGAAAGCGACAGTATAGGAAAGAAGTTGACATTCCCGAAAATATAAATGAGGATGAGTACAACGAACTTTTCATGTTCTCTGATAAGGAAGATTAAGTTTGTTAGTTTATATTGATTATATAAATGCATTTAAATATACCTCTAAAAATTTAGAATGTTTTTCTTCTTATAATTTCACATCAACCATTTTATATTCAGCGTATAACACGCGCACACTGAAAAATGAAGGGATTTTCTAGAGTAAAAAGTGCGTGTTATACGCTGAAATATACGGTAGTTTTAATCAGTGTTTCATACATTAGATGTTGGGAGATAGTACTTAGTGTGATTCCCTAACATATTTGATTATGGGCCAAGCCCAGATGTGAGGATGAAGATTAAAAGGAAACAAATTCAAATATTGTACTGGAACAAATTAAAAAATCATGAAAGGTATATACAGAAATAATTCAAGGGCTTGAAGTAATACCAGAGTATAATACATTCTTTATAAGTAATCAAGTTTTTAAACAACTCTTGAGAGAATTAGCAAATGTCATATAAAATAATATTATCATTTGTAACAAGATATTTGATAATAAGCAAATATTTAGAAGGCATTCAGAGAAAGAGGATATTATGCATTACAGTACAGAACCATTTATCCGGAATGGTTGGGGTCAGATGTATTCCGGATAATTGGTTTTTCCGGTTAACTGGTTGGGCACTAAAGCAGCATCCATTTCATAAGTTTTTGTGGAATATATGTGGTTGTGGCATTATTTCTGATTTTAACTTATTAGATTACTTGAATTAAAAAACAGATGCAAGAAAGATCAAAAGTTAATCAGAGTTTGAAAGAAGGTAATTCATGGGAATCTTTCTGGGGAAAAAAATCTTCTGTTTTTTTCTGCATAAAAATTAAAACATCTAAAATACAAATAAATATATTTCCATTTCAAATACTAGATGTGTTCATCAAATTATAATATTGTTTCAAGCAATGCATATGTCAAACTGGCAGTGTATGACACCTTTTTCTGCAAAGATTCTGAAATCATTCTATTAGAAATAGCATTCCGGATAACTGGTTTTCCGGTTAACTGGTTTCCGAATAAATGGTTCCATACTGTATTTGCTTATTATCCAAATATCTTGTTACAAATGATAATATTGTTCTATAGGACATTTGTTAATTCTCTCAAGAGTTGTTTAAAAATTTGATTACTTATAAAGAATGTATTATACTCTGGTATTACTTCAAGCACTTGAATTATTTCTGTATATACCTTTCATGATTTTTTAATTTGTTCCAGTACAATATTTGAATTTGTAAAAACTTCCTATAACATTTAAATTACAATTGTGTTCCTTTATCTTTTCCAAAATGGAGAGTTATGCAACTTTATTATGGGATTTCAGAAATCTATATATAGTTTGGTTTAAATTTGCGATTCAAACATACTCTGAATAAATCCTACAGCTGCCCATGAATTCATTAGTTATAATGCATAATATCCTCTTTCTCTGAATGCATTCTAAATACAGTACAGAACCATTTATCTGGAATGGTTGGGGTCAGATGTATTCTGGATAACTGGTTTTTCCGGTTAACTGGTTGGGCACTAAAGCAGCATCCATTTCATAAGTTTTTGTGGAATATATGTGGTTGTGGCATTATTTCTGATTTTAACTTATTAGATTACTTGAATTAAAAAACAAATGCAAGAAAGATCAAAAGTTAATCCGAGTTTGAAAGAAGAAAATTCATGGGAATCTTTCAGGGGGAAAAAAATCTTCTGTTTTTTCTGCATAAAAATTAAAACATCTAAAATACAAATAAATATATTTCCATTTCAAATACTAGATGTGTTCATCAAATTATAATATTGTTTCAAGCAATGCATATGTCAAACTGGCAGTGTATGACACTTTTTTCTACAAAGATTCTGAAATCAATCTATTAGGAATAGCATTCCGGATAACTGGTTTTCCGGTTAACTGGTTTCCGGATAAATGGTTCCATACTGTGTTTGCTTATTATCAAATATCTTGTTACAAATGATAATACTGTGTTATATGACATTTGCTAATTCTCTCAAGAGTTGTTTAACAACTTAATTACTTATAAAGAATGTATTATACTGTAGTATTACTTCAAGCCCTTGAATTATTTCTGTATATACCTTTCATGATTTTTTAAATTGTTCCAGTATAATATTTGAATTTGTAAAAACTTCCTAAACATTTAGGTTACAATTGTATTCCTTTATCTTTTCCTAAATGGAGAGTTATGCAACTTTATTATGGGATTTCAGAAATCTGTATATAGTTTGGTTTAAATTTGCAATTCAAACATACTCTGAATAAATCCTACAGCTGCCCATGAATTCATTAGTTATAATGCATAATATCTTCTTTCTCTGAATGCCTTCTAAATATTTGCTTATTATCAAATATCTTGTTACAAATGATAATATTTTTTTATATGACATTTGCTAATTCTCTCAACAGTTGTTTAAAAACTTGATTACTTATAAAGAATGTATTATACTCTGGTATTACTTCAAGCCCTTGAATTATTTCTGTATATACCTTTCATGATTTTTTTATTTGTTCCAGTACAATATTTGAATTTGTAAAAACTTCCTATAACATTTAAATTACAATTGTGTTAATTTATCTTTTCCAAAATGGAGAGTTATGCAGCTTTATTATGGGATTTCAGAAATCTGTATATAGTTTGGTTTAAATTTACGATTCAAACATACTCTGAATAAATCCTACAGCTGCCCATGAATTCATTAGTTATAATGCATAATATCCTCTTTCTCTGAATGCCTTCTAAATACTGTACAGAACCATTTATCCGGAATGGTTGGGGTCAGATGTATTCCGGATAACTTGTTTTTCCGGTTAACTGGTTGGGCACTAAAGCAGCATCCATTTCATAAGTTTTTGTGGAATATATGTGGTTGTGGCATTATTTCTGATTTTAACTTATTAGATTACTTGAATTAAAAAACAGATGCAAGAAAGATCAAAAGTTAATCAGAGTTTGAAAGAAGGTAATTCATGGGAATCTTTCTGGGGAAAAAAATCTGTTTTTTTCTGCATAAAAATTAAAACATCTAAAATACAAATAAATATATTTCCATTTCAAATACTAGATGTGTTCATCAAATTATAATATTGTTTCAAGCAATGCATATGTCAAACTGGCAGTGTATGACACTTTTTTCTGCAAAGATTCTGAAATCATTCTATTAGAAATAGCATTCCGGATAACTGGTTTTCCGGTTAACTGGTTTCCGAATAAATGGTTCCATACTGTATTTGCTTATTATCCAAATATCTTGTTACAAATGATAATATTGTTCTATAGGACATTTGTTAATTCTCTCAAGAGTTGTTTAAAAATTTGATTACTTATAAAGAATGTATTATACTCTGGTATTACTTCAAGCACTTGAATTATTTCTGTATATACCTTTCATGATTTTTTAATTTGTTCCAGTACAATATTTGAATTTGTAAAAACTTCCTATAACATTTAAATTACAATTGTGTTCCTTTATCTTTTCCAAAATGGAGAGTTATGCAACTTTATTATGGGATTTCAGAAATCTATATATAGTTTGGTTTAAATTTGCGATTCAAACATACTCTGAATAAATCCTACAGCTGCCCATGAATTCATTAGTTATAATGCATAATATCCTCTTTCTCTGAATGCATTCTAAATACAGTACAGAACCATTTATCTGGAATGGTTGGGGTCAGATGTATTCTGGATAACTGGTTTTTCCGGTTAACTGGTTGGGCACTAAAGCAGCATCCATTTCATAAGTTTTTGTGGAATATATGTGGTTGTGGCATTATTTCTGATTTTAACTTATTAGATTACTTGAATTAAAAAACAAATGCAAGAAAGATCAAAAGTTAATCCGAGTTTGAAAGAAGAAAATTCATGGGAATCTTTCAGGGGGAAAAAAATCTTCTGTTTTTTCTGCATAAAAATTAAAACATCTAAAATACAAATAAATATATTTCCATTTCAAATACTAGATGTGTTCATCAAATTATAATATTGTTTCAAGCAATGCATATGTCAAACTGGCAGTGTATGACACTTTTTTCTACAAAGATTCTGAAATCAATCTATTAGGAATAGCATTCCGGATAACTGGTTTTCCGGTTAACTGGTTTCCGGATAAATGGTTCCATACTGTGTTTGCTTATTATCAAATATCTTGTTACAAATGATAATACTGTGTTATATGACATTTGCTAATTCTCTCAAGAGTTGTTTAACAACTTAATTACTTATAAAGAATGTATTATACTGTAGTATTACTTCAAGCCCTTGAATTATTTCTGTATATACCTTTCATGATTTTTTAAATTGTTCCAGTATAATATTTGAATTTGTAAAAACTTCCTAAACATTTAGGTTACAATTGTATTCCTTTATCTTTTCCTAAATGGAGAGTTATGCAACTTTATTATGGGATTTCAGAAATCTGTATATAGTTTGGTTTAAATTTGCAATTCAAACATACTCTGAATAAATCCTACAGCTGCCCATGAATTCATTAGTTATAATGCATAATATCTTCTTTCTCTGAATGCCTTCTAAATATTTGCTTATTATCAAATATCTTGTTACAAATGATAATATTTTTTTATATGACATTTGCTAATTCTCTCAACAGTTGTTTAAAAACTTGATTACTTATAAAGAATGTATTATACTCTGGTATTACTTCAAGCCCTTGAATTATTTCTGTATATACCTTTCATGATTTTTTTATTTGTTCCAGTACAATATTTGAATTTGTAAAAACTTCCTATAACATTTAAATTACAATTGTGTTAATTTATCTTTTCCAAAATGGAGAGTTATGCAGCTTTATTATGGGATTTCAGAAATCTGTATATAGTTTGGTTTAAATTTACGATTCAAACATACTCTGAATAAATCCTACAGCTGCCCATGAATTCATTAGTTATAATGCATAATATCCTCTTTCTCTGAATGCCTTCTAAATACTGTACAGAACCATTTATCCGGAATGGTTGGGGTCAGATGTATTCCGGATAACTTGTTTTTCCGGTTAACTGGTTGGGCACTAAAGCAGCATCCATTTCATAAGTTTTTGTGGAATATATGTGGTTGTGGCATTATTTCTGATTTTAACTTATTAGATTACTTGAATTAAAAAACAGATGCAAGAAAGATCAAAAGTTAATCAGAGTTTGAAAGAAGGTAATTCA
The DNA here is from genome assembly GCA_963932465.1 of Maratus speciosus. Lineage (NCBI taxonomy): Eukaryota > Metazoa > Arthropoda > Arachnida > Araneae > Salticidae > Maratus > Maratus speciosus. The sequence continues at coordinate 650,451,460 of OZ010787.1, read as the reverse complement.
TGGGAATCTTTCTGGGGAAAAAAATCTGTTTTTTTCTGCATAAAAATTAAAACATCTAAAATACAAATAAATATATTTCCATTTCAAATACTAGATGTGTTCATCAAATTATAATATTGTTTCAAGCAATGCATATGTCAAACTGGCAGTGTATGACACTTTTTTCTGCAAAGATTCTGAAATCATTCTATTAGAAATAGCATTCCGGATAACTGGTTTTCCGGTTAACTGGTTTCTGGATAAATGGTTCCATACTGTATTTGCTTATTATCAAATATCTTGTTACAAATGATAATATTGTTCTATAGGACATTTGTTACTTCTCTCAAGAGTTGTTTAAAAATTTGATTACTTATAAAGAATATATTATGCTCTGGTATTACTTCAAGCACTTGAATTATTTCTGTATATGCCTTTCATGATTTTTTAATTTGTTCCAGTACAATATTTGAATTTGTAAAAACTTCCTATAACATTTAAATTACAATTGTGTTCCTTTATCTTTTCAGAAATGGAGAGTTATGCAACTTTATTATGGGATTTCAGAAATCTGTATATAGTTTGGTTTAAATTTTCAATTCAAACATACTCTGAATAAATCCTACAGCTGCCCATGAATTCATTAGTTATAATGCATATTATCCTCTTTCTCTGAATGCCTTCTGTATTTGCTTATTATCAAATATCTTGTTACAAATGATAATATTGTTTTGTATGACATTTGCTAATTCTCTCAATCGTTGTTTAACAACTTCATTACTTATAAAGAATGTATTATGCTCTAGTATTACTTCAAGTCCTTGAATTATTTCTGTATATACCTTTCATGATTTTTTAAATTGTTCCAGTATAATATTTGAATTTGTAAAAACTTCCTATAACATTTAGGTTACAATTGTATTCCTTTATCTTTTCCTAAATGGAGAGATATGCAACTTTATTATGGGATTTCAGAAATCTGTATATAGTTTGGTTTAAATTTGCAATTCAAACGTATTCTGAATAAATCCTACAGCTGCCCATGAATTCATTAGTTATACAGTATGGAACCATTTATCCAGAAACCAGTTAACCGGAAAACCAGTTATCCGGAATGCTATTTCTAATTGATTGATTTCAGAATCTTTGCAGAAAAAAGTGTCAAACACTGCCAGTTTGACATATGCATTGCTTGAAACAATATTATAATTTGATGAACACATCTAGTATTTGAAATGGAAATATATTTATTTGTATTTTAGATGTTTTAATTTTTATGCAGAAAAAACAGAAGATTTTTTCCCCTGAAAGATTCCCATGAATTACCTTCTTTCAAACTCTGATTAACTTTTGATCTTTCTTGCATTTGTTTTTTAATTCAAGTAATCTAATAAGTTAAAATCAGAAATAATGCCACAACCACATATATTCCACAAAAACTTATGAAATGGATGCTGCTTTAGTGCCTAACCAGTTAACCAGAAAAACAAGTTATGAGGAATACATCTGACCCCAACCATTCCGGATAAATGGTTCTGTACTGTATTTAGAAGGCATTCAGAGAAAGAGGATATTATGCATTATAACTAATGAATTCATGGGCAGCTGTAGGATTTATTCAGAGTATGTTTGAATTGCAAATTTAAACCGAACTATATACAGATTCTTGAAATCCCATAATAAAGTTGCATAACTCTCCTTTTTGGAAAAGATAAAGGAACACAATTGTAATTTAAATGTTATAGGAAGTTTTTACAAATTCAAATATTGTACTGGAACAAATTAAAAAATCATGAAAGGTATATACAGAAATAATTCAAAGGCTTGAAGTAATACCAGAGCATAATACATTCTTTATAAGTAATCAAGTTTTTAAATAACTCTTGAGAGAATTAGCAAATGTCATATAAAACAATATTATTATTTGTAACAATATATTTGATAATAAGCAAATATTTAGAAGGCATTCAGAGAAAGAGGATATTATGCATTATAACTAATGAATTCATGGGCAGCTGTAGGATTTATTCAGGGTACATTTTAATTGCAAATTTAAATCAAACTATATACAGATTTCTTAAATCCCACAATAAAGTACATATCTCTCCATTTAGGAAAAGATAAATGAATACAATTGTAACCTAAATGTTATAGGAAGTTTTACACAATTCAAATATTGTATTGGAACAAATTAAAAAATCATAAAAGGTATATACAGAAATAATTCAATTGCTTGAAGTAATACCAGAGCATAATACATTCTTTATAAGTAATCAAGTTTTTAAACTCTTGAGAGAATTAGCAAATGTCATATAAAACAATATTATCATTTGTAACAAGATATTTGATAATAAGCAAATACAGTATGGAACCATTTATCCAGAAACCAGTTAACCGGAAAACCAGTTATCCGGAATGCTATTTCTAATAGATTGATTTCAGAATCTTTGCAGAAAAAAGTGTCATACACTGCCAGTTTGACATATGCATTGCTTGAAACAATATTATAATTTGATGAACACATCTAGTATTTGAAATGGAAATATATTTATTTGTATTTTAGATGTTTTAATTTTTATGCAGAAAAAACAGAAGATTTTTTTCCTCTGAAAGATTCCCATGAATTACCTTCTTTCAAGCTCTGATTAACTTTTGATCTTTCTTGCATTTGTTTTTTAATTCAAGTAATCTAATAAGTTAAAATCAGAAATAATGCCACAACCACATATATTCCACAAAAACTTATGAAATGGATGCTGCTTTAGTGCCCAACCAGTTAACCGGAAAAACCAGTTATCCGGAATACATTTGACCCCAACCATTCTGGATAAATGGTTCTGTACTGTATTTAGAATGCATTCAGAGAAAGAGGATATTATGCATTATAACTAATGAATTCATGGGCAGCTGTAGGATTTATTCAGAGTATGTTTGAATTGCAAATTTAAACCGAACTATATACAGATTTCTGAAATCCCATAATAAAGTTGCATAACTCTCCTTTTTGGAAAAGATAAAGGAACACAATTGTAATTTAAATGTTATAGGAAGTTTTTACAAATTCAAATATTGTACTGGAACAAATTAAAAAATCATGAAAGGTATATACAGAAATAATTCAAAGGCTTGAAGTAATACCAGAGCATAATACATTCTTTATAAGTAATCAAGTTTTTAAACAACTCTTGAGAGAATTAGCAAATGTCATATAAAACAATATTATTATTTGTAACAATATATTTGATAATAAGCAAATATTTAGAAGGCATTCAGAGAAAGAGGATATTATGCATTATAACTAATGAATTCATGGGCAGCTGTAGGATTTATTGAGAGTACATTTTAATTGCAAATTTAAATCAAACTATATACAGATTTCTTAAATCCCACAATAAAGTACATATCTCTCCATTTAGGAAAAGATAAATGAATACAATTGTAACCTAAATGTTATAGGAAGTTTTTACAAATTCAAATATTGTATTGGAACAAATTAAAAAATCATGAAAGGTATATACAGAAATAATTCAATTGCTTGAAGTAATACCAGAGCATAATACATTCTTTATAAGTAATCAAGTTTTTAAACTCTTGAGAGAATTAGCAAATGTCATATAAAACAATATTATCATTTGTAACAAGATATTTGATAATAAGCAAATACAGTATGGAACCATTTATCCAGAAACCAGTTAACCGGAAAACCAGTTATCCGGAATGCTATTTCTAATAGATTGATTTCAGAATCTTTGCAGAAAAAAGTGTCATACACTGCCAGTTTGACATATGCATTGCTTGAAACAATATTATAATTTGATGAACACATCTAGTATTTGAAATGGAAATATATTTATTTGTATTTTAGATGTTTTAATTTTTATACAGAAAAAACAGAAGATTTTTTTCGTCTGAAAGATTCCCATGAATTACCTTCTTTCAAGCTCTGATTAACTTTTGATCTTTCTTGCATTTGTTTTTTAATTCAAGTAATCTAATAAGTTAAAATCAGAAATAATGCCACAACCACATATATTCCACAAAAACTTATGAAATGGATGCTGCTTTAGTGCCCAACCAGTTAACCGGAAAAACCAGTTATCAGGAATACATTTGACCCCAACCATTCTGGATAAATGGTTCTGTACTGTATTTAGAATGCATTCAGAGAAAGAGGATATTATGCATTATAACTAATGAATTCATGGGCAGCTGTAGGATTTATTCAGAGTATGTTTGAATTGCAAATTTAAACCGAACTATATACAGATTTCTGAAATCCCATAATAAAGTTGCATAACTCTCCATTTTTGAAAAGATAAAGGAACACAATTGTAATTTAAATGTTATAGGAAGTTTTTTCAAATTCAAATATTGTACTGGAACAAATTAAAAAATCATGAAAGGTATATACAGAAATAATCCAAGGGCTTGAAGTAATACCAGAGTATAATACATTCTTTATAAGTAATCAAGTTTTTAAACAACTCTTGAGAGAATTAGCAAATGTCATATAAAACAGTATTATCATTTGTAACACGATATTTGATAATAAGCAAATATTTAGAAGGCATTCAGAGAAAGAGGATATTATGCATTATAACTAGTGAATTCATGGGCAGCTGTAGGATTTATTCAGAGTATGTTTGAATTGCAAATTTAAATGAAACTAAATACAGATTTCTGACATCCCATAATAAAGTTGCATAAGTCTCCATTTAGGAAAAGATAAAGGAATACAATTGTAGCTTAAATGTTATAGGAAGTTTTTACAAATTCAAATATTGTACTGAAACAAATTAAAAGATCAGGAAAAGCATATACAGAAATAATTAAAGTTCTGGAAGTAACAGCAGAGGAAAACATATTTTTAAAATTAAGAGAGGGTAAATAATTTTCAAGATAATTAGGACGATTCATATAAAATAATATTGTCACAGATGTTATCTTATAATCATATAGTCAGTATTGTCACTCATATTGTCAGAGTATATCACTCAAAGTATCAGTATTGTCGCTCATAAAGTGAGTATTTATTTACGAAAAGTTAAGGGAATACAACTTTAATTTAAATGTTATATTATAGGAAGACTTTATAAATTTAAAGTTTGTACTGGAAGAAATAGAAATAAATCATGGATGGCATACACAGATATAATTCAAGTGCTTGCAGTAAAATAAAGTATTTAAAAAAATTTAAGAATAATGAAATGTATTAATTTGGTTAAACAGTACCTGAAATGGTGGCATAAAACAAAAGGTATCAATTTATCAATTTATCATAGTAGAATATGAAAATATTATTTTTATAATTTAGCAAACTTTCTTTTAGTTTTAGTGGAATTTTCATTTTTATTAAATTGTTTGAGAATAAAATGAAACCTTGTTATTAAATAGAATTGTACAATTTTCTCTTTTAGAAGGTGTTTATGTTTTTTGCATCCTAAGAAAACAACACTCTGCCCATTACATATATCTTGTATTACATCGTACAATAATTCTCTGTGAATTTTCTTAAATCTCAATGTTGACATTACACTGTTATCTAAGGAAGTAATTTAATTTATAATAACTTGAGTGGGATAAAACAGATATTCTCTGCTATTTAACTTAATAAATTTATTATTTTCTTCATCATTCACATCTGGTGTAGTTAATACTTGCAGGCACATATCACAATTAGTGAACTTAGATGTTCTGTGTAAAACATAACCAGATATATATGAAATGATGAAGTTAGACGATGTCAACATATCGTAATGATGATTGTCAACCATTTCCAAAGCTTTAGACAAAAGCTCTTCTGTAGTGCCTTGATTAATTACAGAATCAAGGAATTTTCTCCATGTTTCCTTCGTTGCAGTTTTCTCTTCTTTCACATCATTAATATTGAGCAATGTATTCAGTATTTCAGTTTCAGCTGTGCAAGAACCCCTAGGAGGTTTAACAAGCAAATATGTACTTAGCAGACAGTACAACTGCAAAAAAGTCTGAGTCTGGGTGATCATTTGATCCACAGGTACCACGCATCATACTGAAAAATCTCTGAAAATCAAGAAAGGAAATAATGAATACATGAAATTTTGCATTTTACTTCAATTTACTAGAAATGTTACCTCAATTATGTTTGGATGATTTATAAGAACTTAGAACTGTGATCAGAAATTTTTAAACTAATCACCTAGAGATTTATGTTAATTAAAATTCAGAAAAAAACCAATCATAATGCATTTGGCTACTATTAAATTATTAAAAAATCTGTTCAAATTTGTGAATTTGAAGTATGTTAAATTCAGGCTCCTGTTTAAGTTTTTTTAATATGTAAAAGCTGTATAATAGATTCTTTTGCGACACTGTTTTATGACAGGTCAGATTTTACCATGAAACTACTCAACTGCAAGCCAGAAATGAGGATCTCCTATGGAAGGATACCTCTACTATTACAGCTAGCAGATAGGACAAACAAATACATAAACAATACAAACATAAATGTTAGTTAAAAAAAAGAAAGAGATAACAAAAAATTAGCAAAATTAATCCTCCTGTAACATGTGTACCAGGGACAACTATCTTTCCGGATGTCAAAGCTACAGGAATAGGAAATGAAAGCTAAAAGACAGTCCAGCTGGACCCTGTGGTTGCCGTCTGTGCCCCATTAGTTCATCTGCTGCTAGAGTATCTACCTGCTTTCATCCACGCAAGGGGATGACCTCACCCTTGTCCCAGAGAGGGATATAAATCGATAAACAATGATACTCTAGCAACAGACTATTCAGGTGCACGTTGCATGGAAACATAGTTTCCAGGCTGGACGTGGGGCTCCATCGGCAACCTGCATCCATCAGGGACCCCGCTTCAGCCTTCTTCTGAAATTGAAATGAACTGCTACGGAGTCCTTGGCCGGGTCCTGGTCATCCTCCTGCATTGAAGCCAGGTTAATTCAGGACTGCCCAGAGATGCACACACCCTTTCTCTCTTAAGGCCCCTTATCACTCAGATTTTAGATTTCCCTTTCCAATGTTAAACCAATGGCCATTTAATGCCTCTTTATTTGTCTAATATCTCATCAGAAAATTAATATTTTTAACTCATTTTTTCTGTGTGCACTTCTTAAAAGATGTCGCTTTCTGTTTTAGTTGACAAAATAATTTTAAAATGTATACTTATTTTTTAATTTAATGCTAAAGTCTTAAGAAGTATGCGAAATGTAAATAACATTAAATAACTTCAATTCTATTTGGAGTTTTAAAATTTTGAAAACAACACAAGAAAGCCTGTATTTTCATCCATTCATACAAATTAAAATTTTTCGTTTAAGTTTATTTAAACTTCAGATATTCGACAAATATTGGAAAATTTCCTCTCCCCCCTCAGAACATCCATCAAACAAGGAGAGAGGGGGGAGTTGACCTTTGACATCAAAGAGGTCGAATGTCGCGGCAGGGTATTTTCTAGCTTTATCGTATAAGTGGAAAAAGTCCGAACTTGTATAGAGTTGTAAAATTTTTTGCTCTGCAAATTATTTTTAAGAGAATATTAGCATTTTGAAAACTGATAAAACGAAATCTGTTATAAAATAAATAAATAAAAAACATAAATATCACTTGCAAGGACAACTGCATATTTAAAAAAAGGGATGCCTGTGCTTTTGTCTTTTGGACAACAAAATGAAGGTTGAATAAATACTCGCTTTCCGTGAGACAGAAATAAAAAAGAAGTTAAAAGATTTTTATTTTGACTGTCTTCTACCGAAAATAATTGATCCATTCCGTACAATTTCCAAGCCCATAAGAGATGAACCCTATATTTTAAAAGCACCTGAAGTTCACAGTTAAAAAAAAAGATAGGGGGGGGGGGAGTGAATGGCAAAATGAATAAATTAAAAGAAGAAAGGCAATTAAAATATTTGTGATTAACTTTTATTTATTTAAAATAAATTTTATTCACCCCTCATTTGTAGCATAATGTAGAATTTAATTTCGCGTATTTTGTAATTTATAGTTTTCTTTTCTCATAAAGGTAAATTTAAAATGTTCGTAAAAAATAATAGAACTAACTTAAATACTATAAATTGTGTTATTTATCTAACACATTCTCCAATCTCTTTCAAATTCTAAGTGTAGAAGATAATAGCTGTTTCCTTATTATTGTTCTGCCAATCACAAATGCAGAATTTGTCCTTATTTTTTGCTATTTTTGTGTTTGATGTCAGAGAAAAAATTGAAAAGTTTGGAAAACTTCGACTAATATATTGTACAAAATTAAGTATACAGAGTGTCCCAATACAAAGATAGAAATACACTTTAATCATTAACATGTTAGATATACATATGTAAATTGCAACAGTGTTCAAAATAAGGTACAAATTAAAGTTATGTTGACGAAATAGTCCTGACATTAATTTTCAAAATATTATTAAAATTTTTCAAATTCAAAGTCTCTTAATTCGGTACTGTTGTACTTGCTAGAGTTTGATTTTATATATATATATGTATATAATTAATAGGATCTAGGTACCGAATAAAAGTTTAAAATATGTACCCTTTTGAAAATGAATGGCAGGGCTATTTCATCAATACAATCTTAATCCCTGCCTTATTTGGCACACTTTTGCTTTTTACATTGTTTATATATCTCCAACAGTTGAAAAATTAAAATGCGTTTCAATCATTTTGAGACACTATTTATTACTTATAGGTTTTACTTCTTACATGTATATATCGACTAGTACGCCAGCAAAATTTTATAAAAGTGCTAAAATAATAAAATTTAGCACATGCGAAAAGTAAATATGTGAATATTTTTTATGATAAAAAATTCCTTATTGATGAAAATACTTAAAATTTAATATATGTTTAACCTCTTCTTTATTTCTTTTATATAATTGTATGGTATTACATAGCTGCCAACTCTTCCAATTTTTTCAGAATTCTTCCGAAAAATCGGCATGTTTCCCGATTTTACGCGCGTAATGGGTTTTCTTCCGCTTTTCGTCATTTTCTTCCGAGTTTCGTCAAAGGATCGCGGGAAAACCCGAAATTTCTCCGAAGGTTCGCGGGAAACACGCAAATTTTGTCGGAAGATCGCGTAAAAAACAAGAATCCTCCCAAAAGAGCGCGTAAAAACACGAATTCCGCGAAAAGATCGTGAAAAAACGCGAATTTTGTCAAAAGATCGTGTAAAAAAGCGCCGTCAAAAGATCGCGTAAAAACACTATTTCCGTAAAAAGATCACGTAAAAACGTGAATTCCGTTAAAGGATCGCGGAAAAAACCCAAATTTCACCGATGGATCGTGGAAAAAGCCCAAATTTCGCCGAACGATTGCAGGAAAGACGCTGATTTCGTCAAAAGATTGCGTAAACAACGCGTAGGGGTGATTTTGGTCCGAATTTTCCGAAAATTTAAGGCATTCATTTCCGAAAATTAAAACAAATCGGCCACCAATACGAAAATTTGGACATAAAAAATATCGCGAATTTCGAAGTCTTCGCCGAAAAAAATTAATTTTGTCAATTGTTTGCAGAAAAATTGCCAATTTCGTCAAAGGATCGCATGGAAAACGTGAATTTCGTCAAAAGATTGCGAAAAAACGGCAAATTTCGTCAAAAAATCGCGAAAAAAACAAATTCCGTCAAAAAATTGCGAAAAACCTCCACAAATTTCGTCAAAAGATCGCGAAAAAAACAAAAATTTCGTCTAAAGATCGCGAATTTCGTCAAAGGGCCGCTGAAAAAAACGCATAGCTAGTGTCGGAAGTGGATTCCCCTCCCCCCTTCCTGCTGTAACTTTTCAGAAAATTTGCTGTGAATTTCAGAATTTTTTTTCTTTTTTTACTCAGAATCACCCTCAAAAAAAAAAAAAAAAAAAAAAATTAGGAATCAGAAGTTTTAAGTGTCTTTTAAAGTGAAAGGTGGGATATCTATGAATATTAAAAGAGAAAAAAATATATATATAGTAATTTTTAATATATTCAAGTTATTCTTTTTTGTCATAATATATATTGTGTAATTGCAAATTAGTGAATATTTTATTCGAGTTTCTCTTTGAAATTTGTTTATTTATAAGGATTCAGCTGTTTTTAATCCTTACTGAAAGTGCTATAAAACTTAAAAAATCTGATTTCTTCTGATTTTTCGCCAAAATTTTCTGATTTCTTCTGATTTTTTGCCCAAAATCTTTTGAGTTTTACCGAAATTTAGTTGGCAAGTATGGTATTATTATTATTATTGTTATTATTGAAAATACATATAAAGAGCTTTTGGATTTCAAATAATACATAGAAGCCTCTTACTGTGCATTAGATTATAATTGCCTTTTATATAAATGTTACATGATTAATTTATAATTCTCTGCTTTGTCGATGTGAAAGGCTAAATTATACTTCTCTATTTCGTTTCAGTTGCTTCGTTTACTAAAACGTAGCAAAACATTTTTTTACCTCTAAATACTGCTTTTTTCCCTGAATGCCTTTTCTCTGAATAACATATTATAATTTCTAGAAAATAAAACTACATAAAACACTATACGCATATATTTTTAAATATATACGCTTTTCTTCAATTTTCAACAAGTAGTTTTGATACACCTACGAAAACATTTCCATCCTTGCATGCATCAGAATTTCAGATCTTATTAGGTTTCAAGGAAACAAGTAGTTTTTACCCCCACCCCCACCCGCCCCGACGCACACATACCCTTTAAATATGTGACACCCTTTTAAAATAAAAATTAATAACTATATCTATCTATCTATATATTTTTTTTGGTCCCCTAAAATAAATTTTAGATGGTTCTCAAATTTATGGTTCAACAAACGAGATACTTTTTGATACATTTTCTGACTCCTTTTTAAATGTAAAGACACAAAATTGGCAAGCCTGGCTGTTGATTGCTTATTAATACTAATCATTTTCAAAATACTATCCACAAAATTTAAGTTATTTAAGCTTACTTTTGGTGTAGGATCCATTTAAATATTTCAATTCAAAATTTGAAAGATTATAAACCTTCCTGAATAATAAAAGAAAAATTCATAATGAAACTGGTGTGAATGAGTATCAGTTCAATATGCAATGTAATAGTATCTAGGATAATTTTTAGAGAGAAAGGGGTAAATAAGAGATTAAAAATTTAAAAAGACCAATGTAATCCAAACAATTATGAGCTATGAAGGGTGTATTCGAAAAAATATTTTTCCACCCTCAACAGCTCGAAATTTTCTGAGACATTTTCAGACTCATTTTTAAAAGTAAAAACATGAAACTTGCTGGGGTGATTTCTGAAGACATGTTTAACATGCCGTGTGATTTCATTTTCAGCTCAATTAATTAGAATTTGATTTTTAAACAATTATTTTTTCAGTATGACCATTTTTTTTCATTCCCAGATCGCCCGCTTCAGAAAATTCGGTTCAAAACGCCAACTTTGACAGCGTTTTTTACAGTATTTTCTGCATTTATCAAAAAATTAAGAAGCACGGCACATTATATAGTTTCTAAATAAGAGAATTTCCCAGTTTGATGCGTTTGAGGGCAAAAATGAATTTTAAAAGGAATCAGAAAATAAGCAGTTTGGATCGGAATACACCCTGAAGTAATAAAACCTTGTGTAAATCACCATAAAATTTAAAGGACGCGTTTCGATATCCAGGGGTCTGTCCAGACTTTTCTCACAGGGTCCTGTTTTTGTGAAATTTTTCTTATTTTTGTGAAAATTCTAGTCATAATTTTGGGAATTTTAAATTATCGATGTCTTCATGTCCTATCCTTCATGTATAAAAAGCTAAATAATATGCTCTTTGGTGAGTTCAACTGCTTACTTCCAGGCCAGATTTTATTTTTAAATGACTAAATTTGTGAAAAAATTCTGTGAAAGGTCTATTTAAGAGACAAATAATTTTGTGAAGTGTCCTGTTTTGGGATAAAATGTTTTGTGGAGGGTCCTTTTTTGGGATAAATAATTTTGTGAAGGGTCCTGTTTTAAGATAAATTATTTTGTGAAGGGTCCTGTTTTGGGATAAATAATTTTGTGAAGGGTCCTGTTTTAAGATAAATTATTTTGTGAAGGGTCCTTTAAAGGACCTAAAATTTTCCTAAACATATCCCTGATATCGAAATTAAAATGTCAGCCAATATAAACACACGTCCGTAAGAGGACAAGGTCACTTTTTTTGTGTTTTCTTTCTCTAAAATAAATTTAAAATATCCGTTTTCAGAAAAATACATTATTTGCATTTGCAAGAAGAAAAAGAAAAGAAAACTGTTATGCTATTTATAACTTATTTAGAATGTCTGAAAAAAAAAAAAAAAAAACATTTAACAGCAAAAGAAATTAAAATATCGTCCATGTTAATTTGCAATTTAAGTGAAGGTTTGATTGCTTATTTATAGTAATCATTTTCATTATTTCATTAATTCATCATGTTATTTAAAATTGTTATTAAATTGTTATTATTAATTTATTATTAAATTTATTATTAAATTATTAAAAATATTTAAAAACCTACTGTCGGTCTAGAATCCATTCAAACATTTCAATACCATATTTAGAAGATTATAAATCTTACTGAATAATAAAATAAGAAAATTTAAACTTGTTTGAATGAGTATCAATTCAATATGCTATTTAATTGTAACTAGGATAATTTTTAACCCTTTATGTACTGAATTATGAATATTTCATCTTCTAAAGCATTTTTCGTGAATTGTTTAAACTACATTAAAAGATTTAAATAATCATTTAATCAATTTTAGAAGGATTGAAAGATTTAGAAGGATTAATTAAATTTGAATTTATAGGGATTTTGTGCAATATTTATAACACCACTCACACTTTTATTAGTATTTTGTAGAATTAGGAAATGTACAAACATAATATTCTTACAATAGAAATATAAAAAGTATTTCCGAATTGAAAAATTCCCCCTCTCGACCCCCTTTGCCAAGAAATCTGAAAAGATGCAAAGGAAAAATAAATCATCCTTTTAAAAATATTTTTGTTTTGTGTTGATAGTTGTTGAGATGTAGTTAAGATGATAGTTAAGATAAAGTAATGTATCTATAACTCATTCTAAACTGTATCACAACTAATCGATGTATTAAATAAATTTTATAACAAGTTATTTTAATGGTACTTATAAGTACTGTCGGTTAGAGGCCGGTTAGAGACACGGGCCGGAATTTCCAGGCCCGGGCCCGGCCCGGTGTAAAAATTGAAAGTTCGGCCCGAGCCCGGCCCGTTTACATTTTTACCGTTCTCGGCCCGGCCCGTACAAAAATCAGTGAAAACAGGCCCGGCCCGACTAAATGTCTACAAAAAATTCCGTTTTTTCTCGACATACAATTAAGATTCTTTTAATGAATACTACATGCATATTTATGGGAACATTTTACAGTATATTTTAAATTACTATGTGTTCGCAAAATAGAAAACACACAATAGTAAACGTTAACGATTACTTACAGTGTTTTAGTCAACGTCTCTACAGACGTTTCAAAATTTAAATAAGGGTTCATTAAAAGATTATTGTAGTTTAGAATAAAGGGTTAAAAAACATGATAACTTTTGAAGCTTATAATAAAAGGTAGGTTTGTGAAAATATTTCTGTCATTTTTAAGGCTTTTCTCAAATCCAAAGGAGCTACATTTTGATACATTTATGAATTCATTTCTTTTCGGAAACGCATGAGATTGGCAGGTATTCTTATTCAGAAACCATGTAAATGCCGTTTTTTTTTTAGATAAAAGTAATATATCTTTCAGAAAATACTGCCAAAGGTAGCGTTTTGAATCGAATTTCCGGAAGCGATAGCACAGGAAAGGAGAAAACGTACAGTCATGTGACAAGAGTCTCTGTTATCTCTGTACGTAATTTATGAAAAATGGAAACGCTATTTGATCCCAATTGCCTTCAATACTCAGCCTGTCAATTTTATGCCTTTATAGTTAAAAATGAGTCAGAAAATGTGTCTGAGAGTTTCGAATTGTTGAGCAGTAAATATGAGAACCACCTTAAGGTACATTTCCAAAGATACTGTTAACAGAAGTTCATTATCGCTATTAATACTTTTACAAAACATAATGCCTGTCCTACACATCCTGAGAACGATTAAGACCAGTTCCGTCCCGGCACAAGTCTGCCGAAAAAAATTAAACCCGGGATCAGGCATCATGTAACTGTACGATGCCGATCTCTACGATGAACATGTTACATTTCTGTATTGATGTTGTTAAACTCGTATCGGCTCGTAACGCACATTTATACTTCTCGAAAAAGTCATATTCATTGGAAATGACCTCGTATTTTATCTGCTCCTCTCAAATTCTTATATCGGGCCGACAGACCCGATTAATTTTTTTTATCGGCCGGGCCCGGCCCTTCAGGCCCGTTCAATTTTTTTGCCGGCCCGTCCCATTGAAAAAATTGTCCTAATTCTGCCGGCCCGGCCCGTTTGAAAATTCTCCTCCATTCCGCCCGGCCCGCGGGCCGGGCCGGGTACGGGCCTCGGGCCAAGCCCGGGCCCGTGCAGACCTCTACTGTCGGTAGACAAAGGGTTAACAAGAAAAGAAAAAAAATACGTAAAAGATTTAAAATTTACAAGACCAGCGAAATTAGAACAAATATGGATCACAGTCTAGAATCTAACGCACGCCAGGTTATGCCGACTCGAATCCAATAATTCTTTTTAAAATTAATCCGAACTCAACATTTATAGTTATGTGCAGTTTTCTTGTTCTTTATATTGCTTCAATTTTCTCATTTTATAGTCATAGTAAAAAAGTATTAATAAATAGAGAAATAAATAAAAGAGACCTTTCGAATGTACAAATCCAATGCTCCAACAAAATCTATCCAAAGTATTAGCAGTTAAATTAGTTTTCGGATAATCTTCCATGAGCAACTAACAACCAGCTGAGAAAAAAAAAAAATACTGTAATTCAGGATATTTTCTAATATGAAACTAGTATGTTGTGGCCATCACAAAACTTTCTTCTATATAAATCACATCAATTAAATCATTTAAATAGTACAAGAAATTACATCAGTTAAGCACCAATCCATATCAAAGTAAATCTGAATTTGAAGTTTGATGAAAATTCGTGCATTAGTTATTGAGATAGAGCTATAGGGGAAATTTTGAAAAATGCAGCATAGCAGCGCCACCTGTTGAACGATTTGCACCAAAACATAAACACCACTAATTCATGTCCTGGTATACCTGCATCTAAAGTTTGTGGAAAATCCAAGCAATAGTTCCTGAGATAGAGCTATTGCGGAAATCACACAAAATACAGCATAGCAGCGCCACCTGTTGAGCGATTTACACCAAACTGTATAAAATGTCAATTCATGTCAAGGACTAACTGATTCTAAAGTTTGATGAAAATTCGTGCATTAGTTCTTGAGATACACCTATAGTGGAAGTTCTGAAAAATACAGCATAGCAGCGCCACCTATTGAGCGATTTACACCAAAATGTACAAAATGTCAATTCCAGTCAAGGATTAACTAATTCTGAAGTTTGGTGAAAATTATTGCATTAGTTCTTGAGATACAGATATAATGGAAATTCTGAAAAGTGCAGCATAGCAGCGCTACCTGTTGAGCGATTTGCACCAAAACACAAACAGCACTAATTCATATCAAAGTATACTCGAATCTGAAGTTTGATGAAAATCCAAGCATTAGTTGTTGAGAGAGAGCTATTGCGGAAATCGTAAAAAATGCAGTATAGCAGCGCCACCTGTTGAGCGATTTATACCAAAATTTACAAAACTTCAATTCATGTCAAGGACTAACTGAATCTGAAGTTTGATGAAAATCCGTGCATTAGTTCTGGAGATTGAGCCATTGCGGAAATCGTGAAAAAGGCTGCATGGCAGCGCCACCTGTTGAGCGATTTACACCAAAAACTAATCAGCAGCGAGTTATATCAGGGACTAACTGAATATAAATTTTTATTAAATTCCGTGCATTAGTTCTTGAGATAGAGCGACCACAAAATTTTTGTCACATACAGACAGACATTTTGTAAAAACATGTTTTTCGGAATATCTGACCCCTAAAACGTGTAAATCCGTCGAAAACCGAAAGTCGAAATTTTTCACGAATCCAGTACTTTCTTCTTGTAAAGATAGAAGAAAGTAAAAACAACAAAAACAAAGATCTAAATTACTTACAGTGGCATTAATTTTGGGATAAAAATTCGGGCTCACCTATGGATTGATTAAACAATGGGCGAATTCGGTACTGACACTCCTGACCTCCTCCCTGGGTAGTGACTGCCGAATTTTGGTTTAGGAAACTTTTATATAGCTGAAATTTCAAGATTAGGATTTCTAGATAGTGCCTGTCAAGATTTGACGGTAAATAACATGAATGTTTCATCAGAATAATTCTTGAATTTTTAATTAGTTCCTTTTAAATTAATTATTGAATGACGAATTTCTATATTGCATAAGTGATTCCTATTTCTTTAAGGTGATAGAGAATGCTGTCAATCTAACCTATTCACTGAAGTGAAAGAATTTTAAGTTTATAATTTACAACCAATTATGCTTGCTTTTTATCAGAAATTTACCTAAAAATGCCGGGTAGAGAATTTATTTTTACTTACTATGGCCTCTTTTTTTTTTTTTTTTTTTAATAACAATATTTATTTCCATTTATTTATTTATTTAAACACGACGATTAAAAGATGCCATGAATTTTATTTTTATCTGTCTCATTCTCTAAAAACCTAAATTTCAAACTTGATGCAGCTAACTATTTATAATATACATTTTTTATTACTTGAATTTTATTATACATTTTTTAAATATTAAACCTGGATATCAAGGTAATTTCTTTTATAGCTCTTATACGAATATTTTTATATTTTTCTTTCTTTCCATTTTATTTTTTAAAGAATGACAAACTTTTCTTTCTGACACACACACATATATATTCTTGATAATGGTAAAAAAATATAACGAAAATTGTAGATCAGCTCAATTTATTTAATTGATAATTACATGCAAAATAGCTTCGCTTATATATTTTAAATATAAAATCATTAATGTTTCAAAATGTTTTATAAGGCATCGAAAATGTTTAGTATTTTTAAATAACGGTATATGAAGAGGCGGGGAGAGTGGGGGACAATATCAAGCCCCTGGACGCTCTTTGTCCAATCTCTGGAATTATCTGAATATTGGAAAGCTCACTCATATTTTTTTTTTTTCCGTAGAAGAACTCTTGTCCATTTCTTTCTGTGTCCAAGACTGCCCTAAAGGAGTTTTCTTCCCTTACTTGGCCCCCAACCGCTTCCCCTCTGACCCCCTGCTTGACCCCAACTCGTTGACAGCTTCATAAAGGCATAGGCGTGTTTAGAAAGGGGGGGAAGAAAGGACACAAGCAGAACTCAGATCCGGAAAAAGAAATGAGTGATACAAAGCCTTAACCCCTTCACGGTCACTTAATATTTGGAAAAACCATCAAAAAAGTACCTATTTCTTTTATTACAGAAATTGAATAATTACAAGGTTTCTAAATAAAAAATGCAAAAAGTTTTTTTTTAATGCAAAAAATAAAGATGTTATAGAACAAATTCACATTTCTAGAAAAGCCATCATGTGAGAATTCTGCGTCTTAATGTTTGTTTTACACCATACAAATTAATGCGAATAAAACCTTTATTTTTCACATCTTAGATCTTTATTTATCATCATCACACAAATTTTTAAAAATAATATTTGAAATAATATATATATACTAGGGTGGTCACAAGAAATTAATTTTCGAATTTTTTCGGGGGGACCCCCCAAAAAGTTGCCAATTGGCTAGAAAATGAAATTGAAAAAGTTTCAGCTCATTTGAATAATATTAACCCGTGCCTCATTGAGGTCAAAGTTCAGAAAAAACGTGATTTTTCACAAAAAAATTTGTTTTTTTTTCTTCATGAAATGAATACAATTAAACCTAGAAACATAATGCTGATCTCATTTCATAAAAAATATTTTTACTTTGAAAAACCACTCGCTACATTTTTGTAAAAATGTATAGATTTAAACATATGCGCATTTTTCAGATCCAGACTTGGTCCGAATCCTAAAAATTGACTTTTTATGAAAATGCGAAAAAATAATGTAATATTCCCGTTCATCTGCTTTCAACTTTTTTTTTTTTTTTTTTATATTTTGTATATAGTAAAGGGTTTAATTATGATAAAAATTGAAGCTTAAACTGAAAGATTTAAAAGAAAAAATGGGCAAAAAAAGTATAGAAGTGGAAACAAAAATTTTAAAATGCATTTTATTATTAAAGTTGTGTTACAAGAAAGGAAGCATTATAGAGAAAAGAAATTACTATCCCTTACATCATATACCCCGTTGTCATGTTAAGGTGGATAAGGTCTGTCTTGAAATGTTTTTCTACATTCAGATACAGCTTTTAGCAGAAACGTTTTTGTTCTTCGTCTTTTGTTAAACAGGAATTGAAATCATGGATTAATTTTATTCCCCTTTCAGCTGTGTTACCTTAAAATCATTCAGTATTTTTCTTGATTTCAAATAATGTTTATTTTCACATCATACATCGGGATCAGTATTTAGAAATTGTATATTAATATACAATCTAATTAAAAAAAGCAGCTTGATATTAAACAAAAACATCAACTTATTTGTTCAATAAATAATCCACTTGGTTGAAACATATTGTTGCTCTTACATTCCTATCATCAACATCATTTTCTTTTTCAAATAATATTAATTTTACAGCCATGCTTATTTTCTTTCCCAATATATTATCAAAAAATGAAAATGCAACTTGAACAGAGTTTAGATACCAAAGGTGGTTTATCATTTTAGTGAGTGCTTTGTCTGCAAGCTATTTATAAATTTTTCTGTACTCAACAAGTGATTTTAATAATTGCAGGTCTTGATTGCAGGGAAGTGGAAGCGTTGAACTATGCTTTTATATAAATATTGATTATAAATAATCAAATGTCTCTAACACCTTCTTTTTCTAAATTTGTTAATGAGAACTGATCCTTGAAAAGATATATTTTGAGAGAATAAATGACCTGTGTTACCCATTGTCGATGAATTGCAATTGGATGTTTTCTTGGAGGAAGATGTCCTGTAAAAATTAAACAAAGTTAGATAAATTCTTTATAATCACTACAGGGCTATTACTTTTTTTTAAACGTTCTATAAGAAAGCTTGAAATTTCTTCTGAATTAAGTATTTTATATCTAATATTTTACCATCAATAGCATTTTCATACTTAATCTGGTCCAACTTGGGCCATCCAATCTGAATCTTATTTTAAATAACTGGCTGAAAACAGCTTTTATGTTAATTTGTAAATTATGGTGGTGACATGATAACTACAGAAGACTTTACTTTAATAATTAATATAGATACATGCAAGTTCTTCTGAGGCGACCAGTATTTACTGCAGTGGTATCAAAACACATTTTCTCTTTTTACCAACTTCCACTCGCTCTTCAACTGCTGAAAATACAGTTTTTGCCCGAGTTATTCTGCTACAGTTTTTTAAGGTGAGGAACTTTTATTAAGTGTTCCTCATCTCCACAACTAATTAAAACTGCTATCCACAATCAACTGCTATTTCTTTCGAATAAATAAATTGTAAACATTTTCTTTATTCAAAAAATGAGGAAACAGTTTTCCATCGTAGCTAACAAAAGTTTCCTGTAAATCGTAATTGTGAAATCTGTTTTTGATGAATTCAGTTCTTTATTTTCAAAATAGTTGTTTGCGAAGTCCTATTACACTTCTACTTAAAATTAAAATTTGTAATTAACTGGTGGGCGTACTGTAAGTTTAGCAACTTCTCTGGTGTTCAGCTTATCTTGGGAATATTATGAAACAAAATACATAAAACTTGACAATTACTTGATAACTTACTGCCGGTGATTTGATGAGCATGTGGCCTAATAAAATAATCTTGCATTGCTACCATGATACTGAAAGAGGGCGTGGGGGTTGGAATGTTTCGTAAATTTAAAAATAAATAATGGTAGCAGGTAATAAAAACAGTCTTGTAATAAAAAGAGAAATTCAGAGGTTTATTTTAAATGCGCTTCAACTGAAATAGAAATTGGGAATTCTTTCCATGCACGGAACTAGACAACTAATAATTAACTATAATTCATGAAATATTGTTAAAATTACAAAAATTGTCCAATTTCTTTTGCCTTTTAATGCAAACATTAAAAATAATAACATCAAATATAATAAAAATTATTCATTTCTCATTTTTCACTTATTTTTCAAAAATGCAGAGTTTGAGGGTATGGTTCATAATCTGACTTGTAAAACACTAAATGTCATTAAATATAAGATTTGATGAGAGTAAAAGTTCAAGGCAATAATATTTTCTATGAAATAAAACAAGAATCAGGTTTCTAAGACAAGTAGTTTTCAATTAATGAAAGAAAAACTATGGTTTTTTGCCAAAAATCGCAAATTTTCAAGAAATCAACCTCGATGAGGCATGGGTTAATATTATTCAATTGAGCTGAAACTTTGCCAATCTCATTTTCTAATTGATTGGCAACTTTTAGAGGGGTCCCTCGGAAGAAAATGTTAAAAAAAATTTTTCCCATGTTACTTGTGACCACCCTAATATATACATTAAATTTTGATTATCAATAATTTTTTTGAGTGTTATATATTTCGAAACATGCAATACAAAACACAACATTACAATCAGCACCAAACGCCAAACCCAAACGGTAATATTCAAAGACTTCACACGGAAATGCCAGTTAATTTTTTTTTGGTTTCAGAAGTTTTTTCCAGCAATTAAATCTCCAGCCCGGAAATATGATGGTCACAAGAAATAACGAATGACACCTCAGCCCGTGATATTGACGGGAGCGAGAATTAAGGGGTTAAACAAACAACGTCTACAGAATTATTGAATTATTTTCATTACTAATAAGGAGCTTTGTCAGATAGCTATTTAACAGTCGTCATTTTTAATTATACTCTCATTAAACCATAAGCTCAATATAAAAACCTTAATTTCTAAGAATGTTTCCTAATAATCTGATAATTGAAATACAGTACAGAATCAATTATTCAGAATGGTTCGGGTCAGATGTATTCCTAGAGATGTAAATTTTCCAGAAATTTTGAAGCCACGGAAAAAAAAATGTATTTTCCAGTTTTTTTCTGGAAAAATTGGAAATTTTGGAAAAAAGGATTTCTCAAAAATATTTCTGAAAAATAAGTTAATTTTCTTAATAAATATAAAATAATAAACTTTTTAAAAATATTTATACACACTAAAAAAAATTATTTTTTCTTTACATGAATATATTATTAAAAAAAAGAGCGAGAGAGAAAACAAGCTAGCTTTTAAAAGTTTATCCTTTCAGCCTCAGAATTTTGACAATAGCTTTTCTTGCTTAACTTAACACCAGTGTTTGTAATATATCATGTGCCTGTAGAAATGATTTTTCAGTTGTATTTGTCTAATTATATCAGTATGGATAATTTAAAAAATCTTAAGTTTCAACCAATATCACTGCAGCTTGAAAGCAATTTTAAAATGTATTGTACATCCTATCTATATAGTACTGATTTTCAAATATATAAATGATGCCAGTTTAAAAAAACAAAACCAATGATAGCAGTTCTGGTATTATTATAAATACATTTATCATTTTCAAATCCGCCATTGATTAAAAATTGGTATTATTTTAAAATATTACATCCCCCCACAAAAAAAAAAAAATATATATATACATAGCTGCCAACCTTCAACTAATCTTCCGTAATATCTGGATTAATTTGACCCAGGTTAACCACTTTCGAACCAGAAAATTTATTTCTTGAATCTTTATTTATTTAATTCAAGGTTTCTACATGGAACATATTTAATTTCATTCCTTCAAAAAATTTCTTATTTGAAATGTATTAAACCAGGGTCAAATTAATGTGCGTATTATGGAAGATTAGTTTGAGGTTGGTACCTATGTATATATAATCTTCATTTCCTGTGTATTAAGTTTTCTACAGCCTTCCAATTTTAACCCAAACTATGTTTTATAAGTTTTAGATTCTTAATATTGAAAGTAGTAATTTTTTTTTTATAAAGGATAGTTTTAAAACAGATGGATTTTTCCATATGTTTAAAAATTATTTTCAACTAAATTTATCACAGAAATTTGCTTACATTTTCTTTGAAAAGTTTATTTGTATAAATTTATAATTAAAAAAAATAGAGTTAGACAATTCTAAGGATCTATATTTCAGGAAAAGAAAGAAAACAAATAATTTTAACTGCATGTTATGAAAAGAATTTTTTCTAATAATAGTGAAAAATTATAGCTATGCGAATAAAAATAAATGAGCGTTTCAAATTTTATACCTTACCATTTTCATTAATTGGTATATTATAATTATTGAACTAATTTTGCATATGAATTTTCATTTTTAACAAGTGACGGTTGCATTTAATTATCTTAGCAGGGATTTGCTTGGATTTTTTCCACATGATCCTGTTTTTGCGAAATTTTGTATATATTTGTAAAAAATTTAATCAGAATTTTGTGAATGAGAAATTATTATTTTTAATTTCTTATTTAGATATTATTGAGATGTTCCTTTGTACATATTACAGCCAGATAATAGATACATTCGTGATTTCAGCTGTTATGAAACAGGTCTTTTTTAAAAAATTATTCTAAAATCATTACATGTCTGAAGGATTAAATTTGGAGATTGACAATTTTTCTGAAATGTCTATTTTTAAGAGGAAGAATTTTGTTAAGGGTCATATGTTTTAAGGTGAAAAAATCATAAAGGATCCTTAAACAGACTCATGTCCTGTCTAAACAGCTCCCTGCTTATAGATAAGGGTTTTCATGTGGGGCACTAATCATGAAAAAAATATAAATAAAAGTATCAGAATATAGCAATTATAAAATTTTGACTATATTATTTAATACATGAAATTAAAATTCTTCCAATTTGGAAAATTTTAAAAATAGCCCTTCGGAAAAAAACAAACAAAAAACTGGGTTTTTTCCCAAAATTTCTAGTTTTTTTTTCTGAGCATTCCTATCTCTATGTATTCCAGATAACTTGTTGTTGCATTAAATCAACATCTGTTTAATTAATTTGTAGAATATATATGGCTATGACAGTGTTTTGATCTCAAATTTAATTATTAGACTACTCAGAAAGAATCAGGTCCAAAATAAGATCAGATATTAATCAAAGTTTAAAAGAAGGCAATTTATAGAAATACCTTGGAAACAAAAATTCTCTTTTTCCTATACATAAAAATTAAAATGTCCAATATATAACTAAATATGCTTCCATTTCAAATCTTAGTTGCTGGAATCAAGTTACCGTATTTTCGGGCGTATGAGCCGCGGTGCATACGAGTTTGAAAGTATAAAATATTCTAAGTGTGGCTCTTACGCCAGGGTGGCGGATATGGTGATTTTTTTTTTCTTTTACAGCAATGTCTTATGGCATTTTTTTTTTTTTTTTTGGTCAAACGAATATTTTATGACGCCATTTTTCCCCCTTTGATCAATAGTTTCATGCTCTTGGATTGGTACCAAAATATTAGAAAATGTCCCTCAACTGCAGATGTCCGAGAAATGTTATTTGTTTTGTTTATTTTTAAACAATCAGTGGGATGAATAATGTTTGTCTCACCGGTTCTCAAGTTAAAAATGATTACATTTTCCGCCCATCCGTCAATAATTACTTTACCTTCCAGATACTGGAATGTACAGCTGTCGTGAACTTTTCTTCTAATAAACCCCCTTTCCTTCCTCTTGCAAAGCAAAACTGCTCATAGAGTGCTCAGTCAGTGAAATTACTGGTCTCTAACTAGAAAAATCTCAAATCAAGGCATAGAAATTTTGTAGAATGGGTCTCCTAATACACAATATAAACACTGGAGAGCAAGATTTTTTCTTTTTTTTTTTTTTTCAGTACCGGACTCTATAAACTCGGCCCCTAAAATAAAGGCCATACCCGACTCGACCAGACAAAATGAATCCAAACTTTGAAATCGGCCGGGTCAGCAGAATTAGTACAGTTTTTTAGCTGAGCCAGGTTGGGAGATAAACAAAATAAACGGTCCTGACCAATACAACAAATTAAGTGAGACGACTTCCATGACATAAATATTGGGCCATTTTGCTCATGCAAAAACACAGGCTCGTTAATGTAAATCCTAAGAAAGATTTTTTTTAAAAATATGTCGTTCGCATGCCATTATTTTTAAATGATCTTTTTTGCATTGGATAGCTGAGGTCGGTCTCTACAAAGAGTCATTTTTACTTTTTCGATTGTGTTTATAGGTTTTTTTTTTTTATGAGAATACTTTCACTTACGAAACTGATTCCGAAAATCAAAGTATACTACGAAAAAACAACAAACATCAGTAAAACAAAACAGTAAAAAATCACAAAAACAGTAAACAAAATCAAAAAAGGGTCGAGATCGACTTCAGCTATTCAACGCAAAAAAAATAAATCATTTAAGCATATTGAAATGCAAACCATGTATTTAAAAAAAATTCTTCAATAGGATTAACATTAGCGAACAGCCGTTTACCCTTGAGTGAAGTAGCCAATCCATAGGGGAAAACAATCGGCCCGGCCTGTACAAAAAAAAAAAAATTAATTAATTAATAGCCCGGCATAAAAGCTAAAAGTTTGGCCTGGCCCGCAAACATTTAAAATCTCAGCCCGACCTGACTGAATTTCTTCAAAACATTGATTTTTACACTAATATGGTTAAAAATTATTTCGTACGAAGAGTTCTCAACAAAAATAGTTATTTTATCTTTTTTTTTATGTTTATAATCTTTATTTTTAAAGAAGCGCCTAATAAAATCACTCAAATACTCATTTATAACTAATAAACAAACCTTATTTTGTTATCTCTTGACGCAACTAAAAGATAAACACACTTGATTTCAAATTTACTCCATCTCCTCGCTCCTCAGACCGGACATTCTGTCACATTACCCTGTGACCTTGATGTGTAGTTGGCTAATAGTTTCTGTTTCGTTTCTTTGAAAAGAACTTTGAATGCAGTAGAAAAAAGCGGTAACGAAATAAGAGATTTTTTTAATGCAAAGTGGATTCATGAATTTCTTCTCTTTCATTAAACTTATGATATATATCTTCATAATAATTATCATCATAATAACTTATGATGAAAATGAAAGTTTAAATTCTGAGCAAGAAATATTTTTAAAACTTATAAAATTATTTTTAAAAATGAACAAGAAAAGATGCGTATGTAGCAAATAAAAAATAAAATCTGCCACAAACAGAATCAGTGAAACAGTTATCAATAGGTGAACTGCTAAAAAAAAAAGAAAGAAAGAAAAAAGAGTGTTTGTAGTTATCCTAAAGTGTTTTCGGCAGTGTGAGATCTGCACGGGCCGGCTTTTCGGCCTGAGACATACTCTTTTCTGAAGGTTCTGTCCGGGCCGGGTTAAGGCATTACTTTTTGATTGGGCCGGGCTGGACCTAACTTATTTTTTCTCTACAGAGCCTGGACTGGTTTCATTCCTAGTCTTCATGATCCAAAATTTTCAGTCCTAGTTTTGACAAAGACCGTATGAAAATCATTGTCTCGTCATGGCCTGGTCCATTCAAAGGTCAGTAAAATTAGGCCTGGACCAAAAATGTTTGCAAAAAATGCATACCTTTTTAAATCGCCATTATTCGACAATTAAACATTAAAATTTATATTCTTTTCAAAGAGTAGTAGATTTCATACGCTTATTAAAATATAGCTAAATTAAAATATAGTAAAACGAGTGAAAAGAACCTGCCTATGATGGAATCCTGTTTTAAACTGAACAACGTGTTGAGGATCTTGTCTATAATGCTTTTTTTTTATTTTTTAAACAATTCCATCTTAGCAGATTTTACTGTATAACATTTTTCAGATTTTTAACACTTCAATACATAGAATATGGATTAACAAAAGTAATGATAACTGAAGCATTTACATACAAGAAATAGAGATTCATTAAAAAAATAAATATCACAGCCTGCGGCACTTCATCAATGTTTTATAGAAATTCAGTTGGGCTGGGCCGAGATTTTAACTTTTCCGAGCCAGTCTTGGGCCGAACTTTCAGCTGTTACATCGGGCTGGGCCGAACTTTTAAATTTTTTACCGGGTCAGGCCAATATTTCTTTTGTACGGGCTGGACTGAACTTTTAATTTTTGTATAGGGCTGGTCCGTGCCGAATTTTTTCTGCGAGTCGGGCAGTCCCGGGCCGAATTTTTTTCTATGAGTTGAGCATTCCCGACCTAGAAATTTCAGGCCGGGCCCGAAAATTTCGGCCCGTGCAGACCTCTAAGTGTCTCTATACGATATTTCAAGACCTCTAAAATCCGGAAAAGCCACAGCCGAAACAATTCCGGAATTTAGATTGTACAAATATCAGTTCCTTGGGTGGGGTGCTTACGTCGATAAACTTTTTTTAAAACAGATTTTTATTGGTGCGGTGCTTACAGTGGGTGTGGCGGGTATTCCCGAAAATACGGTATATCATGCATATTATAATGTTTAAAGCAGTATTCATATGAAACTGGCACTGCATGGCTCATTTTTCTGAAATAAGTCAATTGGAAATATCATTCTGGATAACTTGTTTTCTGGTCTCCGGATAAATGATTCTATACTGTATTTCAATACAAAGACATGTATGCATTTAAATGACTCAGAGTTGCAATATTTAAATTTATTTTTCCAAGTTGTGTGTGTGTGTTTTTTTTTAAGTGCATCAATGTAAATCAGAGCTAAAAAAAACTCCCTTCCTTGAAACATTTCCATGTCATGAAAAACCCATTTATTTATTCTTTTTATAAAGTGTTTTCACTTTTTAAAACTGTTTCTTTCATATATGCTATAATGATAACTAAGAGCTAAACAGTTCATACCTTACTTATATATGCGGCATATAAATTTAACAAAATTTAGCTAGGTTTCAAAAGGGCCATTCATATGAGAAAACTCTGAAGTTTTGCCATTATTTAAACAACACATTAACATAATTTTGCAAAATGCTGAGCTTACCTCAAAAGAATCCTGATTGAGTCTAGAGGTCATTAGATATTTAAAGCCACAGACATCAGTTAAAAATGTTATCATTTTAAGTGTGGCTTTCAATGTTACTTTCAGACCATAGCAAGTTGAATCTGACAGAATACTATAATTTCGAGATTTATCAAATTTCTCCCATTCTATTATAAATTCCAGGAGCACTCTAATTGCCTGTAAAGTTTAAAATAGAAAAATAAAACTTAGGATACAGTATTCACATACTTAACACACATTCAAAATATCACTTCATATGTTAATTACATTTTCATCAAAAGAGTTCAACTTAAGTGCATCAGCGGGAAGCCTAGAATTCATTGCTCTAATAGCAGAATCAAAAATTTGTATAATTTCTGCACAAGATTCAATGTTTTCTAACAGGGCATTATCCTCTTTATAAAGTATCATTGTAGATGCAACCTTTTTACTGAAAAACTGAAAAAAAGTTTAAAGCACATTTTTAAACCTATACTAATTTACATGTATACTAAAATAAAAAACAAATCACATCTGAAATGCCATTGGAACATTCATTTTCTGAAAGCTTTCAGGATATATTGTATTCCATGTCAGTTTATCGCAAGCTTCAAGATTATATCCTCTACGAATGTCCATGTTCACCACAGATTCCCAGAACTTTGTACTCATAAGTCCAGCATGGGTCTATCGAAAAAAGATAAAAGTTGGAATCAAAATAATTGAGGCTGTTCTCATATCCAAAAGAGAGACTTTCTGACATAAGTTTAAATTTATTTTTGGTCGGAAATGCATGAAACTTGCTGGTGTTGTTGTTCAAAAGCTATGTAATCGAGCTGTTTTTTTCATTTTTTTTACAAATGCAATAGATCTTTCAGAATATAGTGTCAAATTTGACATTTTGAACAGAAGTTCCCAAAGAAAGCAGAAAAACCAGTCAGCGAAGGGCAAATACATCTTTGTCACGTGATCAAAATTGCTTATAACTCAATAGGTAATTCATTGATCAAAAAATGGAAAAACAATTCGATTCCAAATCGCTTCCATAGTCAGGCCTTCCAATTTTATATCTTTGTGTTAAAAAATGAATCTGTAAATGTGTCAAAACGTTTTGCGCTTGTTGAGCAGAGCAGTTGAGAACAGCCTTAATGCACAGTGAAATATAATGTATAAGTAGTGAGAGCTAAGTACCATCATTTCTACATAATTCATATTATGTGACTTTAAATGCCTCAACTGTAATACAGTAGACCTTGGCAAATCAGCACAGCTTGGGAACAGAGGTTGTGTGGATTTTAGAATTTTGCAAATTTCTGGTCATTTGCTTTGTTTACATTTTTTAAACAGTAATTTGAATGTAATAATGCAGTGAAAATTAAAATGAATGCTTGCATTACAGTAAAATATTAAAATAAATAAGTAAAGTTAAGAAGCTAAAATGATAAATTAATAGTAAGATAATTTTAAAAACAAATTATTAAAATTAAAGGTCAAGTAAATCCTTAATAATGTATAATTAAATATGCATAATGAAGAAGAGATAAATTTTCCTTGAATTATTCAATGAAACAGTCCTTATAAGGGTAACCTATTACAATTCACATCAAAATCATAAAGGAAGGAATTTTTATTTCAGGTTTAGCTAGTCTTAATAATCAAAAAAGCTTGATTAATATAATACATAAATATATTTGGTAAAAAGGTTGTGATTACCAGCAATGTCTTGATTTTTTTTCACAAATTTATACTTTCTTCTTGAAAAACCACACATTCAGTCCAAGGACTGATTTACAAATTTAGGGGCCCCGGGCACAAATGCCTACGGAGCCCCCTTGCTCCAATGCTTACAGGGAGCTTTAGTAAAAAAATATATATATTGAAAAAGATACTTACTAAGATAACCACTATTGACTTTAATAATTACTATAAGATATCCATTGAAAAATTAAATTTGATAATCACTAATTTACTTTTAAATAATTATTTCACAATTATGAAATTTAAATGAATAGACGTTTTGATAACAAATTGTGTGGTGCTGATTATCTTTTCCTATGCAAGTCTATTGTCTGGAATGATAAAGTATGGCAGCAACTAATAATAAATTTTCGACAACACCAAGCTACAATTATTTAAAATATTAGGGGCCTCTGCTGCCTACGAGCTACACTCACCAACCCTGAAATAATCTGACGAGAACAGGAACAGGATTAAATAAGAATTAAAAATACAATATATTTTCAAAGTGATAAAGATGAAAGAAAATATTCCCTATAATAAAGTAATTAAATATGGATGTTCCAGACAAAATATACGATGTTATAAAAATAGAATACGAAAATAATAATAAATGTAGAATGAAATGTAAAATTATATTAGATGTTAAAACTACATCAGATTTTGGTCAATAATTGAAAAACCTTCAGCAGCATTTGGTGGCCCCTGATTTTCAGAGGCCCTGGGCCCGTGCCCCGAATGCCCTACCGTAAATCAGGCACTGGTTCAGCCATATTTTCAAGAATTACATAAAACACATACGGATTGATACAAAACTAAAACATTCTGCAATTTTGCCTCTACATCTGAACTGAAAGTTTCATTGTTTACATCTGTGATGATGTGGCGATTTTAGGTTCGCAGGTTTGAGGGAGTTTACTGTACTAGAAATACCATAAAATCTATGAAAATGAAATCTGCCTCAAATGGAATCTGGTCTTAAATGAAAAAATTATCAGAAAGAATTTCAATAATTATATCTGCTAAGATGGAAATAAAGCAGAATATTTTTTTGGTTTTGATGAATCAATATTTGACAAAGCTGATTAACATATATTACATATTTTAAATTTAAAAATAAGCCGGTTGTTAGAAAAATTCCATTTGTAAATTTTCTTTCTTTTTTTTGGGGGGGGGGGGGGATACCAAAAGCCATGTTTGCCCTATGTGCAAGAAAAGCTACATTCAGGCCTGGCAATTGCAGAATGTTTACTCTTGATTATAGAATTCATTCTAATTAGGATTTCTGGGGTCTCCCCATTTCATTAAAAAGCATCCTTCTTGCCCCTAAAACAAGAATTCCATTATTTCTGCTTTTCTATTAAAACATTGCCTGTAGGGTAAATATTCAATTTATGACTTGAAATAAATATGGTGAAAATTAAAAGTGTCTATAAAAAATAAACAAGTTGGAAATTGCATGTCAAACATGGCAAATGAGGTTTGTTTATACTATAACTATTTTTATAAATATTTTTTGTACTGCATATTATCCTACTGAATGCATACTTTAGTGCACTTCATAAGTGCATATCAATTTAATTTTGTTGAAAAGGCTGTAACATCATTAAAATGCACTTGAAATATTTTTTTCCCATGGGCCATAATTTAACAGAAAACTTTTGACTGTCCCTGTAAACTATACACCTGATTTTCATAAAATTTGAAATGAGAAGACAAAATTTTGCAACAATTATATATTTAAAATTTCAGACAATTCGGTTGGGTAGTTTTTGCTCTGTTACATGCAGACGGATTGAACGACCGCTATAGGTACTACGTATTTATGAACGCACCAAAAAAACCCCCAAGAATTGAAAAAAGTATGTTTAAGAATCTAAAAAATTGTTTTAAGAATGCGAAAAGCACCCTTTTTTTGAAAAGCACATATAGTAGACTCCTTCAAATCAGCACAGCTTGGGACCAAAGGTTGTGCAGATTTTAGAATTTTGCAGATTTATGGTCATTGATTTGTTTACATTTTTGAAACATTAATTTGATTTGTAGTTAAACAAGGGAAATTATAATGAATGCTTACAATAAAGTGAAACATTAAAATAAGTGAAATATTAAAATAATTTATTAGTTTAAACGTAAGTAATTATTAAAATAATTATGTAAAATAAAAATTTAGAAAAATATTAAATTATTACCGATGAAATCGATTCAATTCAATTTCAAAAGTCCTATGCTGCCATCTAGTGGTAAAACGATCGTAAGATCGATTCATCATTATGCTATTATCAGTATATATAGCTTATTGCACTCAGTGTAACTTTTTTCATTGTTATTTAGAGTCTTGAATGCTTTTCTTATACTGCTTTGTATGTTTAAAAATAAATTTGTCTATAATTTTAAAAAAAAATTCCACGAACAATAATTTTAAAATAGCGTTCCAGTTTTGTGGATTTTTCCATTTTGAATCCTGGAATTTTTGATATAGATATGCTAATTTATATCAAAATCAAAAGTAATGTAAATTTATTTAGTAATAAATCAGCTGTAATAACCAAAAGAGAATGATTAACAAAAAATTTAGCAAAAAGAAAAAAAAAAAACATTGCGGTAGTTGCTGATTTCGGCGCAATCTTGAATTTTGTTCCTGCAGCTTAACTGTAAATTTCATTGTTTATATCTGAAAAAATATGCGGATTTTAGACGTTCGCGGATTTAAGGGAGTCTACTGTATTGAAATTATGGCATTTAACATCTCAAGAAAAAACATCACTTGCAATCTCTCATGACTAATGCTTCTTAGAAATTAGGGGGATGTGGGATAATTATTGTACATAAATGTAAAGCCTAACTTTAACAGAGTATGTGCCTATAATAAAATAATATACTTTTTCTTCCATTTTTCAAAACCATAGCAGTTCTATATCACATCATTATTATTTACATCAATAAAAGTGAATATTTAAAAACTTTCATAACAGAAGTTTAATTAAATTTTTTTAGCACATAACCTCAATGAGCAGAACTGCCCTCTAGTTCCAAGTTAATTATTAGCAAGGGTTTTTAGCTTATATTGTATTTACTGATATGTTTTGTACAGTAACAAATTTAGTTGAATTATTAACATATTTTAAATGTTTAAAACATGCACAAGAATTTGTCTAAATCAAAATCTTATTAACAAAGTTGCAATTTTTATGCTTACATGGTATTTAAAATTGTTTGTTTAACAAATAATTGTACATCTTAAAAGATATTTACTTATGATATGGGATATATATATGGCTAATTCCATGGGTTTTAGTAGTGTAAGTCACATAGCTGATTTAATTGCTATGCTTGATGGCCACCATTATTTTGGAAAAGTTTCTTGGCCTTATTAAATTAATGACATATCTCCCACAAAATAAGTCACATATTTATTCGTTCTAAATAGAGCCGTACCGAGTACTCGGTAAATACTCGGTACTCGACATACTCAGCCAATTTGCCGAGTACTCGGTACTCTGCGAAATTTTGGCCGAGTACTCGGCCAATACCGAGTAGTTGTAAGAATTTAATTTTTTAAGCATATGAACTTATAACTGATGTGTAAAAAGTTATTCGAATATCAATGTATAATATATGCAATAATTTATAAAATTATTTACTTGGTATTTAACAATATGGCTACAAAATATAGAAAAAGTTAAGAACAAAAACCCTCATAAAATAATTCCAGATTAAAATTTAGTTTCACATTTATCCTTCTATATATAAAAAAAAGTTTTGATATGGAAATGGACCAATGAAAATCTGCGTAGATATTCCCGGCCGATCAGCATCCAATTTGAATGCTTAAGCATAACCTTTCTTCATTAATATTAAAAAAACTGTTGCATACAAAAATATTAAAATCGGTAGTATTATAAAGAAATGTTTGATAAACACGCTAGTGCAGACAGTTTTCAAATCGAAGAATTATTTTAAGAGATATTTAATGCCAAAGTTGGACAAAATCATTCCATTAAAAAAGTTTTATAGGAGCAAAACTGTACATAGGAATTTAATCATTTTTAGATCATTTTATGCGTCAGAATTTTCCGGTGTGCAGACTGTATTTAGTTTTTTAATTTGACTCCTTTTTTGAGGTTTTATTTCTATTTTAAATTCAAATTTTCAGCATTTCGAGAGACAACCTTTTACTTATTTTAGAAAATTGTATTAATTTAAACTGTTGCCAAGTGTATAAACAGAGCAAACAATAATGTTTGCTTCAAATTAAAAATTTATTTTACACGTGACTATTATAAATAGAAAATATAAAAAGCAGGAACTCATTGAAAATTACGTCATAAAAACTATATTTACACATGAATTTTAAGAGAGAAAGAATATTGTAAAATAATAAATTCATTAACATGCGTTAGAAGTCTTAAATAGGAGAATTTATGTCACATTACACTTATTACGTAAAATGAACAAAAAGTAATATTGCAAAACAGTTTAAATTTAAAAATTGCTCGAGACATTTATTTGATATATTAAGATGATCATAATATTTCATTTCTAACTAAAGTATTTTTGCGTGAATATTAAAAAGAGAAAGAAAAGTTTGGTGAAAATTACGTCAGATTATAATTGTCAGATTCAAATTATAATTCAATCTTTCAAAATCTTTTTAAAGCCGATCAAATTAGGGTGCTGTTAGAGTCTGCGGTGTCTGAACGGGGGTTGATCGTAGGGGCAGAGCCCCTAGTACAAATAAAAATAAGTTTTTTTTAAATATATAGGAAACAGAAAAGACTTATTTTGGATAAAGAAACTGAAAATGCAATAAAAAAATTAATAATCAAATTTATTATATTTCAAGTTATGGTGCAAAAACACCAAATATTCTACATTATCAGTAAACAGAGCATTTCTTTTACTACTGTAAATTTGGCCTGCCTCTGAAAATATACGTTCAGAATAACAGTGGTTGAAGGTGCACATAAGAATTTTTTTGCAAGGTTGCACATAATCGGAAAAGTCCCCCCCCCCCCCCCACACACCATGCAAATGGAGTGTCAGTTTTACATAAGTCTTCTGTTAAGAAAGCCTGTATCTCTTTTTGTACCTCTCTTTTTATTTTTAATCAAAAGAAAATGAGGTACAGTTACAAAATAAATATGAAATGTTTTGCATCATTCAATGAATTGTTACAGTAACCAATAGGAACATTTTTATTTTTGATAGACAGATTTCAGGTATCAGAATAAATTGAGGGTTGAAGAATGTTTTAATTTTATATTGGTTAATAATTGTACTTGTTATGTGTCAATTCTTCTTTTTTTGCTACTGTTTTGAATTGTCAAAAATTGTTTTTAAAAAGTGCACACAGGTATATATATGTACACACAAGCTCACATTATGTGCACATCAGTGTGTTTTTTTCTTATTACACAACTACTCGGTATTCAGTACTCGGTACTCGGCCAAAGTACTACTCGGTACACCACTAGTTCTAAAGTACTGGTAGCCAAAAATCTTAGCATGTGACTTACGCTACAAGTGCTCATGGAAATAGCCATACTGATTAATAACAAAACATTTCAGAATTAAATTAATGAAAAAAAGAACAATGCAAATTGGCACACATGTAAAGGATGCTTTAATTTTAGAATGATACAGTTATATTTATGAACTGAATTATTAATATAACAGTCTCAAAAATCTGCAATCTTCTGAAATCCACATGCATTTCAAAATTTAAACAATGAAATTTGCAATTAAGAAGTATTCTTTATAATTTTTAATGTAAATTTATGGAAAAATAGTAATGACACAAATAAAATGCTTTTATTTCACAGAAACTTACATACAAGAAAATATAAAATTATAGAAATCGACGAGAGATATAATCAAGCACAGATAAGTTTTAGTAGTGGCACCATCTATCAGCTGCTAAAGAAAATAGTGAATTAATTTATTTTATATTTCATGCAAGGCTTTAATTTTAATGCATGACATAAAATATGGCCTGGCTCTTCATTTATCCAAAATGAGGATTAAGATAAAGATTTTTCATTTAACCTTACCACAAACTAAAGCCAAAAGAAAATACCAAAAGCTAGTTTTTGTAGAAGGTTTGGTTTTAGGTGAAGATTTTGAAGTTCTTATTGTATTGAACTGAGTTATACAGACAAACAGGAAATAATGGCTATTTACAGAATCAAAAGAAATTTCAACAAGAGGAAATGGAAGTTCTCAATCAAAGGATTATATATAAAGAATGTTTAAAAATTGTAACAAATATAATTTTAGGTATTAAAATGATAATGCACAGTATACAGGTAAAGAAGGGATTCAAGTTTTGATTGCTTAAATTGAATTACTACATGCTCTTCTTGGAAATAAACAAGGTATGTTGAAAAAAATAAATCATTTAATCCTGAATTTACAAAATTCTAAAATCTGCCCAGCCTCTGATCCCAAGCTGTGCGGATTTTTGAGACTCTACTGTATATTAATTAAAAATCTACTTACTCTTCTCCATTTGTCTGCTTTCTTAACTGGGCTGTATCCATCAGCATTAAAAAAATCAGTTAATTGGTTCCACAATTCATCTTTATCTTTTTTGGGTGAAAGATGGAGTGAATTTCCTATTCTCAATTTGTCGGTGATGGCTTATAAAATTGATCATTAACTAAAACTGATACAGAGTTTTTTTTTTTTTTTGATCAATTGCAGTCTTCTCCAAGCATTTTTTTTTCTCTTTCAAAGCTCTGCTGACACACGTTGAAAGTTGAATTCACAACAAGTAAATAAAGAGCGATAAACAGACTGAAGATCACACATGTCCTTAGATATCATTGATCGAAACCGGTTCATCTCAAAAGCAGACAATTTGGAGGTCATTCGCAAATCCTGATTGCAGGGCAGAGATGAAAACTGTTGAATCTTGTTATGATTTATCAGATTGGTTGGTTCCCAGTCGGTTTGTTCCGTTAAGGGCAGAATACAGCCACTGATCCATCTTTTAAAATAGGTCTTTCCCTTTTCTGAACATAGAGTGCTCCATCAGTCATCTTCAGCTCAATCGTCCTTAATATACATTTGTCATCAAAATGCTGAGCTCACACAACTTGTAAGGTTGCATAAAAACCTTATCTTTTCTTGGAATGTCTCTCTGCCACTTCTCCAGGAATTCAACATCTTAAATATAAATAATAAAATTATTTATAAAGTTTATGCTAAATTTCAGAATTAAACAATGTACATCCTTATAGACTGGGAGGCAGCTTTACAGACAATCACCTCATCAAGTTGGAAGCTGAAATTCCAGGATTAGACAAAACTCGATTAGCTTATTAAACTGCAACTGGTCTGCCAAGTCATATCTTGGTGGAAAACACCAGAAAATCTCATTTTATCGGTTGACTCCAAGGTTTAACATCGTGCTTTCCTGCTCCTAGTCCTCTATGCTTTCATACCTTTGGGTGCAGGAAAACACAATGATAAACCTATGAGCCAACTGCTAAAATTGGATTTCAGGTGTTTTCTACCAAGATATGACTTGGCAGACCAATTGCATTTTAATATGGGAATCGAGTTTTAACTAATTCTGGAATTTCAGTCGACAACTCGATGAGGTGATGGTCTGTTCTGCCGCCTCCTGGTCTATTACATTTTAGGCATATATAGATAAAAATACATTAAAAAAAAAAAATCTGAGTTTCTTACAGTGGCGTAGAAATTTAAAAATTATGGGAAGGACAGTCATTTGCAAATAAATTAGGGATGTAACGAATAGTGATCTGGCCAAATAGCCAAATATTCGGCCAAGTTTTAGGCTGAATACCGAATATTCGGCGGCCGAATAGTGACTTTTAAAAAATGTTATTAATTGTTTTTTTTCTTCAATTTTAAAATCAAAAATTAAATGAAGGTCTAATTGAAATTAATTTTTTGTTTGAGTATTCAAAAATCATAATAGCTGAATGTATTTTTTGTAATATTTTAAATACTTTGATGCCATTAAGATAACATGACTTTCAAAAATGTAAATAATAATTTAATTCATAATTTTTTATTTAATCCATAGATAGTTCTAGTAATTTACATATATTTTATCTAAAATAGAAATTCATTACCCCTGTAAAAATGAAACTTTTTTTATTTTAGTAAAATCATTTCACCCCCCAAAAATAAGAACTTGCATGCGTCCTCTGTCTTTTTATATCCTTTCTCTTTCAACTCAAACTTAGTAAATTTACATTCTGTATGTAAAGAAAAAGGTTGTTTTCTTAAAATATAATTATTCATTCTATTAAAATATAATTATTCTTTTCTGCTACCAAAATATACTTTTCTCTTTTCTTTCTCTCAAAATTAACAAGCCCCTCATAATATTTCCTGCACCCCAAATTTCACAATGAGATGCCTATGAAATATCCAGTGGTGTAGCTACCGTACTTTTCAGCCTATAATCCGCGGATTATCTGTTAAAAAACCTAAAAAATTTTAAGTGCGGATTATCTGCTGACATTTTTTTTTAAGCAAAAGTTCATGTCAGATATCCTGTTTCTACTGGTAGTCAAAATAAAAATGTAAACAGCTATCACACGATTGTTTACTATCGACCGTTCGCAGAGTTGCTCGTGATTCGTTCACATATGATGTGTACATGCTAGTGGGAGTGGCTTCTGATTTTTATGTTATAATTTTTAGCCTTTTGGCAACATGTTTTTATGAAGAACGCTTCTCAACTCATCTCTTTCAAAAATTGCAATGCAATATAATAAATAATGTCTAACAGAAAATGTGTTATTTAACAATGCAGAATTTAAACTGAACATTATTATAAAAGCGGAAAATAATTTAAAAACAGCAATTATTATAGAATTATCTGTATTCACAAGACAGTCTACATTTTAGATATAAGATTCAATGAAAAAAAAGTATTTGTATTTTTAACTTGTAATTATTTTATAATTATTTTTTTTCAATTATTTTATTACAATTATCATTTAAATAGAGCAACTAAATAAATAGAGAAGTGGTTTATTAGTAGTACTTTGGAATGTTGAAAACAATGGGTAATCCTCGTATAGTCTGGCGTATTATCGCGGATTATCTGATGAAATTTTTTTATAAGCACTAAAAATTGCAGCTGCAGATTATACGCCGCCGTGGATTACAGGCCGAAAAATACGGTACATATTCAGCGCCCTGGAGCAAGTAAAGTTTGTGTGCCCTCTCTTCTGCGTGCCTATGTTCTGTGCAATATTATTCTGAAGTTTAAAATTTATATACAATTCTTAATTCAATTTAAAGCCTTACTTTTATTTGAAAGTACAAGTATTTTAACAACTAGACCGGGGGGCGCCAGCACAGACAATCAACTCATCGAGTTCATGGCTGAAATTCTAGAATGAGTTAAAATCGATTCGCATATTAAAACGTAATTGGTCTGCCAAGTCATATCTTGGTGGAAAACACCTGAAAATCCGATTTTAGCGGTTGTCACCGTAGGTTTACCATTGTGTTTTCCTGCATACAAAAGTATAAAAACATGGTGGATTCGGATCAGAAAACATAATAGTAAACCTATGAGCCAACTGCTAAAATACAGTTTTTAGGTGTTTTCCACCAAGATATGACTTGACAAATCAATTGCATTTTAATATGCGTATCTAGTTTTAACTAATTTTGGAATTTCAGCAGTGAACTCGATGAGGTGATTGTCTCTGCTGTTGCCTTCCGGTCTAAACCTATTACATACAAATAATTAAAAAATAAATAATGGATACTGAAATAAATTATAATTCTTTAAGGATGGAGTACCTACAATATTTTCTGCGAATGGGGCGGCATTTTCATTTTAAATGCGTCGATGGGCCAGTACAGTCTGTCACCCTTAATATCTGTTTTTCTGTTCAAGGGTTATGATGCATTGTAGAAAACTAATAAAAAAACCCGCACTATTGTCAAGATTTTACTTTTAATTTTTGTTTACTTTTCGCATTTGTATGAAACACATTTTTCTGTTTTTAGTGCTAGAAAATTCTATAAAATTCAAAATATCATAACTCAGTAAGTTTTGGCCATACAAAAAAAAAAAAAAAAAATTGTATTATTTTAGCTGTTAAAGTATGGAGAAGATTTTTCTAAATGTTATGTATAGAACCCACGGACAAATGAAAATATAAACCTCATGAGTGTTGAAAAATAACTACTTTGACATAAATTACTTTTAAGAGGATTGAAAACAACTTTAAACTTTTATACTTTTGGAACTACATTTCTACAGCTAATGGTTTAGAAAATTAGAAAATGGACAATGATAAAAGTTAACACCGGTGTTTTCACTGGCTTTTGACTAATCTGGGCAATTTGGCTAATCGCCAAAGAAAAACTAGCCAAAATTCAAACAATGGTAGTTATACATTTGTTGTGAAACACTAAAAATATCAAAACACAAATAAGGAGTTACACAGAAAAGGTTTAACTGTACAGTAACATCATTGAGAGTGATGCCGACAAAAAACATCTCTCACAATTTGGCAAATTCAGTCTTTAGTTTTTGCGACAAATGAAACATTTTTGCACAGTGGCAATCGGCAGTGAGAATCCTGATCGATATCCTTATATATTACTCAAGATTTCAGTTTTTACTTTCCATACATATACAATGTAAGGAAGAAAATAGGAAAGCATTGTTATCACAGTAAAAATAATTGAAAATAATGGTACATTTTTACATTTTCAAATATTCTGGATTCGTGCTCACAATTCTTAAAATGATTCAATATGTATAAGGAAAGGGCATGTTTACAAACAAACACCTGTCAACCAATCTATCAATTATATTTTTGTCATAACGATCATTGCAGGAATAGCCTTGACGACGTAGGCCAATCATATCAGAGACCTGTTAAACGTAGACCAATCAAATTTCCCTAGCTCATGTGTAAAGTAGGAGTCATAAAGAATGGACAGGTTTTTCTTGCTGATCCACAGTAATTTGACCAACAGGGACGTCAGCTGCCTTTTCCTTATATGCAGTGTTTACTTCAGGGGGTGGCCTGAGGATGCAATGAGGAGCAATGAGGAGCATCTGAGGAGAGCAATGAGATGTGTTCCTGGAAGATTTGAGATTTTGTATTTTCAATGGTCAAAAAGTGCAATTCCCCCCCCCCCCCCTCCTTGGAGCCACAGAAATTCCTCCCGGAAAAAAGTGTCTGAATTCAACACTGCTTATATGTCGGTGTGTATGCTAGAGTTTCCTCACATTTTCAGATTCGCAGAGCCGATTTGGTGTGTTTTTAATGCCGTCAGGAGGTATGTTGTAAATCTGTCGAGAGAATGGTATTAATTTTCGAAAAAATCAGCCAACAGGTTTGGCATCTAAACTACTTCCAACCATTCTGTGATGCTAACTGATGGACATTCTCCCTTATATCTCAATTAAATTATTTTTATTACTCATGTAAATCTGATATCTATACAACAACGCTTCACCACACAGACAGTGGTGGCTTGACAAGGTGTTCACAATCACTTTACTACCAGTAGCTTCATTAAAAAAAATTTCTCCTTGTTTAATTGTAGAAAATCCTACGATTAAAACATATAAAATTTTATATACCAATATTTTCCTAGAAAAGTGGTTGTGAATCCCTGAAGAACCGCTACTGCACGCAGGGTCGGACTGGTTCACTGTCAAATACACACTCATTGGATTATTGGAGGATGCAATATTTTAGAAACTTATTATTTTATCACCTTACTAGTAGACACCAATAATATTCATTATCATTCCTGTTTTTCTGTAAAAAAAAAAAAAAATAAATAAATAAATAAATAAAATACATCAAAACAATATAAAGAAAAAAAAAACAAAAACAAAGCACAGTTATAGAAAAAAGCAATTTAACAAATTATAACGACCACTTGAAAAATGATTTTTTCAAAGACT
This sequence comes from Maratus speciosus, assembly GCA_963932465.1. Taxonomy (NCBI): domain Eukaryota; kingdom Metazoa; phylum Arthropoda; class Arachnida; order Araneae; family Salticidae; genus Maratus; species Maratus speciosus. The sequence goes on along the minus strand of OZ010787.1, from coordinate 650,410,727 downwards.
AAAATTTAAGACAAAAAATTGCACGGAGTTGATCATACATTACGTACACCATGAATTAAACATTAATAGTGTTATTACACGTAAAAATTGCAAGCGACAAAAATCACCTGCGACTCGTCAGATTTCCTGAAACTTACGTATTATCCAAGCATTTCATTGGCTGTTCAGGAAAAAGGCTTCTCCATCGTCAGATTTCCAAGAAATCTGACAATCAATTTTAAATGAAATTTCATTCTTAAACTTCTAAAACATCCCACAATATTGCTTTTTACACTGTGTTACAGAGAAAGAAATGTACGTTTAAATGCAATTTGTTTGAAAGCTGTATCTCAATTTGTTTCTGAGTTATTAATTTTTTTGTAGTTTTTATTACTTTTTTGTCATAGTGGCAACAAAAGTATCCATCTCTGTTGAAAGTAAAGGGAAAATATAGATTACTGTATAGACATTATCAGAAAACGAATAAAATGCGGATTCAACAAATAAAATGCTTGAGATATGTTTTTGATTTTCTACCCTGACAAAGGACAATAACCATTTTTCCAAATGGTTAATAAACTTTTAGACATCGACCTCATATATTCCTGGGGAAACAAAGCATCGTTTAAAAATATTGAAATGTAAATGAGAAATTTGTAAAGAACGATGCCTTTGGTTTAACATTAGCTTGCGAGTGACTAGTGTAGGATTCTAAGTATACCAGAATTTTAATACTAAATAAAAATGTTATCATTAATTAAACCTATTTTAAACCCTTTTTGCAGCAGGGTGATAAAAATCTTAACACTGCTAATAAAATTAAGAAATTTGCAAATATTTTTAAAGCAAAGTATCTTTAAAATAGATTGTTATATAGTAAACTCTGTCTAAAGCTCTGCGTAAGACAGATTTCCATCTCACGCAGTATTTAAAAAACCCTTGCAAAAGGGTATAATCGAATGGGCTCAAAAATAACTGCGTTGAACAGTCCTGTTCTAAAGTATATACAAAATAGGTAACTCCCCATTCTGATCGTCACATTTATAGACAATATTGAAACAGCCTTGTTTTCGTATTTAAATGTAATTTTTAACAAAAAATAATGTTTGACTTATCTTTTCTTTCCCACAAAACGTCTTCATAACTATTTTTGAACATCAGGTGAAAAAATCAATATAACAAACATTTATATAGAGAAAATTACAATGACAGCATTGTACAAATACATGAAGCCTACACATTTCAAACAAATACATGATTTTACAAAAAAAAAAAAAAAAACTAAATCGAAAAAAATACGTACTATATATTTTTTTTAATAGAGGCGATGTTCTTTGTGACAGGAGGCAGACAATTCTTGGGGCAGATCATGTCACCATTAGAAACAGACAAAATTACAGAATAAACATTATGTTTTAAAATATTTAAATTGTCCTTTGAAACAATGAATTTTTCAAGAAAAAAATTCTATTCTTCTGCTTTCCAAAGAGAAAAAAAATGCTTCAAAAAGTTAATCTTTTTAAGTTATTAAATAATTTAAGACTGTTCAAGAATAATGCTTGTAGTAAATTTTGTAATTATTAGCTTCACCTGGTTTAGGAGGCACCTGTAGATTGGTTGCCCAGAGGGCCAGTCTGAGCCTATCTGAACTTAATTTAGTGAAATCCTATTTTTTTTCTTAATTTTTAGTACTCACTTCAGCATGAGCGGAACGAAAATTTGAAAAATGATTAAGCTTCATGAAATGAAAGTGCCCGCTTTCTTTAAAATACGAGGTCTTTATCAGTGAAAATATTTCACCTTTGTAGAAAATTAGGACCTAAGTTTTTATTCATTGTTATGCTGTTTTGAACATACAGTATATCTGTAATCTATTCGGAAAGTTGGGTGGAAAAACTCCAGATTTTTTTTTTTCATTTTATAATTCCAAAATTTATTGACTACTAATATGCGACATCTGGCAGTGGTAGTGTGTGTGTGGAGGGGGGGGCAGGGGGCAGAGCCTACTTACGGCTTAAGCAAACTAGCATTACTATTTTTTAAAAATATGTTTTCATTTATTTAATCCTCATATTCTGCAATTAAATAATGTTTAATGCAGAAAAATACTGTAGTGTAAATTTGCATAGGCGATAATCAGGTCCTAAGGAACACTGGATTTGATACTTAGATTTTTCTCTCTTTTGGGGGAAAATGGTTATCAATTCTGCATTTCATAAATGGTTATCAATTCTGCATTTGATAAATGGTTATCAATTCTGCATTTGATATTTGCCATATTTTCAAAATCTCAAAAACAATATGAACAAATTTTAATTTGCCACTTTCCTCTTACCCCTCTCTCTAAATTTTGTCACCGTAGACTGATGTGGAATATGCCTACATTCGGCTCTTGTTATTGTTTTGTAATCTGTAATGCACGTTTAATTTCTACAAAACAAAAAGCAAACTTCAAAATTTTCGTTTTCTTGGTTTTTCGTTTGTAAAATGGTCAATAATTTCCTTCAACTTGCCAAAATATTGCTTTTTTTTAAAAAATAAAATAACTAAATAGCTAAGGTATTGCTATTACATCGTAAATATAGATTTCTCAGTGGTGACTTCTTTAGCTACCATTATTTCCATACAGTAATCATCATGATAAATTTCTAAAACATTTGCAATAGAAATGTACCAGGAAGATTTTTATTTAGAAATAGAAGTAGCCAATAAAGTGACCGATGAGAGTCCTGTAAATAAGTTTTGATTACTTTAAGATTTGAAAGCCTTCAACTGTCATATAAAAAAAAGTTACAGAAAAAAAGCAGGCATGCTGAAACGGTGTTGAAGAAGTTACTTGAGGTTGCAATACGTTATGAATAAAAATTAAAACTTTGCAAATAGAAATAATTTCTTTTAACTGTGTATAAAAACATGTTCTAAATCGAAATACAGTAAACTCTGTCTAAGACAGAATCGATCGGGACCAAGAACATTTTCCACGGTAGACAATATTCTGCCTTAGACAAATTTTACTCTATGTCTATAGATTTACAGGGACTTGAAAATCTTTCCGAGTTAGACAGATTTCCGTCTTACACAGAGTCTGCCTTACAGAGAGTTTACTGTACTTGAGGTGAAACACAAGGTAAAATATCATAGGAATATGCTGACTGTAACAAGATTCATCTATAATATCTAAATTAATAATGAAAAACATGCAAATAATTTTACAAATCTTTATTTAGCTCTTTTCAATTTTGCACCCTTAGAATTCGTGCGCCTGGAGCAGTTTGCTTCAACTGCTCCATGGTAGCTACGCCCCTGGAAATATCATTATATACAGTTATTTATAAGTTGTCATGAAACTTTAAAATTGAGCAGCTAAGTGTTATGATTTCTTTTTCTTATAATAATTAATGTATTTAGATATAATTTTTTAATATTGTTTTTTGAAAATATTTAAAATCACATTTTGTTTTGATTTTCTGGAACTTATTTAACCAAATATCTTAGAATATTCGGCCAAATATACAACTATTTGGAAAAATATCTAATTATATTCGGCTACAGGTATGCGGCAAAATGGCCGAATACCGAATAGTGGCCGAATATTCGTTACATCCCTAAAATAAATTGTACAATTATAATGAATAAAATATTTATGAGACTAAATATAGTGAATTACATTTATTAAATTATTGAAACAACAGGGGGGGGGGGGGAGCAGTCATCAATGTACAATCAAATAATGATTTTTATTTATTTAAAAAAAATCTGAACAGATGTCATAAATTCCTGGGGCTACCATCTTGGAATTTTTCTTGGCGTGAAAACCCCTTTTCCGCCAAGTAGTAAATGTCGCCAAGCACCGGTTTATATGCATGTTAGGCTTAACAAAAATAAAATGCAAATAATAAACAAAACTCGTTAAAGTGGCAATCACTAAATGTCGTATGAGTGCTACACGCTCATTAATTGAAAAAAAAAAAATCACTGGATTCAGCAACCTCCTTCTGCTGCGACCACAAAAATGCATGAAACTCATTAAAGTGGCAATCAGTAATCGTCATATGAGCGCTACACGCTCACTAATCGAAAAAAACATCACTGGATTCAGCAAATTCCTTCTGTAGGAATCACAAAAAATGCACAAAACTCGTTAAAGCAGCAGTTAGTAAATGCACGTATGTTGCTGATCCCGTTCCCCAATCTCATAAATGCACGAAATGCAGGAGAAATATACAATAAATGACTAATAGAAAACATTACTATAAAACACAGCAACAAAATATACATAAAATTATCAACATATCTTAACAGACATCTGCTTTCTTGAAAGCTCAAACATGAAATACCTGCTAGCATCACCGTCATTTTCCAAAATAGGCATATGACAAACACTGAATAGGCGCACTGACAAACTGTAAACAAACCTCCTTTATTCATCAAAATTTCCTCATATTTCTTAATACTTCAGCAAGAGCATTTAAACGGACTACCGAACCCATATTCAAATACACCCAATAAATTTACCATAAAAATAATTGACAGAAACATACAACATGATATCACAAGCAAAAACGGCCTCTCGCAATACAATCTCCATGAAAAACGGGATTGCCAGAACACGTCACGCCAGAACACACACATCACACGGATTCCATATCGATAAAGATCGCCATCAAATCTCAAAACATCCAAAATGGTGGCCAAGGTAATACACGGCATCTAAGCCAAAAAATCTTTTCAATTGAATGGGAAGAAGACCTTGAGCATCACAAGTTCCTCTTCCTCTTATGCTTCTTACTCGTTAAATTTTAAACATAAATGATAAGTTAAGTTCATACTGGGTGTCCCAAAAATGACTGATGGATTTTAAAATTCAATATCTTGCAAATGGTGACACATACTCTAGACTCCCTAAAATCTGTAAACGCCTAAAATCCACACATCATCACAGATGTAAACAATAAAGCTTTCAGTTCAGATGTAGGGGCAAAATTACAGAATTTTTTAGTTTTATATCATTCCGTATGCATTTTAATATGTAATTCTCGATAATAGGACTGAACTCATGGTTTTCCATGAAGGAAGTATAAATTTATTTATAAAAGAAATCAACATATTGCTGATATCATTGGTAATCACAATCATTTTATCAAACATGTTTATCTATTAATCAAGCTTTTTTGGTTATTAAGACCGGCTAAACCTGATATAAAACTTCCTTACTTTATGATTTTGATGTGAATTAATAGGTTATAAGGAAAGTTTCATTAAATGATTCAAGGAAAATCTATCTCATCTTTATTATGCATATTTAATTATACATTATTAATTATTTACTTAATTATTAATTATTTACTTCACCCTTACTTTTAATAATTTTTAAATTATCTTACCTTTCATCATTTTAGTTTATTAGTTTACTTAATTATTTTAATATTTTACTACATTGCAAGCATTCATTGTAATTTTGATTGCATTATTACATTCAAATTACTGTTTAAAAAATGTAAACAAAGCAGCAAACAGAAATTCTCAAAATTCTAAAATCTGCACGACCTCTGGTAGTGTTATGTAAGATGTCAGGAGTTTTTATGCTGCGATTCTCAGTTTTAGTTACAAATATCATTGATAGATGGCGCTGCAAGCAATAACTGCTAAATCATGGCTCGATTTTTTGGCCTCTCTCTTCTTCCATGCAAAAAAAGAAGATTAAAATGTACTGAATGCATCCCGAAGTACCCAAAATCGGGTATGGACTGAGCACCTATTGCTCTCAGCACCATCTATTGTTTGAAATTCGAACTAAAATCAAGAATCACAGTAAAGAAACTCCTGACATCATACATAACCCTCCTACAAGAAATTTTGTAATACCTGACACCGTTTGCAAGTTACTGAATTTTAAAATCCATCAGTCATTTTTGGGATACCCGGTATGTATAATCTGTAAACTGCATTATTAGCACAATCATTTACAATTTTTTTCAGGTATTTTGAGAATCTAAAATTTTGATATTGTTGTCATACCAATAAAATTAAGTAAATATAAAATAAGGAAATGGTTTTACATTCTGAATTAAATGAACGAGTATTTCTTACAAACATGAAAAATATTCATTATAAAACATTTAAGAGAGAGTTTGATAGGAACCTTTACTATTTTTTGACCATATGGCACCTTGAATTGCAAAATGATGTATAGAGGGAGAACTTGGGACACTTGACCCATAGGGATACATGACCCAAGGCTTTTTTCTCAGAATTGGGAAAGTTTTGTAAGTTGGGAGGGGCTTCTTTTCTTTCCTTTCAGTTAGCCAACCACATGGCAAAAACAACTGAATCATTGCATAAGTTTTTAAACTATCGGACAAAATGCATTTTCATGCTCCAAAAGTAATTTTTTTGCTCTGTAAACTTTGATGTTATAAATTTTTTTGTTTAAAGGTAAGACTTTTTTAATTGGTCATTTGTTTTGTACATGTTTTCAGTCTACAATAACCTGCATAATAATATTAATCTACCGTAATTTCGGGTAGATAAGCTGCCCTGGCGTATACGCCGCTACGTCCGAAAATGGTAAAAAAAACCCTGAAATTCCATCGTATACGCCGCACCGGCGCATAAGCTGCACTTATTGAAAGTGGTGTATGTACTACTATAGATGCCATATTGAAGATTTTCGTGCATTTTTTAAAACCATTTTAAAAATTAGAATTTTAAATTTAATTGAAATAATGAAAATAAATAAATAAATAACTTTTGGTTTGTGAATTTATCCAATTGCATCGCACATTTCAGCCTTGGATCGGCAAGTAGAAATATATTTTATGGAATTCTTATAAAACATAACGCTAGTATTACAAATAACACTATTTCTTATTCGAATCCATCGATTAAATAACACAACGTAAAATTCTGAAAATAAGTAATGATAGATAATCATTTTGACAACATGAACTATTGGCAAAAGTTGGGAGAGACGTATAAAGATATTTTTTTTTTAAATCCCTTCACTACTAACTGTAAACATTAATGTCTATTAACAGAAATTAATTGGTACTCGATTTGATATATTCTGTAAATATTTAAAATAAAATGTTCTAAGAAAGTTTTAAAATAAACAAAAATTAAATACATGCGTTCATTATTGAAAATAAAAATACAACATTCGATAACACTGTGATGCGCACACTTAAAGAAAACAAGAGAATCTACTTTCTTTTCTATTAAAACGCCGCGAAAAAGGATTCCTTAAATGTGTCAGCGACTTCACTTTGCGTAAGTGCAGTAAAAAGAAATTATTGAGCTGCAAGCAAACAGAAAAAATAATTTAAAAGAAAAAAAAATGAAAAGCAAAACCCGTTTTTTCTTAGCTATTAGAAAAAAAAAAAACTCTATTATTAATTGTCCAATTTTGTTCAAATTTTCAGCAAGTTGCAATAACAGTAAATTAGGCTGTGTAACAAAATTTTATTAAAATATAAAAAGTTATTAGAAAATTACAGCACTCCCCAAAACCCCTAGTTTATGAAAAAGAAAAGAGCCATCTGCAGTTGTTTATTCAACTCTGTGGTGGAGTGGAAAGTTGAACGTTATCAGAATGAGATCATTTTCTTTGAGTAATACGTTTCGTTATGCAGAAAGAAACCATGCATAGATTTTTTTTCTTTTTTAATGAAATAAAAAAGAACTTCCCGATATTTTTTTAAATGATTGTTATTTCTAATCAGTGAAACATTTTTAATATTTTTTTCAGATTTTCACTCTATAATATTACATGATCTGATTTATTTTTTTTTTTCTGGAAAAAATCGTTTTTACTTCGTATACGCCGCACCGGCAGATAAGCCGCAAAAGGTAAAATTTAACTTTTAAACACGTATAAGCCGCGGCTTATCTACCCGAAATTACGGTACTTATTAGCAAGTGGGTGCATTTTAGGGTTATGTAGTAAATATGCAACTAGGGATACTTGATCCAAGATTAGGATTAGTACTACCGTAATTTCGGGTAGATAAGCCGCGGCTTATACGTGTTTAAAAGTTAAATTTTACCTTTTGCGGCGCAATTGGATAAATTCACAAACCAAAAGTTATTTATTTATTTATTTTCATTATTTCAATTAAATTTAAAATTCTAATTTTTAAAATGGTTTTAAAAAATGCACGAAAATCTTCAATATGGCGTCTATAGTAGTACATACACCACTTTCAATAAGTACGGCTTATGCGCCGGTGCGGCGTATACGATGGAATTTCAGGGTTTCTTTTACCATTTTCGGACATAGCGGCATATACGCCAGGGCGGCTTATCTACCTGAAATTACGGTATTCAAATGCATTTAGCATGTTTTCTTTATGAATTAAAAATATTATAATATTAAATATTATAAACATATAAATGTAAATATTATATAAGTAAATGACTGGGTTCTTGTCAAATATTGTGTGAAGCAGAATACAAGATTTCTTGGAAAGGTTCTTGAAATTAATTCTAACGGGCTTACTACAGCTCATATTCAAAATATTAGAATAATTGAGTAAAAGTAATAAGAAAAAATTATTTTTCATTTATTTATTTCTGATACTAAGTAAATGCAATTAAATCCCTTATAAATTAAATCTGGAATGTTTAGATAAGATTTTAACATTTACAAAATATAAAATAGAGTACAATAAATTAGGTATACAGTTTTCTGAAACACATCAAACTATTAGAATAAAATTTAGATTGGTTAAAAAATTAGAATATTTTATTTTACGCTACAATATTACCTTATGAATATGAAGTAAATGGTGGATAATATTTTGTAGCATTCCCTTTAGCTTTCATAACAGGGTACAATCGATCTTGCATACTATATACAAGGTGTTTACAAACATTTCTATCAATATTAGCCCAAATAGACTTTATGCGTGCCACTAACTCAGTTTTACTTGAAGGAGGATTTTCTTGGAGTTTTTTCTTCATTATACACCATAAGTTTTCATTGGCATTAAGGTGTAGTGAGTTCGGTGGCCAAGGAAGTACCTTAATGTTGCGTTGGCAGAACCAATTCTTAGTTGACACCGAGGTGTGCGGCTAAATCTTGTTGAAAGATGAAATCATCTTCAAATAAATCTTCTGATGTTGGAATCATGTAATATTCCAAAATTTCTTAATATATCTGAGAGTTAACCTTTTTGTAGATGATGCATAACTTTCCAGGTCCTTCTGCACTCATGCAACCCCAAACCATGACACTAGCAGCAAATTTTACGGAATGTTTAAAGCATTCTTTATCAAATGCTTCTTGCTTCATTCTCCAAGCTCGAATACCTTGATTACCATATGAAACAAAAAACATACATTCATCACTAAATAATATATTTTTCCAATCTTCTTCACTCAATAAACGTCTTGACTTACACCAATTCAATCTTATGTGCTTTTGTTTTGCAGTCACGAGAGGTTTGTTTTCCGCACACGAGATTCAAACTTAAATTTATGGAGACGTCTTAATGTTGTCGATGTAGAAACTTCAACGCCTTCTTTTCATTTTCGGTGCAAGAATCGCACACATTTAAAACGTTTTTTCTTAACTATACGCTTCAGTTTCCTGTCATCTCTAGCAGTTGTTTTTGTTTTTGGCTGCCATTTCAGCAATTATTTTGAAATTTTCCATTTTTTAAATATTGTGTTAGTATTTTACTAACGCTTGATTGCGAACAATGTAAATAATTCACTATATAACATTGATTTTTATCGTGCCGATACAAATCAATCATACGAAGTTTAATAAATTCAAGAATATCACTCACACGACCCATTTTATTAAAAATATTGCTATAAGTATTGTTTTTTCTTTTTCTCAAAGTCCAACATATTTTTCATTTGTCTTTCATAAATAAATAAATAAAAATGCTTCTTATAATTCTGTTTTATTGTCTCTTTAAAAAAATATAAAAAGTACCTTCAGTACCATTAAAAGTACATGACCTGATGAAGGGAAAAATTAAATTTAACTTTTATATCAAAAATATTTTCCTTTAATGTATATCACTTGGGTAACATACATACAACAATATGTGCTATGGGAGGTTAAATTCCTGATAAGTAAGTTGAAGGTAAAAGATCTTTAGATGAAACTAGGGATGCTTGACCCAGTTGTTAGTTTTGGATTGTTAATTGTTTTTTTTACATTACTTATGGGTGTGTAAATGCAGTTTATATATACTTAATAAAGTATTACACAATATGTATTATTATTATTCCGAAGTATTAAATATAAAAGGTAGTAAAATATGAATATTCAAAACTTTCAATTTGGGTCAAGTATTATAAGAAGCATTTTATTTTTTTATTTATGAAAGAAAAATGAGAAATATGTTAGACTTTGAGAAAAAGAAAAAAACAATACTTATAGCAATATTTTTAATAATATCAATACTGCTGTGACTAATTTTGCAAGACTGAAATTATAGAAATATAAAAAATTTCAATTTCATAACTTGTACACATTTTTTAAAAAGTCAGGGGTGTAAAAATTATGTAGTTATAGAATCCACAGAGCAGTCTGTTTGTTTTTGGTTTTTGACGAATACTGACGGCGTTTTTTTATGAATAAAACAATATACTTTTAGATAGTTACAATCAATTAAAGCTCTATTAAAAAATAAAATAAACATTGTTCTTTATACACCCATAGAATTAAAATAGTGATCGATATTCATACATATATGTAAACATTAGCAATAGGCCTAATTTTTAATCGTGCTATAACAACAAATAAATAACATATTTGACAATAGAGACGGATGGATGTTAATTAACACATATGTATTATAGAACATTTATAGAACTTAAAACAGTAATTATTTTGTTAGATAACATATATTTAAGATCAAAATAGTGATCGATATTCATACATATATGTAAACATTAGCAATAGGCCTAATTTTTAACCGTGCTATAACAACAAATAAATAACATATTTGATAATAGAGACGGATGGATGTTAATTAACACATATGTATTATAGAACATTTATAGAACTTAAAACAGTAATTATTTTGTTAGATAACATATATTTAAGATCAAAATAATATAGTCATAACTTACCTTAGGTGCAGAAAATAAAATCGGATTGTTCTTTCCCCAAGGCTTTATTTATCTTTAACAAGCTAGGATATCCATTATCGCTACCAGGAGCGAAGCAATTTTGTGCCATACTGTTTTGGAAGACACTTTAATTTAAATTAGCAACCTTTCCTAAACTTTCACTGCAAATCTACTATCTATGCCACAATGTAGATAATTATCATACTTAAACACTTCTTATAAGTACACATCATAAATTAATGTGGGTTTTGCGATGTTTTATTAGTTTTGAATGTTACGGTAAATAAAAATTTTATTTATTTATTATAAAATCCATAACGGTGAGCAGGAATTGTATATAACGCAATGGCGGATAAGTGAGGTTTCTTGTACATAGAGCAGAAAACTTCGTCTGTATCAGTATCACCATAAAAATTAATAATAAAGGCGATAAGTATGTAATAAATAAACAGTAATAGTGATATGAGTAAAGTTTTCTACCCTATTTATATATGTATTAGTGGTTCTGTTTATTTTTTATCCACCACTCACCCCCCGACACAGATAAATTATAATACACAGTGTACTAAATGTCTATATTACTAAATAAATAAGAGACTGAATACATGCTCAACAATGAAGCAGAATTTTATAAAAATCGGGCATGACCCCTAAGCGAAAGTGATGTCTGGACTAGTGTTAGGTATAGATATCTTTGTTGATCTAATAATTTAATAATTGATTAACATAATGGTTTAATCAACAAAAATATCTGTATGTGTGTGTATGGTGTGATCTACTTTTATTTTTTATTGGCCGCTACTATACTATTCCGTAGAATATGTAGCGACATGCCTAGATGAAACTGTATAAACATATTAAAGTGCGGAACTAGGCGCGTACGTCTTTTTATACTATTTTTTGGTCGGGACTAGCGCCCTCTATCTGATTTACCCTTGCCTCCTATGTCAATGGAGGATATTCCAAATATGGGTTCGAGGCTGAGCAGTTCCAGGAAGGATGGTGGGCATTGAAGTCACCGATCAGGAATGTGTTGACGTCATGACGGAGGAGGTGGCTTAGCTCGTTCATGACGTCACTCGCGCGTTCGTTTCCGGGGCAATAAACTGAGAAGAAAGTAAGAGGATGAGACTCAGAGTAAAAATAAGAAGTAGAGGCCGAATCCCATTGTTATTTCTGTCAGAACTTGAAGCACACATGTTTCCCGCTTTCATCGCCAAAAGGTTGTCTTTTATGGCGGTGATCACCTTACTGGCAACTGTCGGATTTGATTTATGCGAGAGAAACGCCGATGCAAGAAAGTTTCAGCGGGAACCAGAGGAGAAAAACCGGTTTGGCGCGTTTTCTCTGCCCACCATCACGTGACGGTGGGTAGCGATCCCGGCGTCAAGAAAGGGTTGCTATTTCGGAGTCCAGTTATATGAGAAGTCTATGGGATGAGATGAAGGAATTTTTAAGGTGACACCTGTAGCGTTGACGATGTTTGGAAGCCGGGCCGGGGTGGCGGGGTAAAAATTTAAACTATTTTTAATGCAGACAGCCGTGCCCCTAATGGGTTGCGAGCTGTTGCGGTTGTTAAAATCATTTCTAAGGATGTGGTAATTTGGAATTTTGAAGGAAATGCCAGGTCGTAATTTTGTTTCTTGAAGTAGAACAATATCGGGGTTGTGCTCCTTTACAAACGCCCTGAGCTCAGGAATTTTCCCAATTATGCCATCACAATTCCACGAAAAAATATTTAAACAACCTCTGGAACCCATTAACGGGCGAGAGTTAGCGGTTGTTCGAAGGCTGCCATAAGTATGGAAAATTTAAAAAGGTGGTCATTAGTTTCTTTTATTTTTTGTAGTACACTTTGGTATTTTAAAATGAGTTGTTTAAAGTTTTGAACTTGAAATTGTTGGGCGATTTGATCCATAATGCTTTTTAAAGAATTTAAGTTGAAACTATCATCAGAAGGGGGTTGGGGATGGGTGCCTTGGGTTGAAGACTGGGTACTTTCTGTTTTAGGTGCTGTAGCTACTGCATATGAAAAATTTGGGTTAGTATGGGTTGATTTGAAAGTTGGTCTATTTATTTTCGGAAATTTTTCGCAGCCGCGATAAGATGCCGCGTGACTTAGCCCGCAGTTACAGCAGACTGGGGTATCGATTTTTCCTTTGCCTTTTGGGCAATCTAGAGTTGTGTGACTTCCGTCACACTTGCAACAGCGTGGATTTAGCCGGCAGGTGGCGCTGGAGTGATGCCAGTATTGGCAATTGTAGCATTGCATCACTCTGGGGGGGGCGATCGTAATTTTCTATGTTAACAATATGGTAAAGGAGGGTTTTCATTTTAAATATCTGACGGGCGGGCTCTCCGTCTTTGAGCTGAATTTGGAAAAGGGGCATCAGTTGCTTAGTTTTAAAAGAGGTCATTTGGGCGACTTTGATGACGGGGAGGGAGGATTTTTTAAGTTCTTCAAGAATCATTTCGGGTTCCATATCTATTGGCAGCCCACGTACAACCACCTTAAGGGGTTGAGTGGACTTACTCTTGAAATGATAATATTGGACTTTTTCAGCGTCCAAAGCTTTGATTATTCCTTGGTAGTCCTGGATAGTGGCAGGGTGGAATTTCATGAACATGCCACTGGGGCTGACCGTGAAATTGCAATGGCTTTTTGATTTTATGTTGTCGATGAGGCTCATTTTTTCACTAATGGTATCAGGGGTTTTAACATTTATAACATTGATTTTGGGCGTGATTACACGCTTAGTAACGCTTGGGGTGGGCTGGGGGACAGTTCTGTCATGCAGAACAACTTCAGAAAGGTTTTCGTACTTATTGTTGGGGGGAACATTAATTAAGTGGGAGATCTTGCTTTTTTGGAATAAAAAACTATCATCATTAATTTCACGTGTTCTTTTAAGCGCCTTACTGGCGTTGGGAATGCTAAATGGGGGAGTACTGCCAGAAACAGATACCTGATTTTGGTAATCCATAGCTGTGTCGCCATCTATGGACGTGGTTCCAAGTGTCAAACTCTGCTGGTACTTTTCAGGCCTTATTCGCTGGTCTAGTTCCAACAGTTCTTGCTCAAGGGCATTTTGCCTGTGGATTTGGTTTGCAAGCTTATCCCGCTGGGTTTTTTGTCCCTCAGGTGAGGTGGCAGAGTCCACAGCAGCTTCGGTGCTTCGTACATTTATCTTTTGCCTATAAATGGCAGTTTCGTAAAAAGTAACGAGTTCTCCCATTTCTTCTGAAGTCATACTCGATAGATGATTACGATCACGCCTCCATTTAAAACGGTGGCTTTTCGGGGAGTCAAACATGCTCTCCTCCATCCAGTCAACTAAAACAACAGCTACACTTTCTGCGTCCGACATCATTGCCGGTCGAAGTAAGAATCCAAATCTACATAACGTGGCGCGTACGTCCTTTTATACTATTTTTTTGGTCGGTTGATTGGTTAGAGATTGATAGTGTTCTCTGACTAGCGACTAGCGCCCTCTATCTGTTTTACCCTTGCCTCCTGTGTCAATTGCCTTTATAAAAGAGGCTTGACCGCTGTTTGCCACCGGATATTTTCTCCTTTGTTAATGCTCATGAGCACTTGCGGGGAAAAGGGGTAATAGTGACATTCAATGGCAATTGGATAGTTATCGCTTAGCGTTAGGGTGGTTGCAAGCAGTTCGTTTTCGTAAAATCCTGTCAGCCCCTGCGCTTTTCAGATCTAATCCGGTTCCTTGTCTTCCTTCTAGAGTTCTCGTATAATGGAGGATATTCCACTTTCGTTTTGATCACGTGGTCAAGGTAAAAACTTCTAGCGTAAAGAAGGGAAGGCCCCCGTAGACGTGTAATATAAATCACCGCTAGCCAATGAAAATGTTCATGAGGCAAAGCAGTAGTATCTTCCCTTCTTATCGGTTATAAATTCTTTGGGTAAATTACCGGTATCACGTGATTTTTTCAGCCTCGAACCCAGATTTGGAATATCCTCCATTCTATGATCTATCTAGCACCATGGAGATCGTTGAAGCCGAAAGACGAGCTCTTCCATAAATCTCGTCCGCCATATTTGACTTTTACCGCATTTGATTTGCGTAAGGCTCCTATAATACTATAGGAGCCTTAGATTTGCGCAGAAACTGCCAAACGGCGCACAGCTTCAAATGACGTCATTTTTTTCGTCTCTTTTAATCTTCATAGCTCCATGGTTTAGACCAGATCTCAGATGGTGTTGGCATCACCTGCTTCTATAGGCCCAAAATATCAGTGTTGAATTCAGGGGATAGCCCGGGGGGATCCATCCGGATCAATGAGGTGTCACCACCCCCTGGAAGATTTGCGATTTCGTGTTTTCAATAGTCAAAAGTGCAATCCCCTCCCCCCCCCTCCCAACTGCCCTGGAGAAAAGTATCTGAATTCAACACTGCAAAAGACCAGCCCACATAGTATAAACGCAGTAGTGATGGGCGATAACGAGATGTTTTTCTCGATTTTCTCGATTGTATGGACATCTCGATATTTTTCGATTGTATAAATTTTTTCTCGATGACTACAGTTTGCAAATTTCTTTTATAAATCATATATTATATATTATATACGTCATACATTTATCAAGAATAGTCTGCGGGTGAACTGGAATGAGTCGATGTTAATAAAGACTAGGTGACTTCGACCGCTAGCGGGCCCCTCCTTTAATTGGGGCCCCTAATTTATACGTAATCTTGTAATATGAAATCACGAACAGGTTACCCGCTATATACGGCACTGATATATGATAGCAGGCGGGTGTGGTGTGCACGCACTACAAAATCTTCTAAAAAAATATAATGTCGAAACGAATGAACGTCGGACCAGATCTCTTGGGGGAGGGGTCAAAGCGAGCGGAGGGGTCAAAGCGAGCGGAGGGGCACAGCAGCTGCATAATATGATTAAGTCGTCACAGGTCTTTAGGCCTTTCCAACCATATGTCACATGAGAAGTCTGGATCTGAATTTATAAAAATGCCCTCCCCGTGGGGGGGAAAGGGGGGGAGGGGTGCGGGAGGTAGATAACATGAGTAAGTGGTCATAAGCCTTTCCAACAATATCTCACATGAGGGTTCTCGGCTAAATTTAGAAAAACACCCCCGTGGGGGAAAAGTGGGGGGGGGGCGGTCATCGGAGGTGCATTACATCAATAAGTAGTCACAGACCTTTCCAACGATATCTCACATGTGGGGTCTTGGCTAAATTTGGAAAAGTGTCCCCCCGGGGGTGGGTTCAAAATGGGGGGGATGGACACCGGAGGAACATAACATCAATAAGTAGTCACAGACCTTTCCAACGATATCTCACATGAGGGGTCTTGGCTAAATTTGAAAAAGTGTCCCCCGGGAGGGGCAAACTGGGGGAGACTGTCACCGGAGGTGCATAACATCAATAAATAGTCACAGACCTTTCCAACGATATCTCACATGAGGGGTCTTGGCTAAATTTGGAAAAGTGCCCCCGGGGGGGGGGTGGTAAAGTGGTGGTGGGGACATCGTAGGTACATAACATCAATAAGTAGTCACAGACCTTTCCAACGATATCTCACATGAGGGGTCTTGGCTAAATTTGAAAAAGTGTCCCCCGGGAGGGGCAAACTGGGGGAGACTGTCACCGGAGGTGCATAACATCAATAAATAGTCACAGACCTTTCCAACGATATCTCACATGAGGGGTCTTGGCTAAATTTGGAAAAGTGCCCCCGGGGGGGGGGTAAAGTGGTGGTGGGGACATCGTAGGTACATAACATCAATAAGTAGTCACAGACCTTTCCAACGATATCTCACACGAGGTGTCTTGACTAAATTTGAAAAAGTGTCCCCCAGGGGGGGCAAAGAGTGGGGGGACTGTCACCGGAAGTGCATAACATCAATAAGTAGTCACAGACCTTTTCAACGATATCTCATAAGAGGGGTACTGACTAAATTTGAAAAGTGTCCTCCGGGGGGGGGGCGGCCACCGGAAGTGCATAGCACTAATAAGTCACAAACCTTTCTAACGATATGTCACATGAGGGGTCTTGGCTAAATTTGGAAAAGTGTCCTGAAATTTCACATATTATAAATAATATTTAGCGGAGGGCTTCATAAAAAAATCCGATCTAAAATGATAAAAGCGGAAAAAACTACCCTCGCAGTGGGGGCCAAATTGGGGAGGGGAGATAGAAAGTCTCATAATATGAAAGAGTCATCCGAGAGCTTACCGATGACATACCACATGACTGGTCCAAAAAAAGTTTGAAAATTGCTCCCCCTCTCTCCCCCCGTGGGCCCACTCTTTCACCCCGGAATTCACAGAGCCGCCACTTTAAAATTTTTATGTTCAATAAATAATATTTACCGGAAGACTGCATAAAAAACCCATATTTAAAGTGATATTTAAATTTATTATAGAAATCGGCTACGGTTTTAAAAATTTGTTCGCCCCTTCCCACCCCCCTTTGGGCGAAGAAAGGTTCATAGTATGAAAGAGTGGTCAAAGGGCTTTTCGATTATATGCCACAGGAAGGGTTCGGTAAAATTTTTAAAATTGCACCCCATGAGTCCACTCTCACGTCCTCCTCCCTCGAAATCACCCGACCCACCTTCCTCTTTGAAAATTTTATATTTAATAAATAATTTTTATCGGAGGGTTCCAGGTATGTAGGGCTAAAATAAGAGAAACTTTGAAAATCAGGGCTTCATTTCACAGCTCATTGTCATGCCTTTTTCTCTATCTCGTCCCTTGGTACTCTCCATAAATTTTCTTACTTTTCTTCTCTGCCGAGGACGAGAGAAATCCTCGAAAAGCTTCTCATAGCGAAATGTTGAAAAGCGGGAGAGAAATCCTCGAAAGGCTTTTCATTGGGAGATTTCGAAAAGGACGAGAGTAACAAGCGAGAGGCTTCCCATCGAGAAAGGTTGAAAAGGGCGAGAGGAAACTCTCGAGAGACTTCCCATCCCGAAAGGTTTAAACCATCCATCGAGCAGATTTGAAGCGTCTGGTAGCGTCGAAATGCTGGAAAAATCATCGAGATGAGATTTGCCGAAATGCGAGATGGAAATGAAGCTTTCAGAGTCAAACTTAACTTACCGCATTTCTGGTTTAAGTCATAATTTCTCAAAGGAGTCCATCTGCTTATCCAATCTCTTTTTAGCTCACAGGCTATCTAAGCCTGAGAGCTAATGTACCCGTCGGTTCTGCGTGTATGCATGTACTGTATGTACGTATGTATGTACGTAACGTGATAACTCTTGATTAAAATGTACGATTTGCTTCAATTTTTTTTATGTTCATTCTGATAAGGCGTTCCGCTGTTTAGTTTTGACGGTTCATTGGTTAAGGATAAAGGGGAGGGAAGGGGGGCTGGTCGCCCCCCCTCCTTAATTTAGATAAATTGGTTTTTCATGCAGAATTCTTCGATTTGCTCCAACAAATTTCGTATACCGGTTCATTATGTTAAGAAGTTGCCTTGATTAGATTTGGAGGTTTACGGGTTAAGTATAAAGGGGGAGAAGGGGGCTGGTCCCCCTTAATTTAGATAAATGAGCTTTTCATGCAGAATTATTTGATTTGCTCCAAATTTCGTATACCGGTTTATTATGTTAAGGAGCTTCCCTGATTAAACTTGGAAGTTCATTGGTTAAGGATAAAGGGGGAGAAGGGGGGGGGGCTGGTCCGCCCCCCTTAATTTAGATAAATGGGTTTTTCATGCAGAATTATTCGATTTGTTCCAAATTTGGTATACCGGTTTATTACGTTAAGAAGTTGCTTGATTAGATTTGGAGGTTTACGGGTTAAGCATAAAGGGGGAGAAGGGGGCTGGTCCCCTTTTAATTTAGATAAATGGGCTTTTCATGCAGAATTATTTGATTTGCTACAAATTTGGTATACCGGTTTATTATGTTAAGGAGCTTCCCTGATTAAACTTGGAAGTTCATTGGTTAAGGATAAAGGGGGAGAAGGGTGCTGGTCCTCCACTTAATTTAGATAAATGGGTTTTTCATGCAAAATTACTCGATTTGTTCCAAATTTGGTATACCGGTTTATTATGTTAAGGAGCTTCCCTGATTAAACGTGGAGGTTCATTAGTTAAGTATAAAGGGGGGAAAGGGGGGTAGACCACTCCTTAATTTAGATAAATGGGTTTTTCATGCAGAATTATTCGATTTGCTCCAAATTTGGGGTACCGGTTTATTATGTTAAGAAGCTGCCTTGATTAGATTTGGAGGTTTATGGGTTAAGTATAAAGGGGAGGGGCTAATCTCCCCTTAATTTAGATAAAAGGGTTTTTCATGCAGAATTATTGGATTTGCTTCAAATTTAATATACCGATTTATTCCGATATGGCGCTTCCTTCATTAGATTTGGAGGTTCATTGGTTAAGTATACAAGGGCGAAAAGGGGGCAAGTCCCCTCCCCTTAATTTAGATAAATGGATTTTCATGGAGAATTATTCAATTTACTTTAATTTTTTTTTCTATGTTTGTTCTGATAAGGAGCTTTCCTGATTAGATTTGAAGGTTCATTAGTTAAGTATAAAAGGGTTAAAGGGGTTAGACCACCCTTAATTTAGCGATATGTTTCTTTTTTTCATGCAGAATTATCTGATTTGCTTCAAATTTGATATACTGATTTATTATAGTTAAGGAGTTTCCCTGATTAGATTTGGAGGTTCGTTGGTTAAGTATAAAAGGGGCAAACGGAGGATATTTCCCTTCATTTATTTTTTGAGGGACATTATTCTTTGAAATAAGAGTATAATATAGAGTTAGTGTTAATAACCTGTGAGCTCAATGCCATCAGTTTAACTGGCACTTATCATTTTATTGCTATTAACCGATGTGGGTTATGAAGCATAGTAGTTTATGTATTCAGATCTGTATAGTCCTAGTTTCAAACTTTACTGTTAAATTTAGTGTCATTTTGCCCCGAATTTTCAATGTTTCTCTTATTTTAGCTCTGCCAAGCTGCCCCATACCTGAAGACTCAGATAAATACTATTTATTAAATATAAAAAGTTCAAAGAGGAAGGTGAGTGAATTCTGGGGTGCGCGAGAGTGCACAAAGGGAGGGGGGGCGTAATTTTCAAACTTTTACCAAACCTCTCCTTGACATATCATCGGAAAGTCCTTTCACCACTCTTTCATATTATGAACCTTTCTCCTCCCAGAGTTGAATTCCGGAAGGGGTTCGGTGGGGGGGGGGAGCGGTGCGGGGGTGACTTTTTTTTTTAATTGTAGATATTTCTACAATAAATATCATTAAATGAGGTTTTTTAATGGAGCTCTCCGATAAATATTATTTATTAAATATAAAATTTTAAAAGTGGGGCTGCGTGATTTCCGGGTATATTCTAGGATAAAAGAGGGAACCCACGTGGGAGGTGTAGATTTCAAACTTTTTTTGGACCAGTCATTTGATCTATCATCGGAAAATTTTCGGTTATCATCGCAAAGTTACTCTTTCATATTATGAACCTTTCTTCTTCCTTCCTTAGTTTGGCGGCCCGAGAGAGGCACTTTTCGAACTTTTTTGAAATCGTAGAGTTTTTAAACATTTTAGATCGGATTTTTTTTACGGAGCCCTCCGATAAATAATTTTTAATATATGAAAATTTCAAAGAGAAGGATGGGCAGGGTATATTTCGGGGGGGGGGGGGGGGGGCACGATAATTGGAATCCTGGGAGTTGGGACTCTTTTCTATCTTTTGCTGACACCCCTCATGTGATATATCATTGGACGCTCTGTGACTACTATTTCATTTTATATATCGCCCGCGCTCCTCCCCTTACTTTGCCCCCGAGCGGGGGCACTTTACTAAATTTAGCCGACACCCCTCATGTGTCATAACGTTGGAAAGTCCTGTGACCACTTATTCATATTATGCACTTTCCTTGCCCCTCCCTCCTACTTTGCTCCCCGCGGGAGTTCGTTTAATGTATTCCAGTCGAAGACTTTATAAAAATGGGGAAATTAAAGATCCAATCTCAAATGACGTAGAAAAATCAATAAAAAATTTTGATCCTTTTTATCATCCTTTAGTTCATATTTCTGCCACTAGGGGGTGCTTTTGATTCTTATTTCTTTGGTCATTTTGGTGCTAATTGCCGAATAATTCTAATTTTTGATACTTAAACTCCCCTTACCGCTTCATAGCTACTCGCGTTTTTTCAGCTTTTTTCAACCAGGGGGCACCCTTACAAGACTTTTCCAGTCTTATGGCTCCTTTATAGTTTTCCTTTGGTTTGTTGTTTTTTTATTCCATCTATTTTCAGTTACCCTATATTTAATAAAATCTGCCTTATATATATGTAAAAACAATGATTTCAATAATCGATTCTAGAACATCTCCTTTGTAGATTCTCGAAAGTAATCGATGACTGTATCGATTGTGTATTTTACGATAACGATTTTTTTCGATTGGTAAATTTTCGAGAATCGCCCATCACTAAGCCCTATCACTACTATGAAATTGTCGGCAGAATAATAGCTAAGTTTTCCAATAACTGTTTTTAGCTTTTCTCGTTATAATCGATTGTAAAACATCTCGATTGTAGATTCTATGAATTAATCGATGGCTGTATCGATTGTGATTTTTTACGATGACGATTTTTCTCGATTGTCGAATTCTCGAGAATCGCCCATCACTAAAACGCAGCATCGCAAAGTATAGCAAAAACCAACTTAGTGATTGCTACTTTCGAAATGGGGTTTTCCTGTAGCTAGAAGTTATATCTTACTCCACTAGATGGCGCAGATAAAGCGAAGGAAGATGAGTGGCACTCTAAAAATTTATTCGATTGCAGCGCCACGTGCCTCGTGTGTATTTTTATGACGTAAATTTACACTCTTGCGTAATTGTTTTGTTTCGTGTTGTGCTGTTTTCATTTCGTTCCGTGGTTCTTTTTTATATGTAATTTCCTACAAAATGGATTTTCAGTCTATTTTACGGCGTTTCTTTTACCGAAATCCTAATCAGATAGGGTAAACAGTATTTTTAATTATAGATTTTGATGTTTATTAATATATATTTATGTATATTTAGTCTTTTCTTTTAAAATAAAAATTTTGAAGAAAAATTGGTCCAGCTTTGAATAGTTGCTTATATATATTGCATATTTGTTCTGTTTTATCTGTTACATGATAATAAAATAGGGAATGATGTTATATTTGTATTTTAAGTTAGTTTTGATTGACTTTCTATTGATGAAATGTTTAGAATGATACATAACTAGAAAAACCTACTGTTCCATTCCATCCACTCTCCCGTAGTCTTGTTATAAAAGTGCATTAAAATATTCCTTATATTTAATTACTTTTTTTATATATTAAAAAGAAAATTTAATTGATTGAATTTTGTCTTTCGATTTCAAGTTGCTTTTGTTGTCTGATAATTTTTTCTTTGGATTTGAAGTTCAAGCAAATAGCTTTTCCAGTTTTAAGTATATTTTGAATATAAAATAGTAAATTTAAAATGCATTTATCTGACTTACATGCGTAACTTGATTTCTGCTTAAATTAATTTTAATGTACGCCTATGCAGTATATTTATTTTTTAATTAAAATTTTAATATTCAGTAAGCAAATTGATTACTTGTACACCTCAAATTTTCTTTTTAATATATAAAAAAAGTTATTAAATATAAGGAATATTTGGCTTAGATGTGTTATTATCCCGGGGTCTGCCATCTTGGATTTTTCTCTTGCGTGAAAACTCCTTTTTCGGCAAGTAGTAATGTCGCCAATGGTTAAATATTGTTGATAGGTTAATATAATATTGGGGAAAAAAATGGAATATAATGATTATAACTATTAATAAAAAAATAATTTTTAATTCAAGCCAAGAAAAAAATCCAAGATGGCGAACTCCGGGATAATAACACATCTGTTCCATCATTCTAAACATTTCATCAATCACACTCTAGATGAAGCAGTGGTAGATCAGTCTTCTGTTGAAATTTTTAATTCCATTTTCACAGTTATTATATACTCTTATATTTACTCATTAACATGTCAATAAACTGAAAATTAACTAAATATTTATTAGTGTATAGAGTTAAAAAATAAAATAATAATTAAGTTCATAAATTTAAAATTAAACGTAATTGGTTTTATTTTTCATTTCACTTCAAATTGTTCAACAAAAAGTTTGGAGTCGGAGCCTAGCTAGTCGGAGCATTTCTAGCGACTCCGACTCTTTTCACCTAAAAATCACACCGACTCCGCAGCCCTGTATACACCTCAGATTTTCTTTTTAATATATAAAAATAGCAATTAAATATAAGGAATATTTTGATGCATTTTTATAACAAGATTACAATTTGTATAAAGAAAAATGTTATTTCAAGAACCAAAAGTAAACTTGCTTCATACACTTTTTATGCTTTCTGTATATTAATGACTTGTTATCGCGTTTTTCGAAGGGTGTCGCGCCTTGCCCTTTTTTATTTAAGTATCGATGCACAATGCCCCATTTTGTGTAAGCAACAATGCACCCTGCCCCATTTTGTGTAAGCAACAATGCACCCTGCCCTTTTTATAAGTGGAAAATGCACCCCGTAATTTCTTGAAAAAAAAATGCCTCATTTTCCTTTCCTTTATGGAAAAAAAACATGGACGCTTGAAAAACAAGTGATTCACTTGTCAAATCATAACAAATGTCACCTGTCGTGAACAAGTGATCATGACAGGTGATGGTAATTAGACAATTGGATGCTCCCCATGCATAGCTAGAACAGGTGCAAGAAGTCCAATTCATTGGGTATTCAAGATTTCAACATCCTACACTGCTTTCTGTTATGTATTCCCACATTCCAATGCACCTACTACATTTGCAGTTTAAAAATTGCTCCACTAGTTCACGTGGTTGTTAAATACAGTTCATCTAGATATGCTTTCATCGAATCATAAAGAGGAAATTATTGGAAGATGCAAGAAAAAAAGAAGGAAAATCATGCGAAAAATTAGCGGATATGTTCAAAGTAAAAGTATTCTTCTTGTTCAGTTTTAGGAACAGATGTCATAAATTCTCGGGGCCGCCATCTTGGAATTTTTCTTGGCATGAAAACCTCTTTTTCGCCAAGTAGTAAATGTCGCCTAACACCGGTTTATACAGAGTTTATACCGGTGTATCAGAAAGTATTTGCTTTTGATGTGAATACTTATTTAACGAGAAATCAGGATTTTAATTCTAATTCATTAAAAGTTTTGAAAAGTATAGCATTGGTGGCAAGCTTAAAAAATTCACCATAACACCATGCTAACATTTATAGAACTAATAATAAAGCAGGATTAAATATAAATTTCTTAAGCATTAGAAGATATTTTAAGGTTTTTTACTATTTGTTTTTTTCTGCCAGACCCTCAATTCTGTAACTTTTCTGTAATTTTCCTTCAAAATTAATTTCTAAAAATGAAAAAAAAAAACTTCTAATTCCCGTCGTCTATTTGTAAGAAACTTCATGACCTTTTTTTTTTCTCTCTGCACTGTGCAGAAATAAAGGCCATAAATACATGACTCATGTAAACTAAACAAGAGGATTCACATGTGGGCTCATAGGCTGTTTTCATTTTTTTTTCTTTTTCTTTGATTGCTTTAGGTTGTTGCAATCTCAAATGAATAAAATAATTAGAGTTAGAAAAAATTTCTTTCAAAATACGTTTGCAATGGGCAGATTGATTTAAAATGTACTTAACAGTTCTATTTGATTAAAATACTTCAGATGACTTTTTAAAATTTCAAGCCCAGTGGGGGGGGGGGTGCAGTAAAGATTTTTTTTGGGGTCAGGACCAGATTTTTTCCAAACCTGAACCGGGATGGGTGGACACTAATTTTTTTCATTGCAGATCGGGTTTACTTTAAATGTTTAGGGTTTGGTTTTGACTGTTTCCAGGTTGGATTTTTCAGAAAGTCCTGAACATTTTTCAAATAAAAAAAAAAGAATATAATTGATTATTAATGAGTGTATATGTGTTCATTTTTATATAGGATAAAAGAAATTACATTTGTGTTATAGATATAATTGTGGATTATTTTTTCATAATTGTATTAAAATGGGAATCAAGCTTTATTTCGAGTTCTAGCTGGCTTCAAGTTGACTTTCCAGGTTTAGGTCAGCTTTAAGCATAAATTTCAGGTTCAGTTCAGTTACAACCTCAACAGTGTAGGACTCTAGTTCAGTTACGATCATAAAAATTGCTGAAGTCAATCAAAGACATAAAAGAACAGGCAAGCTGTTACTTAATTTTTATTTTCCAGGGCAACAACTCCCCCTTCCGTACCATAATGTTTTAATATTCAAATTATTTGAATCAATGGGTGCAGAGAGTTTAGCATTGGGTCTTGGAAAATGCGATAGGTTGATTCTAATGTTTCGATTCTTGCAAGTCGGGTTCGATTGAAGACGATTTTTCAAAAAGAATATTTCTGAAATTTAAAACAAACTACAGTCAACTCTGTGAAATCCACCGATGTATAATCCACAAATGTCTGTTATCTGCCCAACATGTTGGAATGTAAACAATGAAAATTATTAAACTTTCAACTCAAAATCTAAATTTTACATTTTTTTTCAGTTATCAATTTTCCAATGAATAAATATTTAAGTTAAAATTGGATATAAATATTTAAATTTCCTTGAGTAACAAAAAGTTATCTTAGAGCAAGAAGTAATAAGTGTTCATAGACTACAGACCAAAATTATTGACAACAAACGAAAACATGCATAATCATTAAAAATTGTATGTAATTGAACTTTTCCTTAATCTTAATTATTAAATATATTAAACCAATGCTGCATTATGTTTTTCTTGTCCATTGTAATTGTAATTTTTGTATAGTTGTTCCAAATTTATAGCCAGACTTCAAAAAATAAAATGTAAACAAAAAGATGATCTATACTCCGCTAAAATGTATAAACCACAAAACCCTCGGTCCCTAAGTGTGCGGATTTCACAGAGTTGACTGTATTTTTAAATGTAGATGAATATAATATTCTTTACTGCAGCATAAAACTTGTATTAGAGATAGAATTATAGATTGTTACAGTATTACTATTACTTTTCAAAAAAGAATAAAAAATAACCTGGTATGGCTTGGGAAGAATTAAGTCCAGATTCGTCATTGCTCTGGTATGTAGGAAAAAAAACATGGGCGCTAGTTACACTCGACCCCACCCCATCATGAGCATGTACGCAGGATTTTTATAAGGGTAAGGCAAATGGTAAAAATTATTTTCAAAGATTTGGGAAAGGAAGAGCATTCCTGCCGAAATATGCATATTACATTACTTCAAAATTACTCTAATCCGAAAATGACTAAACTTTAGTATATGAAACTTTGAAGTGATCAAAGTATACTGGATCATACATGTAATAAAAAAAAAAAATTTAAATGGATGTAAACGGTGCATCGGTAAAAATGTCGCATTGCTTGAAACTTTCTTTTAAAACACATAAACGTTGCAACGATAAGCATTTATTGAGCAATAAATGCTTAGCAGTTTTTTTAACACATTGAGTGCCATGTCAGTCACTGGTGACCGACACTGATATTTCAGTCATCAGTGACTGACACTTATATATTTTGTAACAGGAGTCTTATTTCGTGGCCTAAATGGAAAGACATACAAAATAGACTTGGCAGTCAATGTGTTAATAGAATTCAGAGATTTTAAGTTATGTTAGTTGTGGGGGATGGGGAGGGGGCGAGCAGACATTTTCATGGTAGAGATAATTTAAGTGGCATTACAGATCCCGCAGAGCCCCTATTTTTAAGGGCTGTTGCCTTTTTTTCTTATTTTTTGTCTGTTAAACAAACTGCTTTAATTTTTTGTCCAACATTCTGTCGTCATTATTACATCACAGCAGTGATTCGGTTCCGAATTTTCCAAAAATTTAAGGCATTCGGTTCAGAAAATATTAAAAAATCGGTCATTAATCTGAAAATTCGGATGTAAAAGAAATATATCACAAAATTCGACAAATGGTCGTGGGAAAAATAAAAAAGAAATTTTCACTTGTTCACAAAAAAAACCCTGCCAATTTCATTAAAAAAAACAACTTTCATCGAAAGATAGCGGATAATGCAAATTTTGCCAAAGGATCGCAAAAAAAAAAAATGCAAATTTCATCAAAAGATTGTTAGGGGCTAGCACAAAGTACTAACTCCCCAACATTTAACACATGTGAAACTGATTAAAAACTACATATAAATTTAGCAGAGTTTGCAGTGGCAAGTAGGTATGAGGATGAAATGTTCTTATGTAAATGTAATAGGAAAATGAAGTATGTAAAAATATATTTCCATGGGCATCTGTATTTGAGAAATAAATAAAAATGTTGAAAAGTAGATGAAGTCTTTAAAAACTCTAAAGAGTTCAACTCTTTTATTCTTCTGAAGATTCACATTAAAAGATTTAGTTAAAACAGTCTTTCAAAATAAAGCATAAACATTTCGATGAAGAATAAATGATCGTCTATTGCAAAACAAATATTTAAAACTAACTAGAAGCCATGAAATAGATAAGATACCGGAACTTTAAATGATGATGTTTAAAAACAAAACATAAACAAAATTAGCTGCCTATCTATAATTACCAAAAACCAATACAGCATCCCAAGAACACGCTAAGTAGTTCTCGTTACGAGACCTCATCCTTTAGTTTAAAAACAAGTTGGGCTTTCTTTCTGAATGAAAACCCTTTAAATACGATAGCTGGAACAGCACGTGTAGACACATCTATCTTCTGGAACATTCTATGAATCGATGATTCACCGAAGGCAGATTACGTCAACTAATTCATTCATAACTTCTGCTCCTGCCATCTGGCGAAGGAAAAACAAACCACATAATACGATCTCGTGAATTGGACTTTGACATTTGACCGTAGTAAAAACATAGGGAGTTGTAAATAAAAGTACAGCGTTTAAAATGAACTGTAACTTAAAGAAACTGATGGAGCTGGGTAATTAACTAAAGGATAGTAGGATTAACGCAAGATAAAGGTAAGTTTATTTTCAGAATGTTTTATATTTTAATAAAATTACTTTGATAAATAAAGTATGATAACTAAAAAAAAACTGCGAATTATACTGTCAAGATTAACCACTTCACCGTTTGCCCCGAGATAAGTCGGGGGTAAAAGCACTGTTTCCCCATACCTGTTGCCGGTGAAGTGGTTAAAGTGCTATTGAATATAAGTGAAGGCATTGGGAAATGGGCTTGTTATATTTTTCCTAACAAGGATCATGAAAAAAAACGCGAATTTCGTCAAAGGAACATGGAAATAATGTGAATTTCGGCAAAGGATCTCTGAAAAAACACAAATTTTATCAAAGGATTGCGAAAATGACATGAATTTCATCAAAGGATTGCGAAAAAGTCACGAATTTCACCAAAAGGATTGCAGAAAAATGCGATTTTCTTCAAAAAGCTGTGGAAAAGACCCGATTTTCATCAAAAGCCTGTGGGAAAGATGTGACTTTTTGTGAAAGCGGCACTGA
This sequence comes from Maratus speciosus, assembly GCA_963932465.1. NCBI lineage: Eukaryota > Metazoa > Arthropoda > Arachnida > Araneae > Salticidae > Maratus > Maratus speciosus. Next base: position 650,382,156 of record OZ010787.1, on the reverse strand, counting down.
AAGAAAAACTAAACATTCCTCAAAGAGCCGCAGAAAAGATGTAAAATCTTTAAAAATTCCATGATCAGATGGGCATGCTAAGAAATTCGGTGTTTATTCCCGCAATCCTTTGACAAAATTAGTGACTTACTGTAATCGCTCTTTGAATTTCTTGGATTTTTTTTTTTTTAATCATTTGACAGATTTTGCATCATTTTTTACCGGAGACGTTTCCATGATTTTTTTTAGAAAAAACGTAAATTCCCCAACTTTTCCTAAATATTTAAAAAATTCCCTGACTTTCCATGAATACTTCTAAATTTCCCAACTTTTCAGATTTTCCATGATGCTGGAAAACTTGTAAATTTAGTACAATTCCAGTTCACCTTGATACTGCATTGAAAATAATCCAGCTGAAGGCACGCAATGCACCTTTTTAAAATTCTCCTTTCAAAAAGTGTTCTTTTGCTTGACAAAAAAGTGCCATTTTCAGTAAATGCACCCTGCCTCTTTTCAAAAGAAATGTGAACACTAGTAGATATAATAGTTTCCCTATTTATAGAACATTATACTGTATATTATCCATAATTCAAACTAAGTTTAAAAGCAGCAATGTTTATGCAAGTAGTTTAACATAAAAGAAAGTAATGGGGAGGAATGGGACATGACAGCAAAGAGAGGAATGGGACAAGTCCAATTCCTTCTTTTGAATAAGATAAATGTAAATTACTAATAATATGCAAATATTTTAATAAAAAATATTAAATTTAAAGAGAAATAACTGAATGATTGAACAGAAAATATTTTAAAACTTAAACTTAAACCAAAGACATAAAAGTAAACAAGGGAAGAAAGCAAAAAAGAAATACTTTTTAGTTTTTGAAAACTTCCTGTGATGAAGGTACTGGAATTTGATTTTGTGACACAGACATTCACTTTTTTGCATTATCACTGAAGATGAAAAATTTGTAATGTAGGAAATCAATTAGTCTAATGATAATGTTGACATTGGCGTAAATGATTTTGTTCTTGTTAAGTATTATGCCAAGAAAGCAGACATAAACTATATACGAATAATTGAAGCTGTAGAGGACAGTTGTGGTTTTAATGTACATAAGAAAAAAGAACGAAAACTGGAGATTTCATTTTCTATGACAACTTGACATAAGTTATGCTGAGAAGACAGATGCTCTGTTAAAATTGTCAGCTCACAAATGGTTGATCAGACAGTCTGGTTACTATTTGCATTTCAAATAGAATTATCAACCTACAATCTTTGTTAGACTGTATAGGGTCAGGTGGGGGGTAAAATCAAGCTTTTTTCAGAGAAGGCCCAAAAATCAAACTATTAAATTTATTTTAATGTAACTTTTGATGCATTTTATGTACATTGGATTCATATGTAGATTAAATATGAAGCTTAACCAATAAATTTTGTTTGATTGTTTTTTCACAGTTATGCATTTAAAAGAGCATGCTTTGAAATCCCCACTTTTCCCCATGGTGGGGGAAAGTGGGGGTAGTTCCCAAATTAGTGTATATTTATTAGATAATTTATTATTATTAGATAAAAATATGTAAATATTGTTTTTGAAATAAGAATACACTGAAATAAATGTATCTGAATTATATTTAACAGTACAAATGCACAAAAAAATATTTTTTACATATTGTTTAATTAAAGAAATAATGTCCACTAGGTTCACTAGTATGCAGCATATATTGCTGAGCTCCACACAATCTTCATCATCAATAGCTTGAAAAGTGTAATAGTCTCCCAATGGTGACTTAGTCAAATACTTTGTGATAGAACTCATTAATTTCTATCACTTGGTCGATTGACGAATTTAGCTGATTGGCTTTTTGACCAGTACTAAACTTTTACCCATAAACCTTGTTTTATTTCTTTACAGTCTACATTTATATTATGTGTTTCATTTCTTTTAACTTTTTATAATTACTCTGCTTTTTGGATTTTGCATGTTCTTCCTTTTCTTTACTTGATAATTTTTTTTCCTTATGGTCAGTTTCTTCAGCATTTTTTACATATTTTTCTATATTTGCTTGACTGAATTTTTCCTTATGCTTACTTCCTTCAACATACAACCTTTCCAAAACAGTTTCATTGGTTAAAACCTCACACCTTTGGCTCTGTAATTATTTTATTATATGTCTGTAGTCATTTATTATAAAATATAGGGCATCAGACATTTACTAAGTTAACACAGAGGTAAAAAATATCCTTATCATAATATTCTTACCTAAGCCTAACCATACCGCCAAATTACCCCACCTCAGAAAGCAACTCATAACAAATAGAATTATAAAATTTACTCTTACAGGGGTCGATTCAGGCAAAATTTGGGGCCTATTTAGGGCCCTTTCACAAAAATCTATTTAATAAAATGGGCCCCTTCACAAAAATAAATTTAATGAAATGGGCCCCTTCACAAAAATAAATTTAATAAAACAGGCCCCTTCACAAAATTCCTTTTAATAAAATAGGCCCCTTTTGTAACATTCTTTTTGATAAAAACTGTTTTAAAATGTGTAATTTGTAAATAAAACCAGGTCACGAAAACAAAAACTTTAGCAAGGGGATTTAAAGAAGTTTTTGTTAATAAATTCTTGATTCGAATGTTAGTAACTGGATTTCAACTTTTGTTACAAAATGTTATTTTTCACAAAAAGATTATAAAATTCACAAAAATAACTTTTACTTTTTACAAAATGAGCCCCAAGAATAAAAACCTGCATCAACCCCTGTCTTAACTTTCTATGTAGGTCTGTTCCTTAGATGTTCCTCTACAAGTCTGAACTAAAATTAAGTTTTTGACAGTTAATAAGAATTTTAGAAGGAAGTTCATCACAGAAGCTTAAACTAACATACCATATGCAGTGAGAATAAACAAGATAGTTTGTAAATATTAAACTTGTTGCCAGTTTCTAAAACTTAATTAAAAATATTTGCCCTAATCTCAACATATGTCTCTAAAAAAGAATCATCTAAATATCTTAATTTAAAAAGAAAAAATAGGTGTTTTTCAGTGTACCCCCACTTTACCCCATGGGCTCACTTTCTCCCACCTGACCCTATGTAGCCAATACACTGTATACCTAGCCAACACTAGAATATTTGTGCCTTATAGTTTTGTTTTATAGCTGTCCCATACCTCCCTGTTAGTCGGGAGGTATGGGACACATTTTGAAACTCACAATTTCCTTAATAATAAAATAGTTTTTGCATGCTATGTTTCTATATTGTTCAGGGAGATTAAAAAGCGTTTCATCTTGTGTTCTATAAATTGAAATTTTTGTTTTTGTGTCAAACAAAGTAGATTTTCTTATTTTTGTAAAAAGTGTCTGATTCCTCTCCACTCTCTCCTACCGAAATGAAACAAATTATTTTTAATATTTTAACAGTCAATGTTTTCCAGAAATAAAAAAGAGTATTTATACTAGAGTCCTGCTTGGGTCGGGTTACCCGACCTGAACCTAAAAATTCCTTTTGAAGTCAACCCACAACACAACCTAAACCTGACAAAAAAAAATTTACTCAACCTGAACACACAAAAATATTTTTCAGACTATCCATAACTCGACCTTTACCCGCAATGAAATGAAAATAAATCATGTTTTAATGCAATCATGAAAAGTGTTCTACAATTATACCTCTAATACCATTTTTATGTTTTAAAAAGAAGAACAAACAAATCTAGTCTTTAAGCATTCAAATATAGTAAAACCTCTGAACAGATCTCATCTCACGATCATTGAATAGAATCAAACATCGTATAAGGTTGTCCCGAAGTAGACTATTAAGAGTTCTTGCAGGTCATATTTAGGTTTATTGCTAGTCAGGTTGTTGGGATTTTCACAAAAAGTTTGAGCACAACTATGTTTCATATGAAAATATGTATTTGAATATGACTGAGTATATATTTAATTTACTGCATGAGAAATAAAAAGTATATAAAAAATGTGATCATAGATTCTTTCTTTAAGAACCATTTTTCTTCTTTCAAAATGTGAAAATTATCAACATTTTGTTTTTGATAGTACAGTACAGGACCTGTTATCCGGAATCCTCGGGACCGAAGGCTTTCCGGATTTTGGAATTTTCCGGATTTCGGGTCCTCCCGAATTCTGTCAAAAATATCGCGGGAAAAACGCAAATTTCATCAAAGAATCGCGAAAAAACACAAATTTCTTCTAAGCACCGCAAAAAAACCACAAATTGCGTCAAAATATAGCGAAAAAAACAAGTTTCTTCAAAGGATCGAAAAAGCCTCCTGTAATTTCGTCAAAAGATCACGAAAAAAATCTGCAAATTTCGTCCAAAAATCGCGAAAAAAGCAAATTTCGTCAAAAGACAAAAAAACGAAATTTCGTAGAAGGATCGCGAAAAACACGCAAATTTAGTTAAAGGATTGCAGAAGAAAAACGCAGATTTCGTCAAAATCTCGAAGGAAAAAACGCAAATTTCGTCAAAAGATAGCAAAAAAAAAAAAAAAATTCTTCAAAGGATCGCAAAACACTCTCTTAATTTCGTCAAAAGATCGCGTAAAAGCGCGAATTTTTATTAAAGGATCGCGGAAAAAACTCATAATTAGTGCCTAGAGCCCCCCCACCCCACCCCACCCGTCCTCTTCTGTAAACTTTCAAAAAACTTGCTGTGAATTTCAGATTTTTTTTTTTTTTAAACTCCTGATTCAAGTAACATAATTGTGTAGTCATAATATTTTATCAAAGTGAGAGGGAGGGTATGAAATATCTTTTTTTTTTTAAACAAATCGTAATATAAATTAATTTTAAACTAAAATTTGACAGGAAAAATGATTTTTTTCTAATTTTTTTTTTTTTTGGGGGGGGGGAGAGGGGGCACCGTGTTCCCTCATCACTGCTGTAACATATTTTAGTGGTTACACATTGCAACTCAATAGACCAAAAAGAAAATTAGGAATCTGTAAAATTTTCGACAAATTTCAGAAATTGCAAAATTTTAGTAAAAATTTACAAATTTATAGAAAATTTTCAATTTTTTTTTCTTCCGGATTTTGGGTCCTTCCGGATTTCGGAATTCCGGATAATGGGTCCTGTACTGTATACACTAGGGATGCACAACCTTTGGCCCGCGGGTCAAAAGTGGCCTGCCATGGGTTAACTTGTAGCCCGCGATCACAATTTATATAATTTCTTCTTTTTTTTGACACAATTTCGTCAATTTATAACTGGAAAAATTGAAATTTTTTGTCCATATGTCGCAGGAAAAAATTGCGAATTTCGTCAATTTGCATCGGGAAGAAATTGCAAATTTCATCAGAGCCAATTAAGAATCGCACATTTTGTTGATCGAGTTCAGAAAAATCACGAAATTTATCGATGAGTTGCAGAAAAATCTCAAATTTCGTTAATAAGCTGGGGAAAAAAACTTGAGTTTTGTCAGTTTATCGCGAGAAAAAATCGCGAATTACGACAACTTGCAGCTGAAAAAATTACAAATTTTGTCAGAGTCAGTTAAAAATCGTGAATTTCGTTGATCGAACGCATTAAAAATCGCGAATTTTGTCGATTATGTAATCCTTGATCGGTTGCTGAAAAATTGCGAGTTTTGTTAGTTGATCGTGAGAAAAAATCGGAATTTTGTCGATTTGCCGCAGGAAAAATAACAAAATTCGTCAGAGTCAGTTAAGAATCGCAAATTTCGTTTATCGGGTACGGAAAATTTTTTAATTTTGTTGATCGCAAGAGGAAAAATCGCGAATTTTGTCGACTCGGCGCGGAAAACTCTCAAATTTCTTTAATCGGGCATAGAAAAATCATGAATTTTGTCGATGAGATACGGAAAAATTGCAAATTTTGTTGACCACCTGCGGAAAAATCATGAGTTTCGTCAGTTTATCGTCAGAAAAAAATATTGAATTTCATCAATTTGTCGCATAAAAATTACAAATTTCTTCAGAGTCAATTAAGAATCGCGAATGTCGTTGATCGGACACGGAAAAATCGCGAATTTTGTCAAGGAGCTGTGGAAAAATTGCAAACTTTTTTAATCGGTTAGGAAAAATCGCGAGTTTTGCTAGCTTATTGCGGGAAAAAATCACAAATTTTGTCAATTCGCCACGGGAAAAACTACAAATTTCATCAGAGTCAGTTAACAATTACGAATTTTATTAATCGGGCACAGTAAAATCGCGAATTTTGTTGATGAGGTACAAAAATTGCAAATTTCGTTGATCGACTGGGGGAAAATCGCAATTTTGTCAATCTGTCACGGAAAAAAAATCACGAGTTTTGACAATTGATAGAAAAAAATTACAAATTTTGTCAATTGGTCGCAAAAATATTACGAAATTTGTCAATCGCTTGTGAAAAAAAATCGTGAATTTTCCCAAAAATTCTCGAATTTCGTGAATAGCTCATGGAAAAAATTACAAAATTTGTGTGTCAGTCCCAAAAAATATCATGAAATAGAAATCCACTGGTCGCAGGAAGAAATCGCAAATTTCATCGATTGTGTGCGAAAAAGAAATCGCGATTTTCGCCAATTTATTGCACAAAAAAATCTCAAATTACATCAATATATATGAGGAAAAAATCCCTCGTCGATTGATCATTGGAAAAAAATGCAAATATTGTCAATCTGTCACGTAAAATATCGCAAAATTCGCCAATCACTCATGGAAAAAAAATTGCGAATTTTGTCAATCATGCATGGAAAAAACTTGCAAATTTCCTAGATCGATCGCAGAACAAAAAAGTCGTGAAATAATTCAATCGGGGGTGGAAAAAATCGCAATTTTTGTTGATCTGTTGTGTGAAAAAAATTGCAAAATTTGAAAATTTATCGCTGAAAAAAATCACAAACTGGTTGTTTGAAAAGATTGCAAATTTTGCCAATCAGCAATGGAAAATTACTGCGAAATCTGTCAATCGGTTGTTGATAAAATATCGCGAATTTCTTCAATCAGTCTCACTTGATTGACAAAAGAAAAGAAAAACGAGTTTTGTTAATAGCCTGCAGAAAAAAATAGCATAATTAATCCATCATGCCTTGTTATTTCAAAAATAAGTTTCCTTTTATTTTAAATTAAGTTATTCTTCAATATATTTTCTTTTTATAATTTTAAATAACGTTCAATTATTTAGAAATTTTGTGTAATTTTTTTTCTTCAAGTTATTATTTGTCAAGAAGAAACCGTTCGTCTTCATAAAGTGTTGAATGGTTATTCATACAGATGCGAAGAAGCCTTGGATTCCTTCATACAATTATTTATTTCCGTTTGTTTATTTTTATTATAGACAAAAAATAATTACTCATCAAGAGTAAAGACTTATTACCCCCCCCCCCCTACCTCCCCGATATAGAATTTTCTCTGTTACTGATGTGGCCCTCGACATCGACAACCCAATCATTTTTGTAAGTGGCCCTTCTCTTAAAAAGGTTGTGCACCCCTAGTATACACAAAAACAAATGTGTCATATTTGTGGCAGTTTATGCACACATACACATTACCAGGGTTGCCGACTTTTAGCCAGGCCAAAAAAAGCCGGCCGGCGTTTTTTGGTTTTAACCACTTAAAAAAAGCCGGTTTTTATTTTTTAAAGTTGGTTTACAGTTAATTCGTTTTAAATTTGGATCAATTAATTTTTAATACACTCATAAATATTTTCTACTAAAAAAAATTATAGATTTCTATTAAATTTTGTCAAAAAAGTTTTTTATAACTTCTAGAAGGCAACCGTGAAGGCATTATGTTTGAAAAAAAAAAATTATGAACACTGAAAAGAATATAAGTTAGGCTCAAACTGGTGTTTTGAAATTCTATATTACATAGCTCCACATATACTGCACATTTTTAAGATAATATAGTTAATTAAATGGAAAATGTAGCACATCAAAATGGAAACATTCTTATGTGTCCGTATGGAGAGATTAAGTTATATATGTTAAAAGAGAAAGGGTGTAATATTTGAGAAGAATGGTACATAAGTGTATACAAAATAAAGCATTTAAAAAAGAAAAAAAAAATCTCTAAATAAAATTTTGAAAAGCATGTTGCTAAGCATATTCATGCATATGCTATATCGTAACGGTTTTAATAGTGAGAAATGGTGTTTTTATTAATATGACTATGTATAATTTTAAATGTTTACTAGAAATAAAGTAAGACTTGTATATTAACAACTCTTAAAATTAATTAAGTAATAAAACATGTAACTAAGTAATTTTAAAATTTTATAAAGCAGTGAAAATGAAAAATTGGCAGTTGGTAAGGCCCTTTTAAAATTTAGCTGACATATTTACAATTCTGACTACAAATCACTAGCAAAGACATCTAAGTTTTATTCCAATATTAATGTCCTCATTATTGAGAAATTGGGTTACTTATTAACTCTAAATCAATTAAATGTCATTAAAACTAATTAAAAACACTTTAAAATGTGTAGTTTATAATTACTATACTTCATTGTGTAAAAGCCAATTATGGCCAAAAAAGGCCAATTTTGGCCAAAAAAAGCCGGTTAAAACCAATAAAAGCCACCAGCCTGGCTTTTTTTAATTTTAGCCGGCTTTTTTGCAACCCTGCATATTATGTCTGAGTCAATTGAGAGGTACCCGCTATTCAGAGGTATAAGTGTTCAATATATATTATATATATATATATGACAGGAATTGAAAACGTGCTCGCTAAATAAAGGTGTCCTGTTTTCGGAAGAAAATACATTTTGGAGGTCTTACTGTATATAGATTTTTAACCTGAAAAAATATTTTGGACATTCTTTTGAAATTCAGATCAACCCACAAGAGTCGAAACCCAATCCAAACCCGAAACAATGAAGGTCAACCCGATAAGAACCTGAACTGCAACGAAAAAATACAGCCCTGACCCCGAACCACGGGTCGGGTCAGGTGAGGCTAACACGACCCGATGCAGGACTCTAATTTGTACTTGTTTTTATGTGCAATTACTGTCATAAATGAAATTTCTGGAGGGGCAATTAAAAATTTACATTTAACTATAGAATGTCTTAGTGCCTAAGTAGTTTTGGATTCACATGTTGTTTCAGAGTTGTTTTTTGTTCTCTGATATTTAGTCACTTTATTTTGAATGAATTGTATTTGTACAGTAGACTCCCTCAAATCTGCAACCCTAAAATCCACAAATGCCTGAAATCTGCAGAGCATTGCAGATGCAAACAGTGAAACTTTCAGTTCAGATGTAGGGGTAAAATTGCAGAAATTTTTAGTTTCATATCATTCCATATGTATTTTAATATGTAATTCTCGATAATATGACTGAACTCGTCATTTTTAACGAAGGAAGTATAAATTTATTTCTGAAAAAATCAAGATATTGCTGATATCACTGGTAATCACAATCTTTTTGCCAATTATATTTATGTATTAAACAAGCAGATTAGGTTATTAAGACTGGCTAAACCAGAAATCAAACTTCCTTACTTTATGATTTTGATGTGAATTAACAGGATAGCTTTATGAGGAAAGTTTCATTGAATTGTGCAAGGAAAATGAGTTTAATCTTTATTATGCATATTTAATTATACATTATTAATTATTTACTTGACCTTTACTGTTAATATTTTAATCATTTTTTAAATGATCTTACTTTTATCATTTTAATTTATTATTTTGCTTAATTCTTTTAATATTTTACTACATAGCAAGTGTTCATTATAATTTTGATTGCATTATTACATTCTAATTACTGTTTTAAAAATGTATCAAAGCAATGATCCGAAATCTACAAAATTCTAAAATTCCCACAACCTCTGGACCCAAGCTGTGTAGATTTAAGAGAGTGCTGCATTAATTTTTGTTGAGTCGAGCAGGCAGGGAGGGGGAGTGATAAAATTTAGCATATACATTGTTACACAGATAAGTCCACTCTTAAGAAAAAGAAAAGTGTCAATAAGTTCAATGGAATGTTTTGAACAATCCACAGCTACCTAAAATAGAAACTACCCATCAAGCATAAGGTAAAAATTATGCATTCTGAAGGACCCACCACATTTTTTTTAATGCATCCCTTCTGTAATTTTTTGCTTAAATGATGTGCTATAGCACATTTGTGGCATCAGTGTTTTAAATAAAGGGGAAATTTTCATATTTGTGTGCATTTGATGATTTTTTTTTTTCTGCTAATTTTAGGCAATGAGCTTTGTTTTGTGGCACCCTCAGTTTTATAGATGCACCACTTTTTATAGCAATCCTCGGTGTGAACATTTCTCCTTTCGCCAGTCTTCAGTGTTGAATTCAGGGGGTGGCCTGGGGGGACATCCCCCCCCCCTGGAACTCTACAATGTCCCCCTGGAGCCACAGAAATCCCTACCGGAGAAAAGTGTCTGAATTCAACACTGCCAGTCTTTTTGGACATGTGCTGTGAGCTTCTTTGTGTTAGGTGTTTTTGATTGGTAAATAAAAAAATTACTAGAAAATTAGCGTAATTTTCAATTTGATCTTCGTGATTCGCTGCTATTGCTGTGTAGAATTATAATTTTGTGTTTAGTCGTTATTTTAAAGTAGGTGTTTTGGACATTTCGTTCATCTTTTGATGAATTTAAAGCCATAGATATTGACAAATTTAAAGCCGAAATTATTGACAAATTTGAGCGTGTCAGTTGCTTTTGAATCAGTACGTATGCTTCCATTTCTGTTAAATGTTCTTTGCTTCTGATATTTTGTTTGGTTAAAAAATACCATGCTGGATTGTTTACTGGAAAATGTAAAAATTAATGTTAAATGCACTTTTTGTAAAAAAAAAAAAAAAAAAAACAGCCATAATGTTACATTTGGCGACCAAAAAAAAAAAGCACCTGGTTATGAATTTTAAAAATTGGCTACTGGTAACATTTCTGCCATTGGTGCTAATAAAATTTCCCAGTTTTTTCCTTTATATGCAAACATGTAGGATTAGAACGACATACAGGAATTAAGAAAGTCATGCCTAATTTTGCATTACTTTCAGTACAGCACTTATATAATTCAGAATCTCTGGATTTAAGCAAATTCCACTTCCACTAAAAAAATTTAGATCATTAGATAAAGATTTTTGACTTTCTCTCTTTGTTACCAAATGTAATTTCATAAATTAAGAACTTATTTTAATTAATTGGGATGGAAGGGAGTGGTAGACATATATCATACTTTATAATGTGCTGTTTTCATAGCTAATCATTGTTTGATAAAATTTTAAGTTTATGCTTAATACTGTATCAATTTAACTGTAATTACATTCTTAAATTTTTAGATTTTTATATACAGTAATACCTCAACTTACATCAGCAATTCTTCCTAAAACTAACGACGTAAGTTGAAGTACATTTAGACAATTAAAAAAGGATAAGTAATAAAATTTTTCCAAAATCTAATGAACATATTGTATTGTGTTTAGGGATTATGTTACATACATTTAACATTAACAAAAAAATGTATTTGCAATACAAGAATTTGGGATAAATCAATAAGTTGTTTATTTACAATTTATTGTTCTAGCTGTTCCATTCATGTCTTTGAGGATATAGAAAATCTTGCAATGAAGTTTGAACCAACAAATTTTTCCTTTTTTTCTCTTAGAAGCTCTTTGTTTGAGAGTGGCTTTTTTTATTTCTTTGTCACAATCACTTGTCTGTCACAGGGATGTTTCCCTTCACAAAATCAGAAGTCTTCAAAACAGTATGAGAAGAAGAAACAGAAGGAAATTTTTTTCCAGGCCAGACGATGTAAATGTGGTGGTGACGTAAGTCAGGGTACTACTGTATCTATATCATCATCATCAACAACAGTTTTCAATCTACTGCTAGATGTAGGTCTCCCCCAGATTTTTGCAATATTTCCTGTCTAGTGCTATAGTCATCCAATTAATGCCAGCCACTTTTCTGATTTCGTCACTCCACCTTACTTGAGGTTGTCTTCTTGGTCGTTTTATATCTCTGGGATACCACTGTAGGGTATTTGTGCTCCATCTATTGTCTTATTTTCTTGCTATGTTACCCAGCCCATTTCCATTTTAGCCGTTTAATTCTTTCACTGATGTCAAAAACTTTCGTATGGCTTCTTATCTAAGTTATTCTCTTTCTATCTCTTCTAGTTATGTCTAGCATACATCTTTCCATACTTCTGTGTGTTGTTTGTAATCTTTGTACCATCTGTTTTGTTAGCGTCCATGTTTCTGCTCCATAAGTTAGTGCAGGCAAAACACATTGGTTAAACATCTTTCTTTTCAAACAAAGAGGCATGTTACTCTTCAGAATAATGTTGTTCTTCCCAAAAGCACTCCATTCATTTCTTATTCTTCTATTAATTTCTTTCATGATACTATTATCCGATGATACTTCCTGTCTAAGGTACACGTAGCTTTGCACTTCTTTAACTCAGTGTTGTTGTAGACAATTTTCTTTTTTGATGCAAATGAATTGAACATCGCCTTAGTCTTTTCCAAATTTATTTTTAATTCCACATTATGCTAGCTTCTGCCAAGTCTTTTAGCATATTTTCCAATTCTTCAGGTCTGTTACTGAAAATTAAGATGCCATCAGCAAACCGGAGATGATTTAAATATTCCCCATTTATTCTAATCCCTTTGTTTTTCAAATCCAGCTTCTTGGAAATATTTTCTAAGACTGCAGTAAAAAGCTTAGGCGAAATGATGTCTCCTTGTCTTACCCCTCTTCCAAGCTTGATCTTTGGTTTTTCTTTGTCCAAACGGATAGTTGCTGTTGCTTTCTTGTAAATCTTCTTTATGATATTGATGTAAGGTTTGTCTATGCCAATGTCCTCCAGAGATTCTACTACTGCTGATGTGTAGACCAAATCAAATGCTTTTTCATAATCAATAAAGGCAAGGCAGTGAAGTAAATTATATTCCTTATGTTTTTCTATGAGTTCCCTTACCGTTTGGATATGATCCATTGTGCTGAATTTACTTCAGAATCCTGCTTGTTCTCTAGGTTGAGCTGAGTCCAGAGCTGATTCAAGTCTTGTCATTAAAACTTTGATGAAAAATTTTATAAATCACTGATAGTAAGCTGATTGGATGGTAGTTTTTAATATTTTCTTTCTCCCCTTTCTTGTAAAGTAACACCGTCACAGCATTATTCTAATCTTCTTTTACATCTGACTTTTCGAGACATATTTAAAACAGTAAGGACAGCATTTTTGCAAATTCTTCTCCTACCTCTTTGATAAGGTCAATTGTAATTCCATCTTCGCCAGGGCATTTTCCTTTTTTCATAAATCTAATGGCTTGTAAAACTTCATCTGTCATCACTGGGATTAATTATCTCTTCAGTTTCTGTTAAGTTTTCTCATGGGTCCCGTAGGTTGATTTCCCTTTGATCTTCACATTTATGTAGATCGTTATAGAATTTTTTGACAATGTGTACTATTTCATTATTGATTTTGGTGATTGTTCCATCTACCCTCCTTAGTGCAAAAATACCTTTTCTTCCAACACATAGTTTGCACTTAGCTGATTTTAAACTTTTGTTATCTTCTACAACTTTCTTGACAAGATCACCATTAAATTTTCTGATATCTTCTGCAACACATTTTCTTACCATTTTACATAATTCAGCATATTCAACTCTTGATTTAGGGTTATTTTTCTTCATTTTAAATTCTCTGTGTTTCTTCATCAATCTTCTTGTTTCTTCTGTTATTTTCTTTGTCTGCTTTACTTGTACATCACCAGCTATCTTCTTTGCAATTTCTTGTAGAGTATTGGTTAGTTTCTTGTTCACTACTATAACATTTTGCTCTTTTTCTAAAGGTGATTGAAGTACTTGGAAACGGTTTTTAAGTTCCAGGTGAAATTCTTCTTTATGTTTCTGGAGATTTATAATATCAATTGATTTCTTTGAGTGTTGCAAAAGCTTCATTCTTTCCACTTGAGTATGTAACTGCAATTTGCATCTAACCAACCTATGATCACTTCCTGTATTGAAGTTATTAAGAATGCTGCTATCCTGAATAAGATGCTTTTTGTTTGTCAAGATGTAGTCTATTTCACTTGTTGAGCCATTTGCACAATGCCATGTTCATACATATGCAGTATAAAGTCTAAAGTTTGGACTTTCCAGTGGCAGTATTCAAGAAAGAAGTGAAAAAACAAAATTATTGAAATAAAAAAAGGTCTAGAGCAAAGAAGCTTTGTTACTGAATCTTAACTCATGCCTATGTACAGAATAAAATAATAACTTCTTAATGATCTACCTTAAGTTAATAAAGCAGTCCACATTAACTAAAATATTCGATAGTTAAGAAAGTTACAATTTCTTCTTAAATTGTATGTTCCCTTAAGGATGTTCTCAACTGCTCTACTCAGCAAGCGCAAAGCATTTTGACACATTTGCAAGTTCATTTTTTAACGGAAAGATATAAAATTGGAAGGCCTGACTATGAAAGCGATTTAAAGTCGAACTGTGTTTTCCAATTTTTGATAAATAAATTAATTACCTATTAAATTACAAGTGATTTTGAACACAACACATTTTTCAATCTTCCTTGAGTGGTTATTCTTCTTTCGCATGGAAATTCGGTTCAAAATGACCACTTTGACACTATTTTCTGAAAGATCTATTGTGTTTGTAAAAAAACGGAAAACACAGATCGATTACATACTTTCTGAACACAACACCTGCTAGTTTCATGCATCTCCAAACAAAAATAAATTTAAAACTTATGTCATAAAGTTGCCCTTTTGGATTTGAGAATAACTTTAAATAAAGATTTTTGTTTTACCTTTTATTTTGTTATGATTTATTTAAGGAAAATGATTGTTTAATTTAGTATTAATAGTTGTTATATGCAATTTTTAATATATGAACGTCATATTTTGCCTTTTTAAGTAGTGAATTTTCTTTTTCTTTTTATTGGAAAAACAATATTTTTGATGACCCAAAGTTCGGAAAAATCCGAAGTTCAGACTTGGTAAAGTCCCAAGGATTCCAGACTTTAGACTCTGTACTGTATATATATATACAGGGTGCAATATGTTATCTATCGCCAACCTTTAATTTCTCAACCGTTGGTCGTAGACATATAGTTCCAATTACAAAAATGTTTCAAATGAGATAAATATTCGTGTTGAGGCATTATTTACAGTAAAAAATCAATTTTATAAAAATTATGAAATCTAACTTTTTATACGGTCCCCCAGTCTATAGTTATATTTAGTAAAAGTTTACACATATCATAACATATATAACACAAAAAGTTTGACATCTGTACTACAAAAATTGGCAGAGTTATTAAATTTCAAAGTTTGAGATTTTTTCGCATGATTTTGTCTTTCAATGAGGGATGAGTTAAAAGATTAATTGAAGTAATTCGAGATCAAAATCAGGATGCAATGCCCTTTTTACGGCGAAACCACCTTTAGCCGGTATTGTAAAATTGGGGTATCACCAAAGAGGGTTATTTCATTTAAAAATTTTAGCTGACTTTTAGGGGTCATATACAAAGCGAAGAATGAAATATTGAAATTAAACTGAAAAATAAATATCAGTTTATTTTCAAGTGCATGTAAGAAATGCCAGACATGGTGACCACATGCCTCGCTTATTTCTGCCGTGCTCAGTTGCGGAATTAAAAGGGCAAATCACAGCACCTCCCTCGGTGTCACTGGAACATTACACCTTGCCCGTCTACTTGTTCTGAGTTGTGGTGAAACAGAGCCGGTCTCTCTAATATGGTACAATGCATTACTTATAGTTTCATGCGTTGGATGTAGATCCTTAGGGAAACGTTCTGAATAAACACTCACAGCCTCTCTGCATTCCTTTGAAAATGAGAGGCTAAATATGTATCATTTCGGCATATTGCATGCATGTGTGGCTTGCCATCACGATCTCAGTGCTGACTAGCATGTCCACTGCTATATGGCTCGTGTTTTATCCTGAACGTGTGGCGATGCAGTGCTATTATAATTCGTATAATCCTAATTTTCATGCACACTATAGCTCGGCTGGTCGTTTGCATTCTGCTGCCATTTATCTAGTCCTTAGTGAGTATGTTTTATCTTCCGGTTGTTGATTCTACCTACTTTGATGTTTGTAGGTTGTTCGACTCATAAAAGGGTTAAACAACATTTTGAGCAGTATCACTAGTAGATTCTGTCATTTGACATATTCATTTTTTATAGTAGACTGTTTTCTGATATTATAATAAATTGATATTTATTTTTCAGTTTAATTTCAATATTTCATTCTTTGCTTTGTATACGACCCCAAAAAGTCAGCTAAAATTTTTAAATGAAATAACCTCTTTGGTGATACCCCAATTTGATGATACCGGCTAAAGGTGGTTTCGCTGTAAAAAGGACATTGCATCCTGATTTTGACCTCGAATTACTTTAATTAATCTTTTAACTGATCCCTCATTGAAAGACAAAATCATGCGAAAAAATCTCAAACTTTGAAATTTAATAATTCTGTCAATTTTTATAGTACAGATGTCAAACTTTTTGTGTTATATGTGTTATGCTATGTGTAAACTTTTACTAAATATAACTATGGGGACTGGGGGACCGTATAAAAAGTTAGATTTCGTGATTTTTATAAAATTGACTTTTTACTTTAAATATTGCC